>VZRM01009161.1:179824-204133 GCA_013397955.1 Grantiella picta | reverse complement strand
CTTAAACACAAAACTACTTGTAGGGTTGTGATGACAACTTTTACATATTTCACTTTCGCAGACTATTCCTAGTCATTCCAGAAATACAATACAGATTTCTTAAAAACCCCAAACTTATCTTTCTGTATCAGGTGGTGAAATGCAGCCTACAGTGCTAAGGAGTGCACGTTATTGGAAATTGCAGTAAATTTACATGACAGCTGTCACTGATACCACCCAAAGCTATCATATATACAGCAATCTGCTCTTTTACAAGGCACCCACCAAGTTTTTGATCTAATATGGCAACTGGGAGATAGAGAAATTCTGCATGAATGGCTGCAGGAGATGGAAAGAACAACCCTCACTGTACATGTTACTAAAACTGTTAAGAGTTACTTCAGGGTAGACCAGATCCACCCCAGTGACACCATTCTCTCCATGTGCACTCCAGGGCTCTTCAGACCTGCCACCCTGGGCACCATCCAGATCTGACACAAACACCTCTAGGTAGTGACCTACCCAAAAATTATTCTTTCTGTTTAATTCCCAGTGCCCACATAGCAGCACACACACCATGAAAGCCACCAGGTGACCTTCCCAGAAGGAGGTGAGCCGTTGTGTTCTTGGTATGAAGGAGGTCACAGTGCTGCTCCGTAAGTGTGGCATTACAGGTACCTTCCAAGTTACCACTTCTCAGGTGGTAAACCCTGGGAAAATCAGTACATTTTATCAAAAACTAAAACACTTGAATCCACCATGGTCACTCAATTATTTATTGGGAATGTATGAAACGCCAAAAGAAAAAAAAAAACCAAACCAGAACAAACTCTCATTTCCTCTTCACATCATCCAGTTACCTGCTTCTTCCACACAGATTAAAAAGATAATCAATAATCATCTTCAAGGTGTATGCCTACTTCCTCTTCCCCTTCTATAAATACTAACTCTTATTTTCTGTGTGTATACAACAAAGGAGTAAGATGATAGGTTTCCTCCCCTTGAATAATGTACTCTGCAGAAATGAAGACCTCTAAATTACTGGGTGGAATTAGACAGCAGCAAATGCAATCAATGGCTAAAATGATCAAATGGCTCTTTTAAACAAATTACTGAACTAAATCATGCACTACAGGACAGCAGAAACCAGACTCACTAATAACCCTTCCATTTTAGTTCCTAGACTGGAATCCTGGAGAACAAAAGACAGCTGTGATACTGACTGAGGTCAAGTTGCATTTATTATCAATACAGGACGAGCTTTGGCCTCAATCCCCAGTGATCAGTGCTCAACAGTCGCACAGCTCTCTCACGGCTCCCGATATCATAAAAATATTTGAGAAAACCAACACTGTATTGCAGCCTTACTCTCTTAGAGGAAGTTTCATGAGGGCTATTCTATTTCAGTGACTTCCTGCTCCCTTGTGTCCTTTTGAAATCCCAGCCTTGGCGTGTTTTTCTCTAGACTTACACACTCCAGTATCCCAACAGTGAATATGCTACCTCATTTTTTTTTCAATTTTCTATGATCTGTGCTGCCCAAAATTGTAATATGATTTTCAAAAATTCATTACATGTTCCTATTTCATAGTGAGATTAATGATGATTCAGAGAAGCTAAGCAAAGCCATTCCACCTCAGCTTCAGCACAAATGCATTAAGATCTTTGATACCAGAGCTTACTATCCAGAAAGTCAAGCATCCATAAATCTAGAATCAATAAAAGCTAGAATTGCTCAACATTTAATAAATTATTAAAATAATTTTTAAAAATTTCCAAAATACTTCAAATTTTCACGTGAATCTCAGGTAGGATTGTAAAAGAAAACAACAGTCAGTTTCCAGTGGTCTTTGATCAATTAGATTCGGTAAAAGTGTTAATTATCACATACTTTACTCTTTCATTTGTTAATGAAATTTCTTGTTTTTCACACAAGGTAAACCTGATACTAATTTCAACTACCCTATGGATTAACCTGTAGTAGCTTTTTTATTACCGCTAATCTTTATATTAGAACACATAAGAACACTCTCATATGAGAAATTTATAATTGAATTACAAAAATGCTCTCAAGGCTTATTTATACAGCTGTTTGGAAAAATGTGCCTATTCATCTGCATCACAGCTGATGAAGGATTTTTAAAACTCAAATCTGACAAGAGAGTTTGAATTTTGCTCAAAATGCAATAAAAAAGGTGCACATTATTGCTTTGTTCCTAGATCACAATATCAACCTTTAAGCAAATGTTTCACCTACATTGAACTGCTTTTTTTCAGCCACCGTGATGCAGCCACCTAACTTGCAGTTTCTGATCTTAAGTCAGCTGGGGTGCATTACAGAGCCCTTCAGAATACAGTTTGCCACAGTAATTAACCATATAATTAAAAAAAAATCTATAATTTATGTATTGGCTAAGAGCTTCAGCTGAGGGAGAGCAATTAGACTTCATTCCATCCATCTCAACTGATTTTTGGGCAGCAGATTACACAAAACTGAAGATGACAAAAACTTACAATATGATTCTTGCTTTACATGTGAATGGCATGAATATTTGATAGGTTAAGATATTTGTAATTACACAGAAAGATGGAATCAAAGATCACTTCAAGCCACAGGTCAGCTTTCCAAGCTCCATAAAAATGAACAACAAACCCTTCCCCTACAACTTTTCACACTGGACATTATGATAAACAATAAATCTGAAATATAAAGCAGAGATACGGAGTGTCTGAAAGTTAATGTTTTGGTGGATAATAGTTTGCTATGCATCAAAGCCAGACATTTTGGTCCTTTTTACTCAACATAGTGAATAGAAACTAACTTATGGCAGAGAAATAATAATTTAAAAAAAAAAAAACCCCTTTAGGAAATATCTATCTTCATTGACATCAGATATTGCCCCTGTAAGTGGAGTAATGAGAGCCTCCAGTACCTTAAAATACAAGGAACAAAGTGAAGCATATTGTGTTTTCATTTTTGCCATGAACACAGGGCAATTCCACAGCAGATATAATCAGGGTCTACAATGTCTTATCTGACAAATCTTAAGATTTTGTCCCCAAATTTTACAAAAAATCTCAAATAGAAATAATCTAATTCAGCCTGTTTACATCTTATATTTGCTTACTAAGATTAATTATTTTACTTTAAAAGAATTGCTCTTTCAAGACTATCCAAATAAACTAACCATAGTTTGGTAAAATTATTTTGAGGCAAAGGAAAAGAAGATTATACCCTCTCTTACCTGACATCTGAGAACAATAAACAGCCCCAGTCCTGGCATGTAGGATACCTGACAAGCTACCTAAAAAATTCCAAACAGTTCTGAAGTGCATAAAAGAATCAGTATGTTCAGAAAAAAACGCTGAATTTCAATTTCTTTAATATCAAACAGAGATCAAAGGAATAACTCATACTTTTTTCGTTTTCCAAACCACTGTAATTTGGAATCAAGTCTAATATTTCATTTGGAATCAAGTTTAATACTTGGTTGTCCAGTGTGGCCTTATCTTTTCCTTGACATATTTTTTTATGCACTTAGTAGTCCCAAAGTTTATTGATCAGCCTGTAGGATTTGGGCAATTAGAGTCCAGCAAATACAGATCAAGAGTTCAGTCTAGTTACCTTTAGTACAGACTCTGAGACTGAAGTTTTTGTAACTCTTCACTTTCAGTGGTGCCTCTACAACCAACATGAGAACACCCACAAGTATGATTTTGGATGGAAATGAAGTGCAAAACGTTAGGAAAAAAAGTAAAGAAATATAATGCAGAATGTAGATTCTTTATATGAAGAAATAAAATAGACAAAGCACAGAATAATAACAATGCAGAAGAATAACAAACCAACACAGAGGTATTTTTGGCCAGATATCTTCCAAAATGTTCACATACCGTCAGGAGAAAAATCTTGTGCAAAGAGTCACTAACATAAACTTCTACTACTACGGTTCTGTTGGAAAGTAAGAATTAAACCATCTGGAACTGCCCCACAGTCCAAACACTTGGCCATCAGTTTTACATAAATGCTTAAATAAAATCTTCTGCACACAGGCTATCACGGTGAAACGAGAAGCATAATGCACTCAGTAAGTATCCTCCTTACCTATCCCATCCAGCAAAAAGAGACTAACCCTCTGTAAAAATAATAATAGCATAAAAGACACTTCTCAGCTAAGGGGAAAAGCCTATTCTACACAGTTTAAAAAAAAAAAAAAAAAAAGGAAGACATAATAAAAAGGATCACTGACTTGGCCAGAGAATTGTCTCAAAACTGATGTGGAAAGCATCCTGAGTCAGTGCATTATATACAGAGAAAATGAACAAAGAAAAACACACCCCTGAATTAAAAAGAAAAAAATATATCATTGATATCTTATTTACACAAGATCTGATCCAGCTTTCAGAGTTTACTTTTTAAGGATCAGGTCAATATTTAATAATTAGCAATTACATGTCTCTAAGTCACATTAGTATGCCACCCTTACTGCTATTGCGGACAAACACATCACAATCACTGAGTTCCCTGAGAACTCTTTCTGAGGAACAGACCTATTATTAGTTTAATAACCTACATGATTTTATTATCATTGGGTATCATTATTTAAGGTTTCTAGAGAATCAAAGGGAGTTTAGATCTCTGAGTGCTTGTACATTGCCTATTCTACTTAAGCATCTTAAAATCTACACCATTGCACATATCAAACACCTCACAATACTGAAACTACCTGTATATTTGCCACTGTAAAACAGGTAACAAATACATTAGTGACATTATTGGAACTTAGCGCTGTGCCAAGTGACATAGATACCACACACGGCTCTTCTTTTGTCATGACTACAGTATACAGACCCTTCACATGCATAGCTGCATATAAGTAACAACAAGAACCTTCAAAAAGTGATGCACTGATCTGTCGTGGCATGGCAAGAAGTGGTTGTAGCTGCCTCCAATCCTTTCTCCACCCACCCAGACATCACCACCAAAGGCCCAGATGGCCCTGGCACTGCCCTCCCCCTCCCAGCAGCTGCTGGACCTGCCAAGCTTGCTCTGACACCCCAGCAGTGGCACCCTGATTCTCTTCCCCTGGCCATGGGGCTGATGAACTGAAGCAGAGATATCCCCAGTCTACAACAACTGCAAGCTATATGCTGTTTTTTCGAAGCATCCCATCACTTGTAATGGATTAATGTTGGTTTTAAATTATGGACTCCACAAATCATCTTCCGAATGCTCTATTTTATAAATTTAATTTCCCGTCTGTTCGCTTTTTTTCTTAGGATTTGGATATTTTGATTTTGTTGATTTGGGAGTTTATTTGTTTGTTTGGTCTATTTGTTCATTTTGGTTTACTCCACAAGACAGCATCTTCATCAATACTGAGTTCTTTGGGAGCCACATTCACCAAAAGCCATTAAATATGCCAACCATATCCTACGTAGCATCAAAAGGAGCATGACCAGCAGGTCAAGGCATGTAATTCTGCCCTTTTACTCCACTCTCCTGAGACTCCACCTGCAGCGCTGTGTCCAGCTCTGGGGACCCCAATATTAGAAAGATATGGACCTGCCAGAGTGAGTCCAAAGAAGGGTCATAAAGATGATCAGAGGTCTGGAGCACCTCTCTCCTTATAAAGACAGTTTGAGAGAGTTGGAATTGTTCAGACTGGAGAAACGAAGGCTCCAGGGAGACCTTGGAGCACCTTTCAGGATCTAATGGGCTACAAGAGAGCAAGAAAAGGAATACAAGGGCATGTAGTGACAGGACAAGGGGCAATGGTTTCAAAAGAAAAGAGAGTAGGATTAGATTAGATAGTAAGAAGAAATTCTTCACAGTGAGGGTAAAGGGAGACTGGAGACACTGGAATAGGTTGCTTGAAACAGTTGTGGATGCCCCATCCTTAGAAATGTTCAAGGCCAGGTTGAATGCGGATTTCAGCAACCTGGTCTGGTGAAAGGTATACCTGCCTAAGGCAGGGGCTTTTGAACAAGATGATCTTTCTTGGATTGCTTCCAACCCAAACCTTTCCCTGACAGCAACAACATCATACTTTGTAGTCATCATCCTCAGAGGTATTCAATAAACCAGTGGATGTGGCACTGAGTGCTGAGGTCTAGTTGAGACAAGGTGGTGATCAGTCAAAGGCTGGATTCAATGATCTCGGCAGTCTTTTCCGAACTATTTCTATAATTCTGGATGTATTGAGTGTTCTACTGTTAGAGCTATATAATCAAACACATATTTAAAACACAGGGTAGAAGTGTGAAAAGAGCTAAGAGTGCCAACATGTTTGAAACACAGTGAAATTATGCACATAACTCCTATCAAATCACAGGATCAAAAACTGTGATAGAGCGTTTATCTGATTGATGCTGAACATGCTCCAACTTACCAGTAAGGACTCAGACAGGATCAGTTATTTGCTCTGAATCTGTTTTAATGTGGTACAGAAAAAATGAACCTCTCCCACTAATAAAATGAAAAAAGCATGTCCATGAAAACAGTCACAAAAAGAGGGTATTTTACATACACAACACGCTTAACAAAATTTGGATGAAAAGACAGATTTTCGGTTTTATTGGAAATCCTTGATTCTGTTGGTTTAAATCAAATTCTTAATGCTACTGTAACTTAAGTGCTTATGCATTAAACATGAAGCTTTTCCAAAGGTTCTCGTTATACACATTCATAAATTTGGGAGGAACACAGAACTTTTTTAGACTAAGTACATTCATTTCCTCTGTTGATCTGAATTATATTGTACAAAGAAGGACAACAAACAGCTCTAATGATCTGTTACACTGAGACTTTTCCACTGGATGTCAGCATGGGGATTCTGGCTCACGAAGCGTGGCAGAGGAGATTGCCAAGGGCACTGGGTTCTGCCCCATGCACAATGCCCAACTAACAGCACAACTCCCTTTGTATTCCATCGTTTCCAATCAGCACAATGGCCTGGAATCGTCTCGCTGGGGAGAGCAACCTCCCTCCCTTCTCCACTCTTGCAGTCAGGGTCAGGGCACCAGGCCTCTTCCACTTTCCAGGCTGAGGTGTAGAACAGTCCTTCCTGAACATCACAGTCAGGGCTCCAAAGGCAAGACATCTCCAGTTCCCAGTGAAACTTCCCAGCTCTTATATTAGACACTATCTTTCTTAAAAAACAATTGAAAACTCCTGTGCAAGATTATGTCATCTGAAAAGATGGAAATTCTCATGCAGTAGCATCAGCACTACAGACTGACAAATCTTTGTAGCATTTTAGGCAACTAGATCGAATGAAATTACACAGCAGTGCCTTCCACTCCCACCTTTTTTTCCCCTTCCTTTACTTTTCTTTGACAGCCAGATTATTCTTTGTATGTATATATAGTAAGCAATTACAGAAATACTTTGCAATCATCTCTGAAAAACAATCAGAAATTTTCTGGTTTCATAAACAGTTCTAAGACACAAACAAATTACAGGCATTGCTTACAGACAGCTTTAGTAAGCAAAATTCAATTATAAACCTTTAAAACACAGCTCCAACACATGGAAATGCAGTATCTACAAACAGTTGATTGGCAATTCTCCTATAAGAGAAATATGAAATATTCCATGCTGTACTGTGAACTTGATAAAACTGATATGAAATTTACCTCAGTAGTTGATATTGGCTCAGGAAAATAAAGCAATGCTCAGCAGGACACAAGAAAATTCATGAACTTCCAATGTAATTCCAAACAGTATAGCATAAATCAGCATGGACATGTAATTCTTGGCTCTCATGTTTGACATAAGCAAAGCAGAAATTACGTGTTGTTGCAGGTGTTTTGCAAGCAAACATGCAATCCAGTTGATTGTTAACAGATGAACTTTTTTCAAAGGAAAATGAGTTGAAGGTAGCTCTCAAAGCTGACAAATGAAAAAACCCAGGTGGAAGTAGTTGTGATCATCCCTGGGCTGGAGCAGTCAGAAGTTATTGTTTGTGCTAGGATGGCTCTGGAAACAGGCTGCTTCTAGGGGAAGCAGGAGCAGGCTCCAGCAGGCTCAAGAAGCATTTTGGGGATGACAGCCACTTCCAGCTGGACCACTTGCTGGGCTCCTCATCATGGGTAGTTCCATTTGGCTCAGAGATTGTAAGAAAAGTGCATCTCACACTGAAAGCGACAGAACAGCTGCAATTTATGTTCTCTGGGAAATCTGCAGTTTCTAGCCTTTCAAAGCCAAATTTTGAAGTTATATGATCTGTAATATTTTTAATCACAACAAAGATCAGCTTGTTCCAATCCCCTGCCATGGGCAGGGACACCTTTCACTAGACCATGTTGCTCAGAGCCTCACCCAGCCTGGCTTTGAACACTTCCAGGGATGGAGCATCCACAGCTTCTCTGGGCAACCTGTTCCAGCACCTCACCATGCTCACAGTAAATAATTTCTTCCTAATTTCCAATCTAAACATACCTCCTTTCAGTTTGAAGCTTTTACTCCTTGCCCTATCACTACATGCTCTTGTAAAAAATTCCTCTCCAGGGATTTCTTTGGTTTTTATACAAAACCCTACATGTGTAAAACACCTTCAGGTATTAAAGATGGAGCATCTCTGCTACAGGTCCCACTTACTATTGAAGATGTATTTTGCATACAATTTAAATGCTGAGCACACAGCCTTTGCAGGGTGCTGGTTAGGGTAATAAAGGCAAAAAATGTCAGAAAAAAAAATCTGATCTTTGTAAATTCATTTATACACTACAATATAATTTAACAATTTGGTTTACAAAATAATTACTGCAAATTCAATAGATATGCTCTTCATAACAGAAATATATATATCAAAAAATCTAAAATGTAAAGAGGGATCCTTGACTTGTCAATCTAGGTGAAACATCTTGTTAGGAGCTTTTTCATCCTCTCTATTCTGCTGCCCTTCTGAAAAACTCGTTTATAAATCTTACTCTGCAGGTTCACCCTCCTAAAACTGCAGGATGTTTTCAAGAGACAGCAGTTATCTGTAGCCACCAGTCAGAGGGGGAAAAAAATTAAAAAGGCTATAGACACACAGAGGCCTGTGTGCTCCTGGATTTGATCAGAAATCGCTTCTCAGCAGTGACACATAATACTGTTTTCAAGCAAAACATGAATAAACATGTGCATAAACTTTTGATTCAGAGCAATGCCACACTAGTTCTGTGATCCATCATATCTTAGAAGATAAACGTGAGGTGATGAGGTCATCTCTCGCTAGAAAGGCTTCCAAACAGCAACTAGAAAGCTGCAAATGGTGATTGAGTGGATAGGACACTTCCCACTGTGCGTAACATGTGGCCAGGCAAAGCAGCAGGAAGCACTTGCTCTCGAGTTAAACAGATAAAATTCAGCTGAGAAGGACTGGTCAGAAAACAAGTATTCTGCTTGAAAAAAAAATAGGTGTTGACATGCAGTTTTATTTTGTGCTTTTAAAAAAATAAAATGGAGGTGAAAGAAAGAAATCTTTCAAATATTAATTGAGGAATTTATACCCAAGTGTAGTCTCACACCAAGGAGACTATTGTACAGACCTGCTCCACAGGACAGTCTGAGAGTCAGTTTGGAGCCCATCCAGGTCACCTGCTTGCAAGTGTGTCTTCAGCGACAACTTTATGGTGCCCCACCATTCCCAGAGGGCAAGCTAAGGGTCCCTGTCACCCAAACAGCTATGCACTACTCAGTCATGTATGTTGGAACGTGGTTGGGCCCAGCACTCTGTGCAGCTTCAGCTATCCCACCCTTCTGAGGACAGTCAGAGACACAAATGCAGGTGTAAGAAAAAAAAAAATCGGTATTCAGGAGTGCAGAATGACCCGGCACCCTTCAAACACGGGTGTTTTTACCTTCTGCTGTGAGGACACCTGGCATGCTTGAACAGCCTGGTCACTGGCTGAATTCAAGACACCTGGTCCAGGGAAGGGAATGATTCCAGTGCTATTCCATCAAGTTCTGCGTGGACCTTTGCTTTACAGGAGTATGGACTGTTAAGTCTGGAGCCTGAGCCAAAGTCTAGCTCACCTCACCTACTCCCTGGTGATACTGGCCACGCAGAATATTACATTTTTCTGCACCAAATTGCTGAGCAGTTTCACCATGCACTGTGAACCAGCTGCCCTTGTTCACCAGCTGGAGACATCAGCTTTTCAGGGTTTCCTTCGTCCTCAGACCTACCAATGACTGCACCTGTAAAAAGCCCTGATGAATTAATACTGCAAACAAGGTAACTGTGTGCTCATGATCAACCTCAGGACCAAAGTCCTATGAGACTAACTGTGTAATGATGGGTGTTGCACACTAAACAGGACTGCATGGTAGTCAAAAGGACACAAGTGCTCCAACAGAAAAAACAATGAATGTGCTGCATTTTTGTGCCAGCTTTAATTAAAGGATATAGAAGTACTGTGGTACATAGAAGGGGATTAAAAGAAGGATTGCAGAACCTTGGGGTTGGGCTAGATGTCATCTTAATGTTATATAAGTCCTTTCTCCTGAAAACAAAAGGTGGATTCAGCAAGACCTAAGTCGCCTTGCCTGTGCAAGGCAAAATCCTACCCTGACCTCTCTCTGATCGCTGCTTTAACTCCACACTGGCCCCAGGCACTGAAAGAGAACACAGACCTTCTAGATAGTGAAACCTACTCCAGCAGAGTAGGCAACACATTCCTCTGTACCAGCCTCTCCAAGGGGAGTGGGAGCAAAGCATCTCCAGTGAGAAACGAGAAACTGATGCCAAAGAGGAGGTGAAAGCACAAAGAAGCACCAACAGCTCTTCCCAGAGGGAAAGAAGCACAGAGCCACAAAGCAAACCTTTGGTGTAACCCCAACTGACACAGCAACAACAGAGCCTGGCCTGGGATTACCAGGTGTCCTCCTAACATCAGGACAGGCTCACTTCTCCACAATTGCTCATTAATTTGGTGAGATGTCAAGCTGAGCTAAATCTAAGATTCTGCCAGTAACCCCACCCAGCTTGGATCAAAAGGTGGCAACACCAGAGCTCTGAAAGGAGCCACAATTCAGGGAAGGCAATCTGAAGTCTCCCCCCACTGGGAAAAGTTAGAGGCTCCCACTGGGTTCTTAATTAGTACTGTGTACAAGTTGCTCAGCAAACCAAACTTTGCCTATGGTAACATTTTTTAGGACTTCTATTTCCAAATGGTCTTAAAACAAAAAGACAAAGGAGGTGAGTAGAGGCATAAACACCCCAAAAGAAGCCCCACACAAATTACTTATAATTTGTAACTTGTCAAAGTTACTTGCTTTAAGAGGCCAAAAGAATTTTAATAAATGTCTCATACAGTGGGGCTGATGCACCTACTTGTCCAATTAGCACTGCAAACAAACGTAAATATCTCATCAAAATACATAAATGTGTATTACTTTGGTTTCCTACACTTTACCACCTCCAATATATTTCTGAAATACATTTCATTTTAGGAGAAAACACTCCATCATACTCTCTCATCTGCAGATACCTTTGCATGCTGGTGCTTCTTTGTTATTAAAAAAGCTTCTGCTTTATGTGGGATTTGTCATGGAATATAAAATAAATGCCTACAAAAATGTTTTACTTGAGCAATCAATAGAAACCCTCATTGAACAAGAGAGGGAATTTTTATGGTTTATGTGCCTTTACATGGACGCAGTACTGCTTGCATAGACTTCTAAATTACATTGCAGTGTTCTCCACTCTGTTATTGATTGATCTGAGATTTTTGGCAAGTCATTTCACCACCACACGGTTCTGTCTCTTCCTACCTATCCTCTGTGTCTAATTAGCCTTTATAAACCCTTTGGGGCAGTGACTGTTTTTCACTGCCAGCTTGTAGTACCTGTCACCATGGGATCTCATTTCAGTTGGCTCGATCGGTTAATAACAGCATTCATGTTGTAAGAGATTAGTTTTTTTCCTTTAATTCTTAAAAAATTAAGCAATTTCAATGGAGAAATACAGTACAGAACCACTTCTATGGGTAAACCATACATATTTAGAAAGACCCTTTCTTCCTAAAAAGCTAGACAGGCTTTAAATAACATTTTAAAAAAAGAATAACAAATAAAACCATAAAAAGATAGCAGAGAAGACAAAAATATAATCATTATGATTGTGAAACTCAGCAATTTCCCAAGGGTTCTTAAAAACCCTATCTCATAACCTAGGTCAGGAGACAAAAGACCGAAAGAAGTTTTACATAGTCTCAGCTTCCCTCCTCACAGAGAAATTCACAGAGGTAGCTGAGGACATCAAGGATAACTCCCTGTTGGGGGACTCTGAATAAGTTCTTTTTGTAAATGATTTTTAGAATCTGGAAGCTATTCAGATAGTCCAATAACAAGTGAAATATTAGTGTCTAAAAGGATAAAAGCGAAAACTTCTATTTTACTGTCCCAGCTGCAAATCTCTTTCTCAGCAGCATCCTCCTCACTAGCTGGCCAGCAATGCACAGAAGGAGGAATTCTGCAGCTCACTGCAAACCTGCTCCTACAGCAATTGGTGAGAAAGTTGCTTTCTACTTAACAGAAATCTTCATATTGACCCAAAAGAACACTATTTGGGTCCCAACTGGATTTATTACATTTCTAGAACTGGTACTGCTCTAGTCACATGCAGGAGGTGCTTTCTCAGATATGCAAAAAAAAACAAAAAACCAAAAACAACGAAAAAAACCACAAACAAACAAACAAAAAAACTTCAGCTTCTCTTTTACACTCAGAAACACCAATTTCCCTACCCTTAAAGCACAGGCACAGACATGAATCCCTATCAAGGAAAAGCAGCCGTTACACTTCTGCAAGTCAGATTAACTGTACACAAACCCATACAATATTTCACACATACTTAAAAGTGGCATTTTTAAGTTTTATGGGCTCATCTGTTCTGGAGATTATTTTAGCACATAAGTATCACAGGCTTAACATAAAAAGTCAACACAAATATGAATCGAGAAGACCCTTTAATTGATATTTCAATTACTGACTTTTAATTTTAATTAAGCAAATCCAACATCTTGATTTTACTTTATTTTCTTAATAGGACCTGCAGTACTGTGATGGACCCTTTTCCTGAAATCTTTTATGCTATTTTTACTGGAAAATGACCAAATAGAGTGAGTGTGGAAACAGCTCTTTTTACTGGCTTATCAGAAATTCCAGCAATTCTTCTAGAAGTTTACAGGGTAGAAATTTTTTCTACATGTAATCAAGCAGATAAAATGAAAAAACAAATTCTTCAGGAAACATATTCTCTGTACAGAGTATAACAAAGACTTTTTGGATAGGCTTCACTAGCAGTAGCTATAATAGAAAGATTATGAGACAACAGACAAGTGCTACCAATAGTAAAGGCTCCACGTTAGTAATTACTATTTTCTCTTAAATCTAAAACTATTGCTCAACTTTTATCCACTTTACAATTTTTATCAACAAGACTGAAATATTATCAATTTGAGTTACATATCCTATGTTAAAATGATACAGAATATTTCCAGCACCTATTTCCAAGAAAGTCATTATGTTAGACACTGAATTTATTGTGAATACTTCCTTACTTACCATAGAAACGAGAGACTCCCAACTTGAAATTGTCATGCTAGTTGCTACAACAAAAAGACAGTTTCTCTCACCAAGAGTTTTCATATTTCATGCATGAAACAACAGAAAGATATAACAAACCCACATGGCAAGAGAAATCAGAAATACCAATAAAAACAATGACTACATAATTTTAATTTTTTTTTTTTAATAAAATATGAAGAGGGGTCGGAGCACACCACCCAGTATAATGAAGTGCAGAATAGGCATCCCAGTGGACCTGAGCTTCAAAGAGAGTTTTGCAATTGAGTACTGTAGTGGCTGAACAGGGAATTTGGGGGGTAATTACACTTTACCTAACTGAAGCACTCAACTGTTTAACCTGAAGAAGTGCTCACCTCCTCCATCAGTCTGATTCAAGAGTTCAGCAGCTGCTCCCTTTCCCAATTCCCAAGAATTTCATTTCCATGACAGGAGCAGCTACATACTCTATTAGCTTTTTAAGCTTGCAACAGGACTCTGCAACACTTGGAAATATAAAATGCTGTTCCTATAAAAAAACCCAAGGACAGAGAATTAAAATATAATGGGATTAATTCTTGTTTATACTAACATACCATTTTGGAAGCATGCAAGAGGCTTATGTGACATTTATTAGTGCAGATTTAGCACAAAGATGGACTCAGTAAGGAAATAACAGAAACTAACATAGCCATTCCACTTTAGACTATTTAAAGAACCAGCGATGTGAATGTAACATGATAGAAACTATTCAGTATAGCTCATATGGGATACAAATAGGACCACTGCTCAGTTTTCAATCTAAGTGGAAAAAAAAAAAGTATGTGTTGTAAGAACTTATATGTGAAATGGATGTCCTGGAATGAGACTGATGCCCCAGATTTGTTTCCTTTCAGCTTCTGTAGGACAGGTTAGGTGCTGCTTTATGAAATGGCAATATTTTATCAGAAATATGCATATTAATTCATTATTGGCATGAAGGAAACAAAGCTGGAGAAGATTTTTTTTATTTTATAATCCAAAAAGAACCTTAAAATGGGCAATTTAAAAAATCATATTGCACACTTCATTTTGACAAATGCAAGGACAATGTAAGTTACAGAGCTATCATTAAATAGATAAGTAATAAAAGGCGACTTTTACCTGTTTGCAGTAAAGATTTCCACTCTGGAATACTAAGGTTACATTAACACAGCTACACCATGTACTTGCTAGTATAGCGTAGAAAATTTTGCTCATTATACTCTACCATTATTTCCCAGTTGTTCTGCTATGTATAGTGAGCTCTATGAGCACTCCTCATAATGATGAAATCTATTTCTAGGGTTTTTTCCTTTTTATTCCTGCATACTGGGGACACAGTATTTCTTCTGAGTTTTTATAAACAAACACACTGTGACTCCGCAGAGAGTTGAGTGATCTCAATTTTGTCCTCAGTGTCTGACCTAACAGACTTCCAGAGGAAAACTCTGGCCCCCAGTGTGGTAATCTGGGAACTCTGTGAACAATTTAATAATTCTGGATAATTCAATGAAATTACTGCCATCACTGGCTATAGAGACAACCATATGTTGTCAAGGCTGTGTCACGTATCTCCCAGACAAGGGACAATGGGAGATTGTTACACCAGGCTTTCTCCCATCAGAACAGGCATGATCTGGAATCATGGAATGACAGAATTCTTTGTCAAAACAAGCTTCTTCATGCTTTCTGAAGTAAAGTCAAGCACAGTGGGTTGAAATATCTTATTGGCAGAATAAACTAGTTGGTGCTGATGCCAGACCTGAAAGATGTACTACTTGAAAGGTTCATGATGAATTCCAGGGATGCAGGAAGGTGCTTCGGTAGCACAAAAGGTGTGGAGCAGGCAAGAAAGAAGGACATTGGTGGCAGATAGGGCTCCATGGTTTGCAAAGAAAGGTATATGGGGAACCTCTATGAAGTACACTGGTCTGAACCAAGGATGGCTCAAGAGAGTCCCAAGATTGTTATATAAAAATGTATGGAGGCATTACATCTGTGGCAGCAGACAGCCAATTTGTTTTGTCTGAAAACCATAAAACACATGCACATTCCGTTTTTTAATTCCATTTTCACATGGTGTTGAATACCTGAACTGTTGCCCTTGCTTCCTAAGGACAGAGGTCTGAAAAGAAAGCTGCAGTACTGACTTAGTGTTTATGGTCCTGTACTACCTCTGAAGGTCCATGCACCACGACTGTTTTGGTACCAGAGAAGAAGGATGCAGAAATAGACCCAGGGAGGCCAAGGGGCTGCCTCAGCAGCAAGGGACCCAGCACACGGTTCTGTCCATAACTAAACACTACCTGGTAAATCTCTTTTCGTGTAGGAGTGTCACACACATATGAAAGTCATCCTACACAAATGTGTTTCTCCCCCACTTCTCAGGTTGCACCATTGTTTCACCCTACTTTCATGAGACATGAACAGAAAGAGACGTATTAAGAATAATTCATGTCTTCAGCTGAAGAAGCAGGAATGCTATTTTTTCCTTTGAAATTAGTTAGTTGTGTGTATTTTAGAGGGACAGATTTAAACCAGCATTCTTCTGGAGAAACCAGTTGGTCATAGCTTGGACTGGTGCACCATTTGTTGCATATAAAACTGACTGGACAGCTGGGCCTAGAGAGTGGGGGACATGGAGCTACATTCCACTGATGGTCAGTCACCGGTGGGGTTCCTCAGGGCTCAGTTTTGGGGCCAGGCCTGCTTTATATCTTTACCAATGATCTTGTGTTTTCAGTTCTGGGCCACTCACTACAAGACAGACATTGAGGTGCTGGAGTGTGTCCAGAGAAGGGCAACAGAGCTGTGGAAGAGTCTGGAGCACAGGTCTAATGAGAAGAGGCTGAGGGAGCTGGGGTTGTTCAGCCTGGAGAAAAAGAGGCTCAGGGGAGACCTCAACACTCTCTACAACTGCCTGAAAGGGGGCTGTATGCAGGTGGGGGTCAGCCTCTTCTCCCAAGTAACAAGTAATAGGACAAGAAGAAATGGCCTCAAATTGCGCAAGGGAGGTTTAGGCTGGGTGTTATGAAAAATTTCTTCTCTGAAAGCATTGTCAAACATTGAAACAAGCTTCCCAGAGAATAGGTTTAGCAACCATGCCTGGATATCTGGCACTTAGGGATGCAGTTTAATGGTGGACTTGGCAGTGCTGGGTTAACAGTTGGAGTCAATGACCTTAAAGGTCTTTTCCAAACCAAATGATTCTATGATTTCAACATGCTTTAAAAAACTAAGACAGACCTAGGAAGCACACGTTCCCCGTGCTGATGGCACAGGGCTGTACATCTCTCTTGAACATGACAGAACATGTAAATTCTAAAACCAGTAATGTAAATTAATAATCTCTAAATTGTTTTCCTGAGACTTTCACACAATTTTGCTTTCTCCATTTCGTTCCTTGTCTTACTTTCCTTCATCTCAAATTTATGCATTGTGGAAATAATCAAAGACATCCAGGACAAATGTCTGAAGCTGATAAGCAAAGCGAAACAGCATTATTCATATATTACTAATCAAAATGTATGTATGAATGAGAAGACACCTGGTAGTGCTGTGTCGACAGCAAGCTACCTTTTGATTAAGCTTTCTGGGTTCTAGCAATCTGCAGGTTCTGACTAAGAGTTCAGGAATAATGTAAAAAGCATAAATGCGTGGCAGATACACACAAACAACAGCTTTCTTTCAGCTCACCTTCTAGTGAAGACTCCAAATTGTGGATAGCAGGTTTGAATAAATCTGAGATTCTAGGTTAACATTAAAAGAACATTCAAACCACACGTACTGTTTTTGAGATTATAATTTACCAATGAGGATTTTAGTCCAGTTTAGGAATGCGAAATAATTTTTGTTGAAGCCCTTAAGTATCTTTCTTTTCTCTTGCTTCTGCCCACCATTCCACTTTCCATTGGGTAGTTTCAGTCTACTGCTGGAAAGCTAAACAAATGGCCAGAAAACTATAACACCTTCTTACTGGATGGATTTCTGTGATGCTGAAAAAAAACTGATCTGTAACAAATTAGGTCTACTGAAGAGATACTGCTGGGATCACAGCCCCTGTGGTTTTAGAGAATTCAGTTAAGGCCAGCATTGCAACGGCATTCAGCAACAAAACCCTATGACAGGCACTTTGCTACTGAAATCAATACCTTCCAGCTTTGTGCTCTAGACTGCACCTACCTGTTGGTCTTATTCTAAAGTTTATGGTTATTTTATTTCCTACTGTAGAATCCTCTGCCATTCTGTACATTGCTGTACACTGCTTGGCCACCAGAGTAAACAGGTTCATTGTAACTATCATATATATATTTGCACCAAAACTTGAATGAAAAATATTCTAGAGTAGTACTGTAGCAATACTTGAATAGCAGTACTATACAAATTCTTACACAATCCTTACCTACAGATAAAATTCCTACCAGTCTCAAAAAAACCCAGAATTATACAAATGGATATGGATATTCTTATCTTTATCAATATCTATGTATGTAAGAAAAAAAATACTTCCAGAATGTTAGCACAGTCAAGGAATATCACTGAGCTCTTTGACCTTTGCCTTGATGCTCCCCCTTAAAAAAAAAAGTTCCTTTGTTTTTTTGTTTATAGCACCATGAGGAAGAGAAGAAAAAGAAACATCTGCTTCTACAACTACTGCAGCACTTTCCATCACCCTTCCTAATCATAGTTGTGACCACCTCCTCCCATACATCCCTTCTGAAGGAGTACTTTTTCCCATGTATACACCACATCTTGTACACAAAATATGCAGATGAATAATTTATAGAATCTTTCATGTCATGAAAGGAGCTCCTCGTCTATAAGGAGCAAAAAGAAAATCAAGAACACTGAAAGCAAAAGCTCAGAATCTGTATCTTTCATGAAATGCTGAATTAATGCAGGTGAGGTTATAGGATGCAAAAAGGAAGTCAGACACAACTCTATCCCCTCACATCAGTACTTTCCTTTGATGTCAACAATATCAACAGATGGACAAGCGTTACTGTGAAATTAACTTTACATTATGTGACTAAACAGAACTAAGCAGAGCACTCTCAATTATTTAATTTCTTCAAGGAAATGATGCACTAACAAAGTCATGGCCCCATCCTTTAATGGCACATTTGTAATTCTCAGGGAAGAAGACTGATGAATATAATTGTACTGCCAGTGAACACAGAGTCCCTGACATGAAACATCACAAGCTCTCTGGAGGAGCTGAAGAATAAATCACAAGCTACATGAGTCAGAAGTCAGCTTCAATGGTCTTTAAATTAAGATGGACAAGCATAAGAATAACATAAAGTAATGGTAAAAAAACCCTCTGAATTTAATTTCAGGAGTTAGTAAAATCCTAAGGAGCCCAAATTAGGAAAAAGGAGTAGGTCTGAAGTACAGCATATTTTCAAATACTATTTATGCAAAAGTCATCGAGGAAAGTATGACCATGCAGGTTTTCAGGTTCTTTGGGTCTGGTTTATACAAGATCCTTGTAATTTTTTTTGTTCCGGAAAATCATGCAGCTTTCTGTCGCAAAATACTGTTCTTCTTGTGAAGATAACTATATCCAACATTCCCATCTTGGAAGATAGTATACAGTGATACCCAGGAATAAAAAAACTCACCAAAAGACTATCTGTATGCACAGAGGGTTTTAGTGAATGCAGAAGATAATAATTTATGCCCTTAAATAACTAAAGAAGTTTTTGAAAAAACATAACTATACATAGGACTATGTGTATGAAAATGTCTGTAGTAAATTACTAACATTTTAACTAGCTGACAAGGTATTTACATGTGCAGGCAAAACTTTGGAAAACCACAACATTCCTGTATTTCTCTGTCAAAAGGCTTGTCACAGACTTTCAAAGAAATTTAGAAAGTTAAGCCAGGTTTAAATTGCAAAGCCTATGGATGAATTAATTATGAAAAAACACTACAAGGCTATTAAATCCCTTAGCCACTAATCAGTGGGTGCTGGGACAGCACCATCCTGTTCTTTTAGTCTTCGCTGGGAAACCACAGTCACGGCTAGCAGGAATAGGATGTGGAGGATGCAGTCTGCCCAAACTTGGCTGCTCTTGTGTCCATCTTAATGAGGGTCCAAACCTTTTCCTGACTGGGAAAGCACTTGAAAATATGTCCAAGTCCATCTACAGTCAGCAAAACATTCGAGCATATGCTTACTATTAAGCAAATGATTGGACTGAGAAAAGTAAAACTGGTTTTTAGTTCCTCCTTACGTTATGTGTACTAAATAGCTTTCCTGCTTAAGGAGCCAAAGAATTCGTGGTTGATGCTTGAAGTCTGACTATTTAGAGTCAGATAAGAGACATTAAAAAGTGTCCATATAAAGTGTGTTATTCATATTTCATACAATCATACCACTAAATACTTCCAAAAATGAATTAAATAATTCAGTTGTTCAGATCACCTGGTTACTTAATATATCCAAACCATTTTCCTTGAGAAAGAGATGCATCAGGCAGCAGCTCCAGGACAAAATCTGTTGCAATGCTCCTGACTTGTGAAATCCATGTTTTCAGACTATTCATTGGGATTCTGCTGAGGGTATCTCTGGAAGTTTATAACTCTATGTAAAGAATAAAGATCCTGGTTTATGCAGTACAACTGAGTGGGCTGTTCCTGTAACCCTTCGAGGAGTGAGTCTGTGCACAGCATGGACCCGTGTCACCCACTGACGGAAACTACTGTGGATCTGAGACAGCAGTGATGAACAGAGAATGGAACTGGAGGCAACACTGCTCCCCACATGACTCTTCCCCATGTGATTACTTATCCAAATTAAGATGCCTTTCCTTAACACACTGCTACTTTTACAACTACGCATCTGTACATGTGTGGGAAGAAGACAGCACTTAATCCAAACTGTTCTGCATGTAAAAACAAACACATTTGAAATTCAGAAGTATTTCTTTAAGAAATAGTATAAGGCTCTTCTCCTCGCCCAACAGAGCAGAAGGTCAGAATGCACTTTTGCAATACACCCAGCTAACAACTGCTGTATGCAATTCCCTCATTGGAAGGGTATATATTCAAAAAAAGTATGGGCTTTGCAGAGGAAACCCTGCCTTCTTTATCTAATGTCAAGGACAGCTTTGCCTTTGACTTCATCTGGGCCAAGATTTCATCCCAAGAGTTTCTAGAGACTCTCTGTGATTCTGCCAACAGTAGCACAGTAGATGGCTCGCAAAAAAAAAAAATTAACAAAAAAACCCAAACAGGAAATAGTCTCCAAGGAATACTTATTTGTAAACATTTACAATTAAGATTAAATAATAATAATAATTCTTGAAGTCTTTTCTCCCCATGCAAAAGAAGGCATTATTTCCTGCATTAATACCCTATTTATTAGAATTCATGTTGAATCATGGAACTGCAAATCAGTTTCTCATGAAGTTTACTCCTCCTCATGATATGCAGCAACTCCTACATTATATGTTTGGGGTTTTTATAACTCAAGACATTTAGGCAACATAAAACAGCAATATTCCATCAGACTTTTCAAAATGAGTATTCCACCAAGTAATGTGCTAAATGATTAAGTATTTAATTATTTTGGAAAGGGGGTTGCTTAATCAAATATAACATAATGAAAAATCATGAAAGCACCTTTATTTTCTGTACTTCAAAACAGCTAATTCTTGAATTAGCCATTCCCTGATTTTATCTACAAATGAATTTTCAGTGCTGAATTGTCAAAACTTTCAAACAAGAGAAATACTCACAGTCTCTTCAGGATCACATTATAAATAGTCATGTCCTACCTCCACATTTCACTCTCTGACTTCATTCCTAGGCAGCACTGAAGAAGCAGCTACAGTCACATGGTGCATTCAAGGTCATGCTATTCTAATTGACAGAGATATCATTGATAAATTATGCGGAAACAATGATAATGGAGTCATTAACCTTGTTCCGGCACACTAAAGGTGCTTTATAATTAAGAGGAGAACAAAAGTTACAAAAACATATAAAGATTTTATTGCTCAGCCTTTTCTCTCCTACATGCAGCTGCAAAGCACTGCTAGGGAATAGTACTATTGCTGTAGTGTGGCTGCCTGTGCTTTGTCACTGAGGGGTGCAGGGACTACACTGGCTTACACTTGAAGGAGGAGTCAGGTAGTAAAACACACAAATCATTGACCTTTTTTTTTTTAATGGCAAGTTGGATCCAGAAGGCTTCTCCCTTTGGTGTAAAGGATGCTGGAGCACATGAAAGATCATCCCAGCCAGGAAGTCTTTCTCAGTCCAAGAAATCTATGCTGAACTGTCATTTCTAAACACACAGTCATGCAGCCAGTGCTTTGAGAACTTGCATCAAAACTGTAGTGAGTTAACATTCTGCATTGAAACTCCTCAGGTATGTATAGATACAGGTATAGTTACATAGAATTAGGGAGAATTCAGAATTTATCCTTTATGTCTTACGCAGAAACCTGCAGTAATTCCCAGACTAAAAGCCTGACTAATGTCCTTAATTCATGTACGACAGGTAATTTATTAAGGGTGTACACATTAATGAATCACTAGTGGCTGCTTTGACTTAAAGAAAAATATTTAAAAAACAGTGAAGAGATGGAACTGTTTCACATAGCAACTCAAAGTAACCTTAAATTTCCCTTATTGTAGAGAATCTATAGGATTTCTGCACAAAAAATTAAAAATTGGATTACAGACAATCCATCCTTATCTTCTTGACACTTCAATGCCTGTTTCTTTCTGAATCCCATCACACTAAGACCAGTCACACTAAAATTATTAATAAAAAGAGGAAAGTGCAGAGCAGGTTTCCTGGAGTTCAGGTGGCCAGAGATGACACTGTCTTGCCAAGACAGAATCCGTTATACTCATTTTTAATCTTCACTTATCACACGAACTATTGTGTCTCCCTGCATAGCCTGACTGTCAAGATATGATCTACAGCATATTGCACAACTTATCCATAAGGACAAATAAAAAAATCCCAGATCATATCTGTATTTAGAGGCATGACCTTATGTAGATAACTGAACATATCATAAAGTATATTCTGAAGGCCTGGGTGGAAATCAGATTCTTTCTAGTGCCTCTGTCATGTCTGGATTAACTAATAATTTGCACATTTTTCAAGTATTCAGAAGAATCACAAATTATACTTTAAACAATAAACCATCAATTACAAAGAGGAAGTAAAATTGCCAAATTATACCCAATGTCAGAGAGATTCTCCTCTGTGTCCTCTGAGCACAGGCTGATGGCTACAGTTGCAGAGCACAAGCGCCTCTGATGCATGGTATCTAAAAACTTCCCACCGCAGAAATTCCCAAGTTTTCAATGGCTGGGCTCGCTGCCCGGCTGGAATGCGTACTTTAGCGATACGCCCACAGCCGCTGCACCACCCATAGCCAAGGAGCACCTACAGACTCGGTTCCAGAGCAGCTCCTGTGCTCCAGAAATGCTGCTGGGGTAGCAGAAACCTCCTCACGAGCGTTCGTTCAGCTGCAGAGAGCTCAACTCAGCATAGTTTAAAAACGACAAAAACAAACACGTAAACAGCATCTGTGGCGTCTCTTCTCTATTGACTTTCCTGGAAACGCATTAATCTATTGTAGTATTTCAAAATAAATAAGAGAAACAGAGGCGAGGCAAAAGTATACCGTTCTCTCCCAAAAGTTTCTTTCTGCCTGTCCTCCCACTTGCTCCGAGCTCCCCTTTCCCTGGGATTAGCGATCGTTTTCACCAGGGATCAAATGAATGACTTTTCCGCTAATGACACTTAAGAGATGCTAAAGCCACCCTGGGCGCCACCAGGGACCCGGTGCGCGGCGGCAACCCCTGTCCCCACGGCAGGGCGCCCGGGGCGAGGCGAAGCCAAGGGCGAGCCCCGCTCCGCAGCCGGCCCCGGCCGCCGCTCCAGCCCCCTTAGCAGCGGCAGCGGCAGCAGCAGCCGGAGGGGCAGCGGGGCCGGGGCCGGTCGGTCGGGGACCCGTCCCCGTGAGCCCGGGGCTGCAGGGGCTGCCGCCGCCCCCCGGCCGGCCCCCCCCGGCATGGCGAAGCGCTGTCACTGACGCACATTTAATTCGCCCGGCTGCGGGTACCGCGCAGCGCCGCTCGCATCCTCCCCCCGCCGCCGGGGAGGGGGCGGCTCCGGCGGGGAGGGGGAAAGTCAAACTGCAGCAACAAAGTTGCTCCCCCTCCGCTCCCCCAGACCTGCCCCGGCCCCCAGGGGGTGGGCAGAGAGGGGGGCCCATGCCCGCCTTACCTTGCTTGACGCACTTGAGGCGGATGGGGTCCTTGCAGTGCTTGATCACGGCCAGCACATCCCTGATGGTGAGCCCGGCCACGGGGGTCTCGTTCACCTCCAGCAGCAGCTCCTCCGGTACCAACTTGCTGCCGCCCTCATAGGCCACCTTGCCGGGCTTCACTTCCCCCAGGTAGGGGAACTGCCCGTTCTCGGCGCCCCCCTTCAGCTCGAAGCCCAGCTGTCCCTCCGGGTTCCTCACGATTACGATCTCGTGGACTCTGCTCGTCCAGTGGCTTTTCTTCTTCAAGCCCTTGGACATTGCCGTGGGGATGCTCTGCCCGACTCCCTCCCTGCAGTCTGTGCTTCTTCCCTCCCTCCCTCTCTGCCCCCTCCCCGGGGCAGCCGCGCTCCTCCGGGCAGGCTCGGGGCGGGCGGCAGCGGCCGCGGCTGTGCCGGCCGGCGGCCCCGCGGGCTGCGAGCTGGGTCGGGGAGCGCCTCTGTGCCC
>VZRM01009161.1:167880-179742 GCA_013397955.1 Grantiella picta | reverse complement strand
CGACCCCCGCCCGGCCCCTCAGCGCGGCCCTGGCCGGGAGGGGGCGCTCGGCGGAGCTATGGCGCTGCCCCGGCCAAGCCCGCGCTGCCCCCGCCGCCTGCCCTGCCCTGCCCCGCCCCGGCCGGACCCGGACCCGGACCCAGCCCCTCGCCGCCCCTCTCCGGCCGGACCCGGACCCGGACCCGGACCCGGACCCGGACCCTGACCCTGACCCTCGCCGCCCCCTTTTCGGCCGGACCCGGACCTTCTCCGCGCCGCAGCCGTGAGGGGACCGGCAGCGCCTTAAACCGTCGGTGGCCCGCGGGGACTGGGGGAGTTGTCCCGAGGCGGAGCGGACAAGGGTCCTGCGGTCCAGGAGCTCTGCTCGCGGCCGGGAAGGACCAGAGGCAGTGGGGCTTCGGGCTGTGGCTACAAAACCAAGCGACACCTGATTGCTTCGAGGATCTCGGTGTTACGGGCGTTTGCAGAGTGGGTTCACTCCACCCGGTCTCAGACAGCGTATTGAGTTGCACGTGGGCATTATTGTTAACTCTGGTTGCCGTGGCTGGAGTTGATGGCTCAGGTGGGTTCTACACCCGAAGAGGGTATGACAAAGAGAGGGGTGGCAGTTCTTTGCATAAAATTTACTGACCGTCACCCAGCAGGTGTTCACCACCCTCGCACAGGTTGCTCTCTGCTACTTAGCCTCGGTGGCCAAAGACCAATACTCGAACCTGCAGAGCTTCCTTAGAGCCCCAGCGGTGGGATACACTGCTCAGCAGGTGATCCCCTAGCTCGCTCCTCCTGTGGGCCATCCCTGTAATTAGTTCTGTCACATGCCTCATGTGTGCGAGCAGTGGAGTGTAGCAATTGCCATGTCCTTCTGGGAAACTTGCCTTCCCTAAAAAAATAGTTTCCATCCGAAGTGGAGGTTGACAAAATAGAGGCAGAACAACCTCCTGACTTTAAGAAGCACAGTTTTTGTGCCTGCAGAATATAGGAGAGCAGGATTCATGGAGGCAGGGGTCTGCAGACAGGGTACTGAATGGAATAAGACAGGAGAATAGGACTTTGTGTTATGGCATGTGATTTAAAGATGGTCAGATATTTTTTAAATTTCAATTAAAGTGACTGCAATGAAATTTTTCAGAAATTGTATTGCTGTTTTTCCTCTTGGTTTCTATGGAAACAGGCTTTTATGCGATCATGCTTGGCTGTGTCTCCTTCACTTCTCCAATAACTTTTGAAGCTGTTGGGCAGTTTCACCCAAATCCATCTCAAATATAATTAAGTTATTTCATGAAAACAGGCAGCTGGGTAGGGCTGAAAGATCCTGTAAATGTCCCAAAGGCTATAACATGAACTTGCCTCTTATTAAACAGTGATTCACATGGTTGAGAGACCATATAAATGTCTTGGTAATGAGAAAAGTTTCAATTACAGCTCATTATCAGCCTGACTATAAGTCTGTGGGAAACCAGGGTTCTTCAATTCATTTTCCCCTAGAATTACTTGTGTTCCAGAGGCAGAACACACACATACAGAGGGGAAGAAAGCAATAAGAAATTACTGACATCTGTATTCTGCAAGTCTTTTCACCTGTTTTACTGGGGGGCCCTGGTGAGAGGTGCAAAACTCTGTGTGTGAGAGGCTTCATGAAAGTGGGCTCAGAGGATAAACAAAACCAAGACCCCACATATCTGGAAATATGAGATGCAGAAGTACAGACAGCTGACAAAGGGAGGAAGCTGGAAAGGTACCTTGACTGGAAGGTACTGTGACTGGTGGGACAAGGGTTACGCAATGGTCTCCTTTTCCAAAGACCATCGGGAGTGTCCTGCTGTCACTAAGAGTAGGGTCTCTGGTCTGGACAAAAATAGGCTAAAAGATTTGGAAAGAGAGCAGGAGAGTCAGTAGGTTTGTCTCTCTGTAGCCCTGCCCTTTCATTTTGTCTTGGTTTTTAGTTTAGAAGTGAGGTAGGAGGCAAATGGCTGAGAAGAGGACTTACAAGACATAACATCCTGTTATCCTTCAGTTTCACAAATTTTACCACAATCACTACTTTGCTGAGTCATCTTCTCTGCTAAAGTGCTCACTACTTTTTGATTTAGAGTTTACAGTCATTCTGCTAGTATAGTATTGCGGTTGTTGATTTGTCTTATAATTAAAATAAATTTCTAAATAACTCCATGTTTACCACAATATATACACAACACTAGGACATCTGCCAAAAATACAGCTTTTAATAAATATGTCAAGTAATAGTGGAAATATGCCTAGATGGGGGAAGGTCATCCTGTGGGTGTTATTTTTCTGTTTCTTAGGAGTCTCTAGTAATTTACTGATCAGAAATTTTTAAGTGCTCATTACCACTTTAAGACAGATGACTATAACAGTAGGTAATGTGTAGAGCATTTCTGATTACATATGTGCTATGGACAAATCAAGCTGAATGAACTCTTCATTACTAACTGCAGTTGTATTAATGTGAAATAATACCATATAGAGGTGGTGGAATTGGTGCTCCAGGGGCATTAACTTTGCCTTCTGGAGGTGGGCAGCAGTGTGAGCCAGAGAGAGCCCAGCTCAGGCATCTGCAGTTTGGCAGAGAAGGGGAAGATTAGATGGAAGGAGTCTTAACAGTTCTCCCAAAGCAGATCTGTGTGTTAGTTGATTCTCATGTCAGGAAAGGATGGCAGTTTTCAGGTTCAGAGACCAAGAAAACTTGGTGTGTAGAATGGCAGGTCATACCTGTTAAGATCAGGAGAGGGTGAAGGATATTGTGAGTAAAGGATGGCTGAAGGATACGGTGTTTCTCTGCAGCACTTTCTTACAAGAGGCGTAAGATTTTAGAGTTTTGAGCTGACTGTGTATGGGTAAAGTTTTGCTGTCATATCATTACTGGCTTATGTGCTTTGGGCCTAGAGCATTAATGCCAGAAATGCATCATTTGCTTTGGTCTTCTGTTTGAAAATAGAAGGTAGTTAAAATCTGAGGATATTAAGCCTCATACAAGGTCCTTTTGCATCAGCTGCACCATTTCAGATAATTTTGTTTCATTTTTACAGGGATAAAGGGGTATCTGTACAACAAGATTATTCTTGTCTCTGACAGAGCAAGTGTCCCAGCATGTGGCTGAGGGGGTGAGCGAGAAGATTTTCTGTCTGGGCCCCAAAGAGCTTGGAAAGTACTTTGTGATTTGCCAAGATCTGTGTTAGTCCCTTCCATTGGTTCATCCCAGGAGAGCGTGTGAGCTGGTTCTGAGTATGAATGTAAGGGTATCTAACACAAGGGACTTCCTGTGAGTAAAAGTAACAACAGCACATAATGAAACACATTCACTAAACAACACAAATGCCTTTATTATTCTGTTAAATCTGACACTGTAAACATAGGAACCAGTAAGTCACTATACTGTAGGGAGTAAAGTTGAGCACATGAGTAAGCTGAAGTGTGAGACTTCATAAATAATCATATTTGGTAGCTGGAAAGGAATCCTTCCTACTGTAACATTACAGATTCAGTAAAAAAGTAACTGAATTATGTTTTTATTTTCAGTATGCCACGTTTTAGATAAGTGAGTTCCTCAAACAGAAAATGATGTATTGCACATGCCAAAGGGGATAAAAGGAAAATACATCCATTACCTTCTATTATTTATGCAGGAATGGAGTTCTCTGCCTCGTAATTGTGTTTGTTACATTGGACTTTAACTCAGACGACATTAAATTTCCTTCTTAAGCACATGCTTCTTGTGTGACTGGATGATAACTACATGATATTGCTATATCTTAGTTTTTCCATTTTAGTATGGGCAAAATTCCTCTTTTCTCTACAGTTTTCTATTTAGTATGTCAGCTACCCAACAGTTATTCTTGCATAAGCTTCTCAACACTACAATATAGATCCACCACAGGACATATATTCATCTAGGTCTAGCCATTTAAATGCCTTAATCCAAATTTACAAATATTTTGCCTATGCCCTTAGTTTCCAAAAAAGTTTGTAATAGCTAGTCTTCCCATCAGTGGAACTCCAGAGTGCCTTAGTTGATTTCTTCTGCTTGGAATTCTAAATATTCTCCTTGGGATTCTGATAAAATTCTAAGTCCTTTTTTCCTTTGGATAAAAGTTTAAAATTCCTAACTCTCTCAGTTGCAAATTTCACCCAAAAAATCAGTAGAAATTTATTACCACATTTACTACAGTCACACATGTCTTCTTTGAGTTCAGTTTTACATGTATGAACCTAAAGTTATTACTAATATACTCTTTCCCATTTCCTGGCTTCAGCTTTTGAGAACACTTGCTTCAGAAAGGCTAAAACCTCAGGCTATTTATCTAAAATCTCTTTTCTCAGGCTGTCCAAATCCTCAAAGGTTTGATAAAAATATGCATGTTTTATTGTACTACAGAGCAAAAGAAGAATTATTGTGTGTGTTCAGTTGGGTTTTTATTTGTCTCAGACCAAAATGTTCCATAGTCTTGGACATCAGTGCTTCAGAATAATCTGTCATTTAATTCTAAACTTCAAAATTTTGTAAATCATATATGTAGTTATAATGCAAAGTAATGGGTAATACTCAGCTGTCTCAACCCATTGGAGGATTTCTTTTGTGGCAATAGCTCTTGCAGAGGGCAAATCTGATCACTTCAGGATGTGAAGAAAATAGTCTCCATGGCTGTACTGAAAGATAAATGTGACCTTCGGGAGTGGAGAGAAATCAAAGACTGAAGTTCGTCTAAATAGTACAGCTTAAAACAGGTTTACAACTTTGCAGGAAATATTTTGTTTTCTCCTGACCACCTCTGTATTGGCTTTTGTTTTAAACTTGATCTTTCCCAGTTATTTTTCTCTTTTCCTATTAAATTTTGGTACTGTATACTTCCCATGCTGTTCTTGCTAGCTGTTCAGGAGTTGATTAAGGTGAGATATAGAAAATTTGTTGGAGGTCAAAAACTTCCCCAGGGACACACTTCTGGAGACAGTCTATCAAAATAAATTTGGAAAGAGCCATTGAAATAAACAAATGATAGCCTCTTTCTACCGCAATGGGAGTTTAAATTGCGTCCCAGTAAATATCCACAGTAGGAGACAATAAGACAGAAACAAAACTGCACACAACACCCTATCAGAAAATAATCCTTGAAATTTGGCCTGACAGTAGAAAGATAACAAACCCACAAGTATCTGTTGCAATGAAAGGAAAGAGAATGTGAGGCTCACTGTGAATTATTGCTGCTGAGACCCTCACAGCACAGAGGGCAGTGGTGGCTGGTATTCTGAAAATAGCAGAAGCAGTGGCTGGGTAACAGCCTGGGTTTGAACTGGTGACTTCTCCATCTCCATGTCACGAGTTTGTGCGCTTGCTAGTCTAAGTTATCCTGTATCTAGTCTCTTCATTTTCCCGTTTTAATATTTAGTATTCAGTGATCTACCTCACCATTAAAATATCCATAAACATTTGGTTATTGCTCACACGTGATGATAGATTACCAAACTATGGTGGATCTATTCTGTGCATTCTTTTTTCCTTGCCTTATTTTCATTTCCCTTGGATTAGACAAAATGAGACTTTCCTCTTTCATGTTTATAATCGGTTTCATTTTACATTTCATATGAACTAACAGTGCTGCTGAGATTGATCTCACAGCGTGGCTGGGAAAGGAGATGAATATTTTATGAACTTATAAAAGATAAAATGAAAGCATATTATTCTCGGGATGTATTGTTGATGTTCCATGTAAAATTGTGACAGCATGTCCGTTCAGAAGCTTATTTGCACATCTCCCTCATCTCTTTGAGAGGAATCACTTTTCTGTGTCAAAATTCTTGCACTTAATGTGATTGCAAAGCCTTTTTGTCATGAAAATTAACAAATACTTCTGAAGTTAGAAGTATTCACACAGACATCACCATGGAAATTTATAAGAGGTTACATGTTTTGTAAATGCATTTCCATAAATATTAAAGCATGGTGCAATGAGGAGTATGGAGAAAATTACTCTAAAATAATACCTGCAGAAACTCACCCAATGCTTGTCACTGCTCAGAGGCCATGCATGAGCCAAACAGAGTATGAAAGACACCTCAGTTAATTTAGCGCTTCAATGCTAGTGGTGCTGAACCACGGAACTGGCCAAATTCTCAACGTTTTTACCTTAGTAAGCCTGAAAGTTTAATGAACTCGGTTGGTGAGGATGATGTCTGATTCCCATTGCTCTACCACACTTTTGAATTCAACAGAGTTCCTGATTTGTGCTGCCTCATGACAGCTGAAGGGACAGGGCATCCTTTGGCTGATCAGGGGTGTTAAGGATCAGGATCCAGCTAGTCTTGACTCCCTGCTGTTGATGTTTTTCACAACTGCAAAAACATTTAGATTGCTTTCACAAGCTGGTTGTATTGAAAGATTATCTGGTGATGGAGATATGTTTAAATATCATCACACTGAGGTTAGTGACAAAAATGGTTTTGAATTAGCAGGGCTTCATTCTAGAGTGGTATATAAATACTAGAAAACTTGAATATTAGGGTAAACCTAGAGCCCTTGTTTCTGCCCCACAACCAGAGTGTGTGTGCTTCAGATGATGTGATATAAGGGACATTTGCACCAATTACGCTCACCAAGGTTTTATTCGATTTTGTTTATATAGTTCTGGAATTGGTCCACTCATGCTTAGAAGCACAAGAGACGGGCTTTGCTGTGGTTTGAGGATGATAAACAAAAGTGCTTTCAAGGAAGCTGAATTACGTTACTGTGTAGTTTCGATGTTATTCTCGGAATATGGCTCCATGCTCTTTCATGCTGGTGGTTGTACATTATGCTCAGTAAGAACATTTCTGCACAGGTGCTTTCATCAATAGCAGCTCACTGATGGGACTGCACTGTACTGTCAGGTCACTGATGCTGTTCTTGGATGACGTTTTCAGGGGGAAAAAAAGCTTCAAATGATGTAATGACCTAAATCTAATGATTCGAAGACAGAACACTCAGTCAAGATTTCAATTCAAGATTTTTGCTCCTGTAAATTTTAGGTCAAGGCCACAGTGTCCAGAAATATTTGACGCTTGACCAGAGAAATCCAGTTTATCCTGAGGAAAACTCCCAGATAGGCACCTCCACTGAATTTGAAGAAGCATGCCTACCCTCATGAAGGAAGACAGGTGCAAGTTAGCCCTTACTGTGCTCAGCTGAGAGATTTGCGTTGAACACATAGCATATAAAAATAGATTTAAAAAGTTTTGGAGGTCAAATTACTCTTATTTTGTCTTTGGAAATGTATTTTCTTGTGACAAGAGGAAAAGATACTCTACTTTATTGTTGCTTTGTTATATGATAGCTGGAAAAGAAAGAAATACTGTGTTTGCTAGGTGTTGGTCCTAGGTTACAATATAGATGTATTTAGTATTTTATTACCACAAGCTGTGGGGCATTAGCTGTTATCTCTTGCTATGACTCACCCCTGATAACTGTTAATGAGCTATCAAGAACCAACCACATGACTCATGGAATTATCTCATCCTATTGTGAGATGCTTCACCCAGGAGGGAGGAGCCAAGCATTCCCACCTGGATATAACCTGGCCTTGGAACTGCCCAAGTTACCCCTGTCTACTGGGTTCCCAGAGGATAAGAGCAGCCACTGGACTTTCAGGTGGTAGACCAGACCTTCCATAGGATCACTGCTTCGACTTAACTACTTCACTTGCACTGCTACCACCACCCTAACAGGGTGTCAGGTTGTATCTGACTTTGTCAATGCTTTTCCTTGTATTATTTCACTTATTTTTAATTTTTCCTATTAAATTATAGTCCTGACTTGCAATCTCCCACTGGTTTGTTTTCAAACTAATACGGTGTTGAATTTTTTATCGCTATTCAAAGGAAAAAGTGTTCTTGGTGACTATGTAGTTAGAAATACACATGAAGAAGAAACACCGCATGGGCAATTAGATTATTTTGACAATTTCCAACCAATTATTTAATTAATCTGAGAGACTTTATTCAAGGACAGGCATGTTAGTTTTCTTCTATCTAAATAATATTGGAGCTCCTGTAACTCATGTCATCATGATATTTTATTCTCATAAGGATTCTTTGTTTCTAAGTCTTATTCTTTCTCGGCACAGACAGTGCCTGGGTTGTTGTGTCTAAAGCCGGTAACACTTGCTCTTTTGTCCCTTTCATTTAATGAGAGAATTGGTGCCTCTAATCCACAGTTCTACTGCTGCAGTCCTTCACTCCATTCTTTTTCACCTCAAGGTTAATAATGAAGTAGTGGAATAATAAACATACTGTAGGTAAATAAGGAGACAAACACCAGTGTTGAGATTTATTTAAAAAGAGGGTTTTAAAAGAGTGGAAAGGAAGATGGAAAGAAATACTGTCATTAGAAAGAACTTTCAAAAGAGTTAAATTACTTCCTCAAGACTTTGTGATATACGTTGGTTTGGGATGTGTCTTGTTTGCACTTCAGATTTTAAATTCAAGGAATTTCTTGGTAAATATTGTTACTTGCATTTCTCAGAGGACTCCTACAGTCACTGTGAGCTTTGTGCTATACATTTACATCATAAGTTGGGATTTATGCTCAGAGCAGTTTTTAATACAGATATCATGGGTAATTTGGGTAAATGCAGGTAGGATCACATAGTTCCAAGGTCGCTTTCTGAGCATATAATAGAAGTTGAGGGTGATTGAACACTAGAATAGGCTCTGATGGGAGGTTGACTCATTGTAGGCATTTCAGTTCCAGCAGGGCTCAGCCCTGAGCAACTTGCTCTACTTGACCCTGCTCTGGCAGGAGCTTGGACTTGGTGATCTCCAGATGTCCTGTCCAATCTCAACGATTCAGTAATACTGTGTGGTTGTGTGCCAACAGTTATGACTTAACTGTTCATTGTACCACATCATCTTTGCCATAAAGTTGTACAAAACTAATACTGTTGTGGATGCAGACCAGTTCTGCAATTATTAGATTGAGCACTACTCCTTCACAGCAATTGTCCCATTGACTTTTATATTAAATTGGCTTCTGAGCACCTCTTGACCTGAAGGTTAAGGGCTTAGTATGCAATTCAATTTAAAAATTAATTGACACTATTAAGACACGTCTTCCAAACCCAGATTAATAACCCTCTTAATTTACAAACCTATGAGCCCTGAATGAATTAATAATGTATTTACTGGGTTCATATATTGGCATTCCTACAATACTAAGTGGGCGCAATTGGTATTAGTTCGGCTGGTCTGAACCAGCTGTCCCAGTCAGAGGGACTGATCTCTCCCAGTAATGGAAGAAAATGATAAATTGTTCATATGACAGGATTTTATCTCCTGTGGGATACACTTTAGAAAGGAGTGCTGGAAAAGAGGAAAACATTGAATTATCCTACACAGATAAACTAAAAATGAACTATGTTTTTACTTCTTTTCAAGTCTTGGTAGGTGAAACCAAATTTTCGTTGGGACCCACATAGTGCTGCATTTATTGTGTGGTTTAATTTTTATGTATGCTTTTTTACATGTCAGTGGAACAAATCTTTTGTCCTTGCTGCTTGCACTTAAAAAATGAGTGCTGCACTGGCAGCTGTTTCCCTGCACTATTAGCATGAGAAAATGACTGACCTACTCAATTAACAATATTTTTTTCTGAAGTATTTAATTGTTTTTCTCACATTGCTCCTTCAGTTTTGGTATTCAGTAACCTCAGAATGCCCTTCTCTCCAAAATTACACAGGTTTCCACCTGCAGATTTTGTCTATGCAATGATCTTGCTAAAGCAGATCTGTACACTGTTGTACCTTGGCTTCTACTGAAGTTCATCATCTTAGCATTGTCTTCAAAATAAATATAGTCAGATTTCTTTTTTTAGTTATTTTTATACATTAAAAAAAATTGAAAGTTTTTGCTTTTGGACTGTACCTTTGCAAAATCTAACAGACATTAATTTTGAAACTGTCTTCTCAAGCTAGCCAGTTTATTTTTAGAAAAAAAATCCACAGATAAGAAAGAATCAGACTAGAATTTTCAGCGTCTTTTACTGAGGTTTCCCTGAAGAACAGGTTTTCAGTCATTGCAAGGGAGGAAGAAGTCACCTTGTTTCTTAGACAGCAATAACCAGACTGATAAAAACAGCATTAAACTCCATTGAATTGATTTGCATATATGTATGTTATAATTAGTTATCAAAACAAAGTCTGTGTGAATATTAAAAGACTCACTTTAGTCCTAGTGGGAAAAAGAGGGAAAAATAAACTTGAGTTTCTTTTCTTAATAATTTATTTTAAACTCCAATTTTCTACTATAGGTACATATATCCCACCATTTACCTTTACCATTTACCTTTAGTTTGACATTTATATGTTATCACTGAGTGGTTATAAGTCTAGTTTGTAATTTGAAAAGTGGATGATTTTCTAGGATAATTGCTGGAAATATAGAAGGCAGTGTAATTTTTTTACAAATATTGTAACAGCTTGCATTTTTTTATTCTGAATCACAGGAGCTTTTTTATGATTCTAGAAATTGTGATTCTAGCAGCAATTTTGACTGCTATGAGTGCTTACTCTTTGGGAGCTCACTCTTTTTGCAAAAGCATGGCACTTGACAGTGTTTGTTACTACTAACACTTGGCTTTCTGCAGTGATAAGAGGATGGCAGTAGGCAGGTGTTACGCTGTGACTACTACTTAGCAGGAGAAACTTGCTCCTTATCCTAGCCCTTATTCTCCCATCTGCTTGCTTCACTCGCTGTTGTGTCTGGCTGGAATCCAGATTTGTAAACTCCTTTGGGGACTTGGATTTTTTTTTATATATATATTCCATGCTTCTAGATGATTTAACACATAAAGCACAATAATTATCCCTTCTTCTAAGACTGAAGGATGAGTATTGTACTCTACAAATATTGCCTCCTGACCGTCAGAACATTACAAACTGTAGATTGCATTGTGGCTCTATCCATGACAGTGCAGCTCACTATTCTTGTGACACGAATAAGCCTTCTGTAGTGCCCTTATCTGGGCTAACAAATAAAAATAATTGGTGTATCTACTACACCAGACTAAATTAGTAAGTAAATTTAGCCATTTATTATAATAGTATCTTGTTAGTGGTGAATTGAATTTAATTGGGCATTATTAGTTAAAATAAAGGGTACTGCAACAATTCCTTGTTAACTTAAATTTCTCCTCTAAATCAATCAATGAGCTAATATTTGGATAAAATCAAAATATATTCACACTTTTGTTTTATTTTACATTTGGGTTGGGGATTTTTTTCTGTGACAGTTGGTTAGAGTATTGTGCTAATAACACCAATGTTGTGGGTTCAATCCTCATATAAGCTGTTCACATAAGAGTTGGACTTGATCCTTGTGAGTCCCTTCCAATTCAGAATATTCTACAGAAGATTATTGTAGCCTGTTTTAAAACTGTGCTTCTATGGCAATGCAAAACAATATCTCAGTGCTGGGAAAGGCTAAGGAGCACATCTTGAGTGCCATCACACTTCAGTGCCAGCACATTCAGGCCAGCTGGGAATCAGGGCCAGCCAACGTGGGCTTGTGAAAGGCAGTCCTGCTTGACCAACCTCATCTTCTAAGACCAGGTGACCCATGCACTGGATGAGGGAAGGGCTCTGATTGTTGTCTACCTGGACTTTAGTAAAGCCTTTGATGCTATTTCCCACAGCATTGTCCCAGAGAAACTGGCTGATCATGGCCTGGATGGGAGCACTGGTCACTGAGTGTAAAACTGGCTGGACAGCCTGGCCAAGAGGGTTGAGGGGAATGGAGTTACATCCAGCTGGCAGCTGGCGCCAGTGGTGTTGTCCAGAGCTCAGCACTGGGGCCAGTCTTGTTTAATATCTTCATCAATGA
>VZRM01009161.1:0-167751 GCA_013397955.1 Grantiella picta | reverse complement strand
GGCCAAGAAGGCCAATGGAATCCGGACTTGTACCAGCAATAGCGAGGCCAGCAGGACCAGAGCAGTGGTTGTCCCCCTGTACACAACACTGGAGAGGCCACACCTCAAATCCTGTGTTCAGTTTTGGGCCTCTCATTACAAAAGAACATTGAGGTGAACATTATTGAGATAATTACCTCTCCAATCAGAGCTTGGCTAGATTTACATTAATTTTTTTCTGAAAAGGGATCTCTAAGGACGTCACTGGTGCGAGTCCAGAGAATGGCAACAGAGCTGATGAAGGCTCTGGAACATTATGAGGAGTGGCTGAGGGAGCTGGGGTTGTTTAGCCTGGAGGAAAGGAAGGTCAGAGGGGACCTCATCACTGTAACTACCTGAAAGGAGGTTGTAGCAAGCTGGGGGTTAGATTCTTCTCTGAGGTAACAAATGACTTGATGAGAGTAAATGGCCTCAAGTTGTACCAGAGGAGGTTTAGATTTAGGAGAAATTTCTTCTGTGAAACAGTTGTCAAGCACTTGAACAGGCTGCTCAGTGAAGTGGTGGAGTCACCATCCCTGGAGGTGTTTAAAAGATGTGTAGATGCTGCACTTAGAGACATGGTTTAATGGTGGAGCTGGTAGTGCTCTGTTAACAGTTGTACTCAATGATCCTAGAGGTCTTTTCCAACCTAAATGAATATGTGATTCTATTCTATAATGCAAATGGATTTAGACTCTGAATGCACACATTTTAAAATATGCTTTGAACTTTAAACAAATAAGCAGTTTCTTTACAGGCATAGCTCATTAAAGAAGTACAAAATTCCTGCAGGTGTTTTTAAGATCAGTGCCCTGAATAGTTAGGTTGACACAAAAAATGATGTTGTTATGTCCTTGAAGAAGCCAAAGGGAAGAGAATTTGTAATTATGTTTGAGGTATTCAAAATTATTTAACAGTGGCTTTATCTACAGGATTCAAAAAGTTTTCTCAGGATCTCCTATATTTTCTTCAGATGAGCTCTAAAATAATTCTCTTTTTACATTTCCTAGCTTTAGGTTCACCTTGCCTGACAAAATTTACAAGTGCAGTTGAATTTGCAACTGCTACAGTGAACTATCAATCTATTATTCCATTGTATTAGAACAGTAATGGAAATATGATGGTCAAGTGTTTAAACTTAAATGATACATTTCTATATTTGTGATCTACACACTTGGGAAGGAATCAGCTGGACAGAATGCTGTCCCCATGCACTGCTCTTTGCAGCATAACATTCTTTATTCTGTAGCTGTTTATTTATTATCCCTCTAATGCATTATTGCACTCAAGATGTACTTATGTAACAGGACATAAAAATAATTTGCAGAGTAGTAGATGGAAGTTAAAACACACTGCTATCTACATAGTCAGGATTTAGTTAGAAAGCTAAGAGCAAAGTTATGGAAAATGTAATCTTCTCTATTTATTCCTTGTCTTAATCTTTCCTGTTCCTTCTCTGTACATGGCATATTTAATCAGATCCAACTGCTTGAAGATTCCTGCATCTTTAGAGATCCTTTTTTGGAAAAAAATTAATGTTAATCTAGCCAAGCCCAGATTTGAGAGGGAGTAATCTTAAAACTGGTTTTGAATGACAGTCGTATTTTACATTTTTCTTACTTAGAAATATTAATATACCTGTCATAGTAGAAATCTTTTAATAGTGAATTAGAAATTATCCTGTTTCTCAAGGGTGGCACTTGAATTACATATCTACACAAAAGTGAGAAAACAATAACATAATTATTTAGAGTAAAATTTCACTACTCTGTCCTAATTCAAGTCATTCTTATACTTCAATAATTTATGATTACTTCCAAATTCTCTTAATAAATGTGTACACACAAACATGATCAAATCTGTACTTCAACATATGGCACAATGTTTTTAACGGAACATGATAATCCGATGAATAAAAGAGATGCAGATTCATACTTTATAGTATTATAGGGAAGTGGGTGTGATTTCCTTACTGGGAACCTCCTATCTTCTCTGAAGTGTTGAATACAAGGATCAGAAACATTTCTGTAAGGTGGTGGTGTTCATTCTTCCTGCTCAAATGAATAGGTGCTAAAATTAATTTTTGTGTCTGGAGCCTTCTTTGGCAACCAGATAAAAAACTGAGTCTACTCAGTGAAATCCAACCTATCCAGAGTCCTGTGAGGAGGCTACTACTACAGCACTGTGAAAGATGCCAGGAACAGTATGGAAAAAGTAATGGCAAAGCAGGACTCAGGTTTTTTTACTAAAAGTTGTAGAATGCTTTGAAAATTAAACTTACTGGATATTATTTCTTTATTCTTGTGCTATATTCCTGCATAAATAGATATATATGGTGAAGTGTAGATGTAATTTTGTATCCTTGTTTTTATGGAAACTCTGAATATTAAAATTAATGTATATAACAGTTGTATTCAGAGAAATTGACATTAGTAGCTGCAGGAAGCATATACATAATTCTTTAGAAATACAAATTCTGCTTTTCTTAATACCCATAGAGCTTTGCTGTTGTGTGGGCAAGACTCCAAATGCTGTATTTCTGTAAAACAGCTACCAAAATCAGTTACTGTTCATTTGAAGTATCATTTGGAAACCATGGGAATAGGAAATCTTAATTGGGAGAAGAAACATTTTAATCTATTTTCTTCATAAAATATGTAGCAAATTATGAACCTGCAGATAGTGGCTGTGGTAACACTTTTCAGGCTGGTTAAACAGGTGCAGTCCAAAGTCCCCAGTATGGATAATAAATTGTCACCTTGATTTCTAAAAGCTCCTGCAGAAGAGAACAATTGACTGAGCAGTGCTAGATCTGGGTAAGCATCTTTTGAAGATACATTGCACTTGTCTCAGATATAGGACTCCAGAAGGACTTGGGTCTTGCAGAATTATGGTGTTACAGTCACCTTTGAGTAGTTATGGGAAACTGGGAGCTATAAACCTGGCTGTGCATAAATTATACATTGATGATTAATATTCATCTGATTGATGTATGTATTGGGTACCCAAGAAAGAGATCCACTGGTGTCTTCAATATGAGTGTAAAAATTCTTATGACATTCTTATGCCCCATGATAAACTGTAAGAAAGGACATTGACATGCACAAACCATGTTTTATAGCTATTTTTTCCATCACCTAATTGCTCATCTCCATTCAAAAAGTGAAAATCCTGTTTCAACTCCCCTTGGCAGCCTGATGATATGACACCTGCATTTCTCAATTTCTCATATTGCAGCTTTTGTATTACAAAGAGTACATAACTGTATGTCTTCAGGGGAGAGGAGGGATGGCATTTTACCCCACAGTCAGAACACAGAGAGCACACATGAAACATTGTACTGCCTGACCATATAGTCCTTGGAGCAAGGGCTGAAATTTATGTAACTTTCCAGCAGGAATTGATCACCCTTATGTTTGTAATGTGTATATAATATCCCACATAATCTGTCTTTGGCGTCATCAAGGCTATTTCTGTATGTCATGCACATTGGAACAATTTAAAGGACTGAGAAGTTCCAATAACTTGTTCTCCATGTTAATGCATTTAAACACATGTGGCAGGTTGAAAGCTCTGGGCAGAAAACAGACTTTTTTTCTTGTTCATGACACAAGCACTGTGTTGGCTTCTAGGTAAGAGGAAGGTGTCTTCATCAGCTCTTATTTCTGGGGACTGAAAGGTGGGGGTCAGTTTTGCTATTAGAGCTGTTTGTAGGAAAAAGGTGATGGAAAACCTAGTACATGGTTTTCGACAGGGGCTAGACATGGAGCTGGTTTTGATGGTTCAGAAATAGGATTTTTTTTCCTGTTTTTGGCTGTCGAAGTCAATAGAAATAATAAAGAATTTATTACATAGTAACCAAGTTACTGCTCTGCGAAACACAGTGCTGCAAATGTGTGTGTAAAATGTTCAACTGTTTCATTACTTCCTAAAACTCTCTGCGTAGAACACTTCTGCATAGAATTTCAAGAGCTTCAGCTCTGTATCTCTATTTAGCTCAACAGAGAAATATTTAAATATAAGGTTTTTAAATTGCTGATGTCTCCACATATAACGATGGTATAGGCCATTTCCATAGTGACTGACTGAGCTGAAAAGAAAATACTGGACAATTTTTGAAGGACTGGAACACAAACCTAGAAAAGCTTAATTGCAATAAAAATACTTTGGATAGCAGGCTTTTAATCTTAAAATAATGAAATTTGTATTTGGAATATGTCAGATTTTTTTCCCCATGTTTTTGTTATTGCCATCAATAGTTTCAGCATAGCCAAATCAACCATTCCTAATATAGAACAAAGGCACATAAGTGACTTCCTACCAAGAACACAAACATCTGCTAAGCAGTTGCAAGTACAGTAGGCTTACGTGGAAGACCAAATGTTGTAAACAGAGAATGAGGGTTTGTAGCCTGCCATTAGCATCCAAGATAATTTAAAAAAATATGAAACCACAGTGGACAGGAGGATATACTGGAAATCAAGAATAAGTTAGTGCAAAATACTTAATTTGTTTTTTTCTTTACAGTGTTGCCCAGGAAGTGTCAATTTGTTATTTTAGTTACGTTTTGCTCCTTTTGATTTCATCCACTTTCCTTTTCCCATTTTATCACCAAAGAAAAAAAAAAAAGGGAGGCTGCTAGAAGCAGAGAAGTCAAAGTTCATCCTTTGAAAGAAAGGCATGTGGAGGAGTATCCATTTTACGCTGCTGCGAAGGGTTTCAGAAAGTCTCGCCCATGCCTGTGCTTGTTTATGCTGTGCAAATGGGAAGGCATTTCTCAGAGGAATGCAGCAAGCAGCGTTTCTGAAAGCAATCGGGAAATTCTTGCTGATGTGGGAGTTGCCAACACTCCTCCAAGTTAATGAAAAGCCCAAGATTGGGATTAAGCTCTAAAGAAAAGTGTCTGCTAATTGATTTTCGTTCCGTGTGGAATAAGAATGGTCAGAGGCAGAGCTGGGGCTCCCTCCTGAAAGGGCAGGCTCTGCTGGTGCTCTCGCTGGCTGCCAGGGCGTCACTGCCACCGCCCAACTCCGGCGTCTTCAGCCTTCCTTGCAGTGCCGGAGTCTTCTGCGCTCACGATTCCCTGCTCATTCTCCTCACTCACTCTTCGAAGCTCCTTTCAGTTGCTGCCTGGGTAGCTTGCTGTAGCTTTGCACGCCCGGTCAGGGTTATTCCTGTATCTAAACCCCAGCTCTGGAAGCACGGCTGGGCTCACCAGTTGCTGTCACCCGGCTACTGCGGGGGCACCGAGCGAGGATTCCATACCGCAATCACAACTGGGAGCAATCAGTGCCTGGCGAGGGGCTGTCCCTGCCCAAATCCCACAGACATTTCTGCGTGGGAGTATTTCTAGCAATAGTTTGGTTATCAGCCTTGCCCCTGGCTGCCGGCGGGGAGGTCCGTGTGGTGCCCAGCAGCGCGGCGGGGGTGATGCCGGTATTCTGGAGTGCCATCTGCTGGCATCCCGTCCTGGTGCCGGCTGGGTGCGGGCTGGTGGCCCTGAGTGCGGGCTGGTGGCCCTGGGGCACGAGTGGACGGTGGGGGAAGCGCCAGTGAGCGTGAACAATGCAAACTGCTCTGCCCTGGGGTAAGGACGGAGCTATCACGATGATCAGGGGTGTGTTGTTGCCTTCCAGTTCTCTTCCTTCCCAAGAGCAAGGCAGCCCGGAGACACTGGGGCCTGCATTTTTCCTGATTTTGTGTTATAAACCTTAGTTACATTGGCTTTATAAGCATTACAAGTCTGCACTTTTGCCTGAGATTCTGTTCAACATGACATGTTTACAAACAGCTTGGTTACTCCTGCTTCGTTCAGAGCTCTGATTTGAAGGGATTGAATCTATATTTCCATTTCTATGGAAACAGCTAACTGTCTTCTAATATAGCTGTTTTGTAACTGCTGGGTCTGATTCTGTTCTCATGTGGGCTGTTTTTAATCCAGCTTAGTGCTGTCGAGCCCACCTGAGTTACTTGAAGCTGACATTTATAACTGAGAGCATTCAGATCTGCTGCTCTCCCAGTGCACTGCAGAGAAAGGGACTTACATGCAAAATGTAAGCAGGTTTGGAGCAGATACTGTAAACCATCCCTTACCATCCATCATTTCGATAGCCCTAGTTCTAACTCCGGAGCTAGAGCAGCAACAAATTTCTGTTATATGGCTCACACTGACCTGCCAACTGTGAAGGATCAGCCTTTTTGTATTCATTAGGAATACAGAGTCAGATTTGATATTCTTCCAAAAACTTCTGAATACATGATCAGCCTTGCATTTGGCTTTGGTGAGGGTTTTTTTCCATTTGTGTTAAAACTCATAATGTTATGCATTTCAAAAATGTAAGGTGTTCATAATTGTTCCCCCTCTTATGCACTGGCCTGGTGCAGAAGCAGGAGTGGTCATTCTCCCACCCCTGACCGTGGGAGAATCTGTTCTCTGGTTCAATAACTGTCTGTGTTCCTTCAGAAAAATGCAGTAGTTTCTCTTGGGAGTTGCAATCTTTATTACATTTTGAAATGAGGCTGATATCAAATGGGTTTGATCCTCATATTAAATGGTTTTGGCTCTGGAAAAATCATAAATGATGCATGGGGAGATGTCTGGTCATATTGCAATAACAACTTTCATGTTTCTAATGAATGAAGCTGCAGGAAAAATGAGACAAAATGTGAATACTTCCCTAAGATGAATTTTGTGTATTATTCGGTCATTTGGAGACTGGATGCAAAGATATCCTTCACATCTGTGTGATAGCCAGAGCAGGAGTGACCATCACCTCCACAGGCTTCTTGCAGCTCACACTCATAAAGTCCTGCTCTCCCCAGTTCAGAGAACTTCTGAGCTGGCAGCAGCAGCCAGCAAGGCTGCACACATGTACCCCTTGGGAACACTCCTCTTCCGCTTGCTCTGGCAGTGAAAAGAGTTAAAATCTGTACATGAGGCAGGCTTTGTATTTCGCTGTGTCTGGCACCACGTTTGGAGTCATATTTGCACGGTTCCCTGATGGGTAAAGTAGACACACTGGGTTTTGTTTATTCTTGCTCTCCTGAATTGAATCAACCCATGAGGCAGTTCTCTGTGCTACTTTAATGTTATGGTAGTAAATATGGGTTTTTATTTAACAGTCACAATAGCTTAAAACCGGAGCTGTATTATGGAAAAATCTGTTACTGACCTATAACTTATACTATATTTTTGAAAGAGATAAAATATACATAACACTAAAAAGAGACTATTTATATGCTAAATAAACTAAAGAGAAAAATAAAATCAACGTATGAAACATATGAAATATATATCATTTCACATTTTCAGCTAAATTATACCATAGAGATACTGATAAATCCATTGCTAGAGGGCAAAACTGGGGCTGTGGTAATATGCCCAAAGAAGAAATCGTGGTAGGTGGCAATGTATGGCCTTAAACAGCTTGGAGAAGGGGGTGGAGTAGGGATGGAGGGGTGAGGGATATTATTTTGGCGGCTGTTTTGCTTATTTATGTATTTACTTATTTATTTCAATATTTCTGAAACACTGTCATATTCACTTCATCTTTCTGGATATATTTGTGGCGAGATCTGACAAGGTTGATACTTTCACTGGGCAACTTTGTAACTCTCAGCATGAACTCACTTATTAACGAAATAAATGTTTCTGGTGTCATGCTCTCTCTTACTTACATGGTGGTATTGAGTCTGAATGAGCTTATCTTCCTACTTGGGAGGTACTCTCTGAACAGGCATTCGCCTGGGAAAATATGAAAATATGCAGAGGTGCCTTCAGACCATCTGCTTTTCTGATTAAACCGACATGGGAATTCCTGCCCTGGGCCAGGTAGCATGGGGACAGTTTATATACCATGATGTAAAGAGCCCCTTTGAGGTCACAGGAGGAGGGAGAGAGTTGCTGGGCATGGACGCTGGTAGAAAATGGCATTTGGCCGGACCTGTTTGAGTGCAGGAGCCTGGGCAGGGAGCCTCAGTGCCAGCTGCTGCCCAGGGAGACCGACTGTCCTGTCATTCGTCTCCAGGCTTGTTCCTACAGCACATGTGTCACATGCTGGGCAGGCAGCTTGTGGTGCCAGGCACACAACATGATGATGTCCTGTGAGGGACAGTGTGGAAATTATCCAGTGTAAATTGTGTTACTCTGTAAATTAATCTCACCACTGTTTTAACACCATGGGGGTCATGCCCTACTTCCACTGCAGTCTTGGATTCTGAAAGTGGAAAACCTTTTCCTTGGTGTGTGTGTGTGGGGAAATCCAGGCACTCTTGCAAAAGCTGGGCCAAACACATATCAGGGAAACACACATCCATGACCATACATATATCCCAAATGCACTCGTGTTGGTTCTACCGTGATAAAATATAAAAGCAGCACAAGACAGTTTCCAATAAAAAGTTATCACTGCAATTCCAAAAAATTATGTTTAGAGATTTAGAAATCCATTTCTAAGGTCTGTAAGTCTTTCTGCCTTGAGCCTCTCTTTTTCAATTTTATCCCAGTCTCTTAATTGTAATTCAGGTGTAGTGCTAAGGTGTTAATACGTGGTGGGACCAGTAAAATCCCTCCTAGTACTGAACATATATTGTTTTTAAGCTGTGTAAGACTGTCTTCTGTAATTTAAAAGCCTATCTTTTGTTTTTACTTTGCAGAAATGATGAAGAGCACATTCTCCTTAGGATAGCATAAATATAGGTCATAAGGATTTTAGTGTCAGCATTTTTCTGTCCATTGCAAGGGCTCACCCCCTAGGTGGGACTTTTAATTCCTCCTATCCTTGTGTACGACCATTTCTTCTGGGTTTTTTGTTCCTTAAAGAGAAGGGTCTTAAGTCAAATACAGTGTGCTGTTCAGTGCATAGTGGTACAGAGAATAGAGGGGATGTCCTTACGCACCTCTGCCCTTAGCAACAACAACATATTTGCCTGAGATTATGCAGAACCAGACTCAGGCACCCATGTTGTCTCTTCCAGCGTTAAGTTGCCATATAATTCCAGGATCTGAAGTGTAATTTAGTGCAGTGATTCCCCTGCTGTGATGTTTAGTGCTGTGATGTGGGAACCACTTGCACTTGCATGGCCAAGAAAATGCTTGGTGGTACAGATGGTTGTGCCTGTGGATGTGGTCCTTTACTTCAGATGGTCTGTAAGTCCATGGCCAATTGACAGGGAACCTCTAATAATTGCGAAAGCTCCATGTGATTCCTTAGGACAGATACTGGTGTCTCATAAACTGCCAACATCCTCAGGATGTGACCCTTTGTCATCTGTATAAATGATGTGTAAATATATAGAAGATGTATCCATAGTTGATCTAAATCTGCCTGCATCTTAAAATAATTGCCTAGAGTATATGCACCACACAGCTTCAGAAATCAAATAATCATCAGTCAGGAGACAGAGTTAAGCTTGAAAACACAATTGAGTGTGTTCTTCCTAAAGACTTTTTCAGTGTAGCAGTATAAATAATTGCTTACTGTCAGTTAATATCTAATTTAATGCAAAATGGGATTTTGTATGCATGCTGGCGTAGAGCGATGTTCAGTGTGCCTCTATGATTTCACTGATATGTATGAGTGAAGGTATGATTTCAGCTTATTTAGGTAAAAAAGGTAATGTACCTCAGTTATAATGGTAAAACATGATAGTTTAGGGGGGCTGTACCCTCTAAGCACCAGAGCTTGGATGTGCAGTCAGGATTTGGTTTGGTGAATGACATTTCAAGGATATCTAGAACTCATCTGAATATATGTCTTTGAGAGAGATCTCTGCAAGTGACTTCTTAATTTTCTTCCAAATATGTCCAGACTTTGGTGAATTCCCAGACTTGGGTCTTCATTGTGTCACTGTGGATCCATGTTAGGAATGTGTTTCTTATGTCTGCTTTCTTCCTTTCATACGTTGCCAATTTTTCTTCTTTTCTTCATTTGAACAAGAAAAGCAGACAATTATGCAAGAGCTTACTTGGGAAAATAAAATGCCTTGAACTAGTACAGCTGCTTTGCTATAAATAAAGTTAAATATAGTGGGGTTTTAACCTTGCTCTTTCATTACGTTAGATTTAGAATAGCCTCACTAGAAAAAAGCCCACTGCCTAATATCCTTGAAGAACTCATGTTTTATGTGTATTTCTGTTCTTGTGAGCAGAGCAACATAAGAACAGTTTGTTATGAACTGTTATTTATAAATCATGACTGCAGGTACACAGCAGATAGGCACTCCAGTGTCTATAAGCAGTGCAGACACTGTAAAAAAGCAGAGATGGACTTGCAGCAGTGTTGCATCTGAATATCCCAGAGATCTGAGTGACTGTGGACTGCTTAGATCTAAAATCTTGAAGAATGTGTCTTCATGAAACAATAACTACTTTTCACTTTTTATACACTTTTCAATAATAAATATTTTGATACAGTATAATATATATAATATATAATTTAAATAATCTAGACTTAGAAATAAATAAATATTACAAGAAGAAATATTTTTATCAGTCTCACTTCAATGCCCAATAAAATAATGGAAGAGATTATTCTGGGTGGTATTGAAAACCTGGAGAACCATGCTGTCATTGGTGACAGCCAGCATGGCTTCATAAGGGGAAAGTCCTTCTTGTTGAAACTGATTTTCTTCTACAACAGGGTAACCCAGTAGATGTCATCCTTTTGGACTCCAGCAGAGCTTTTGATACTTTCTCTCACAGGATCCTTCTGTAAAAAATGTCCAGTACACTTCTGGATAACCAAGTCACACGATGGGTGAGCAACTGGCTCGCAGGTCAGGCATGAAGGTTACAGTGGATGGGGGACATCAGGCTGGTGACCTTCACTGGTGGGGTTCCACAGGACTCCATCCTCAGCCCAGCTCAACATCTTTGTTAATTACCCCAACCCAGGACTCAAGATAATACTATGATTTGCTGAGAATACTAAACTGGGAGGAGCTGCCATGGTGGGGTTGGGCAGAGAGGCCCTGCAGAGAGGCCTCAACAAATTAGAGAGATTGCAATCAACAACCATATGAAGTTCGACAAGGACAAGTGCCAAATTCTGCAGCTGGGATGGGGCAACCCTGGTTCTGTGCATGGACTGGGGAATGAGAGGCTGTGGAGCAGCTGCAGAAATGGACCTGGGGGTCCTGGTCAAGAGGAAGCTGAACATGAGCCAGCAGTGCCCTGGCAGCCAGGAGGGCCCGCCCTGTCCTGGGGGCATCAGGCACGGCATAGCCAGGNTGCAGAGAGGCCTCAACAAATTAGAGAGATTGCAATCAACAACCATATGAAGTTCGACAAGGACAAGTGCCAAATTCTGCAGCTGGGATGGGGCAACCCTGGTTCTGTGCATGGACTGGGGAATGAGAGGCTGTGGAGCAGCTGCAGAAATGGACCTGGGGGTCCTGGTCAAGAGGAAGCTGAACATGAGCCAGCAGTGCCCTGGCAGCCAGGAGGGCCCGCCCTGTCCTGGGGGCATCAGGCACGGCATAGCCAGGAGGGGAAGGGAGGGGATTGTCCCACTCTGCTCTGCACTGAGGTGACCTCACCTCAAATCCTGTGTGAAGTTTTGGGCACCACAACAAAAAAAAAAGATATTCAGCTATTAGAGAGTGTCCAAAAGAGGGGCATGAGGATGGTGAAGGGCCTGGAGGGTAATCCTTATGAGGAATGGCTGAAGTCACTTGGTCTGCTCAGCCTGGAGCAGAGGAGACTGAGGGGAGACCTCACTGCAGTTACAGATTCCTCATGAGGGGAAGAGGAGAGGCAGACACTGATCTCTTCACTTTCATGACCAGTGATAGGATTCAAGGAAACAGCATGAAGCTGAGTCAGGGGAAGCTTTGCTTTCCTGATAAGGAAAAGGATTTTCACCCAGATGGTGGTTGGGCACTGGAACAGGCTCCCCAAAAAGTGGTCTCAGCACCAACCTGCAGAGTTCAAGAAGTGTTTGGACAATGCTCTCAGGCACAGGGTGGGATTGCTGGGGTGTCTTGTGCAGGTTCAGGAGTTGGACTTGATCCTGATGGGTCCCTTCCCATTCAGCATATTCTATGACTTTACATTTTTTTTTGTTTTTCTTTGTCCAGAGCATGTGAAATAATTTTACAGAAATAATAATCAGGCATAACTGAGATGCCTGGTATTTTGAAATGGATTCTGATTCCTGCCAGAGCAGGAAATCATGAGTAAAACAATTAATAAATGCCATTCCTCACTTTCCAGCAAATAGAAGGAAAATAAAGACAAAGTGTATAAGCTTTTAAATGTGCATATCTGTGTGGCAAAATGTAACATAAAGATCCTATCTGTTCTGTCTGTGATGTTTTAACTCAATGAAGACTATTGACTTTTTTTTAAGAAGAATGAGTACAGCTTCAAAAAAATCAGATTAAAGTACATGAGTTTACTTCCTGATTTTGAGCGATGACAAGAGGTAATGAGAGCTTGTCGTAGATTCTCATTGAAGCTGGGACACTCTGAGACTGAGTCACAGTTTGAAGCTTGTCCAGCACTTGTAGCTGACCCATTCCTGTCTGATGCATGAGGTGAAATTCAAGGGTTTCAACATTTTGGGGCTAGGAAACTTGGAGGCGTGTGAGAAGATCGAGCTAAGTTCTTGACTTTTATTGCACACGCAGTCCAAACTTTTCCTCAAAATTCAAGATGTTGCCCATGGGATTATGACCTTTACCCTGATGCTCAGGTTTTCTCTGTTCACACCAGGGATAAGCTAAAATAAATATATTTACTTCAGATTGCCTGGGGCACAAATGGTCTAAAAATATTGAAGCTTACTGCAGCATCTCAGCAGTGAGTTTTTTGAACAGAATCAGCATTATTTTTATAGAACACAAAAATATTTTACATAGTTCTGAGTAACGGAGTTTGTTATTAAAAAGCCATCCTCAGTTCCCCTCAAAACTGTGTAGCCTCATGTGTGGAGAAATAATTATCAACAACTCAAACTTTGAAACAGTGTTTTTCCATTTTTAAAACACTCTTTAAAAAGTTCTGAGGAATGACAAAAAAAAAATGCAGTTACTAGCTAAGCATGGAGCAAAAATTTTAGTTTGAGTATGTGACATACACTGTCAGTAGTCCTTGGGTTCTCATAATAAGGTATCTGGCACAGCAGAGACATTCCCATTCAATGCTACATAACCCTGCAAGTATTTTCCTTCTAGACCTGGCCAAGCTTAAGAAAATGCAGAACATTGGAGGTTCTTAGCACTTTTGCCTCTTGTACTCCAGGCATAGGGCATCAATTCCTGGAATAGTTGACTTCTCCTTAGCAAGAGGCTGACAGGATGCTGTGTGCTTGTCCAACTTTATTATTTATTCCCTAGAATGTATCCAATCTCGGTTTTGGTCTTTCACTGCTTTTTGCTCCTGCAATCTAAAGGCATGACATTCAAAGAGCCCTTTTTTTGTGTATGCTTGCTTACAATCTCAGTGTCTCCCTTCCGTACCTGTTGGCAAAAGCCTGGTGTGGGTTTTCAGAACACAGTGTGTTTCAGCAGCATGTTTTTCTTTGTTTTTTCTTGCTCACTCCCTACTGGTACAGATGGATGAAAAAAAATCCTGTAAGAAATGAAAAACAGTATTGTGTTGAAGCAGAGGGAATCAGGTTATAGGATGGTCAGTGTAGGAGTGTCCTTAGGCAAATTCCTTATATGATGGATGACCTTCAATTCACATACTCATTTTGGAGATCTCTGACTTGAGAAATCTTTTACATGGTGTCCAAGGAGGCCAAAAGTCTTCTTTAGCTGAAAGAAATGGAAGATTCATACACATTGCATTTTTTGATGAAGCTACAGGTAAATGAAGTGGATTGCCTGAGTTTTATTACACTCAGATCAGAGGAACAGTTTTGATTTGACCTGTCTGTACCTGAGATTTCCTATCAAAAAGGGAAAAGTAATAATCTTTTCCTGCTAGTCAAGGATGGGCTCTTACTTCCCTGTGCCAACCCTTCAATAGCTTTGTAAATATGAAAAGAGGGTTGTGGTCTACTTGTGTGGTATAGTTACACATTTTGTTCGTGCTGCTTTTCAAGCATTGAACATTGAACATAAACATGTTTTACATATTTTTCTCAGTAATTTTTCCTTGTGGTAAATTCTTAGACTCTGACATACTTTGAGCTTGCCTTCAGCGATCTGTACAGATGTTTCTTATTATGATCTCCCCTGTTACATCATTTATTAAAACGCTGTTTTGCCAAATGTTTGAATTAGGAAAGGCATGCTGTTTTGACGTTATTCAGAGATTTTTGCAGGGAAGTAAGGTAAGATATACATGATACTCTGTTTTGAGCCCATAAGCACAGACGTTTCTGATTAGAGTTTTCAGCAGCTTATAAAACCAAATGGGATTTGATAGAAGCTGGCTCTAAAGGAAGTTTTGCAAAACTTCTTAGAAAGATTTGAATCCTTAATTTGTATGTATTCCCAGCTGAAGCTTCATTGTGTAGGAAAATGAATATGGAGAGCTGTTGCATAACCAGCAAACTCCAATTTGTATTTCATAGAAACATAATAAAGTGAAAATAAATTACATGGTAATAATTGTTTTGGACTGCAGGGCTAGTGCAACTTCCAGGGAGAAAAACAAAACCTATGATTTGCCATGGTATTACTCCATTTTTATACTGATTTATGTGTATTGCATTCAAGGAAAACACTGGAAAAAGAACAGAATAAGGACAAAGATGACTCAGGTCCCCACAGTGGTGATGCATTTCTTATTATAACAAAGCACATACAAGGAACCTATAAAAAGCAAGTACACCTCATTCACTTGACGTTTTTCGGTGATAAAGTACCATCCATCTGAACAAGCTTTCTTTTTAATATATGGCAGATTGTTCAATTGTACCCATCAGCACAATATCTGGATGACAGTGTCCCACAGTGAGGCAGGAAAATATTATTACTCTGTTACAGACTGAAGCAGAGAGACTTAGAGACTTGTTCAAATTTAGGCAGGAGGAGTAAGGCAGAGATGGGAATGGAAATCACATCTACTATTTCCCAGCCTAGTGCCAGGGTTTGCCTGATTTCTTAAACATGTTTTCCCCCATAATTGTGGGACCAGTGGACCACAGCTTCTTCCTGTTCATCCAAGTGCAGTTATTAACTCATTTTTGATGTATGTGTCTTCCATGAGAACATGCCAGTTCTTTGCAGTGCCCACCATGGAAAAACTACTCATGTGCAGAAGCCTAGCCTGAATTTCAGGGTTGTTTGTTCCATACCTATCAGATAAGAACAGTCAGAACAGATGAATAACCATGAAAGGGATTGAAAAGTCTTCTCAGTTTTGTGCATTTCTTTGTGCATTGCCAGTGCTTTCTCTGCTATTACCCCTCCCTTCCTGTTTGTCAGGCTCAGTGACTTCTCAAGAATGAGAGCACGGGGTAATTTCTCACTCTGGAAGCTGTACTACTTGAAACTGCACATTTTTAAGCATCTAAACCCACTATTGTGTTAATCATGTCACTTTTCAATGAACGTTTAGCACAGACAAGTTTTTATTACTGTTTCTGTGTTCCAGCATCCACATGCTTTATTTCCCTTCCCAAACATTAGCTTTTCAGGCCCGTGTGGCTCTGCATACCAACTACATCCTTTCCACTGCCATTTGGTAACTGCCAGTCACATACAGGTGTTACTCACCCAGTAAAGCAAATCCAGCTCTCCCAGGTTGAGACAAACCTCTCAGGTCATCCTATTTCCAGCCTTCTGTCTGCATGTATCCCAGTATGGCAGCAGGGACACCCAGCAATGCACTTAGTCAGCTCTGGAAGACTGTACCCAGAACAAATCCTGTTGGCATCCTCAGAAGGAGAATATTTTAGAGGAAAGGTGTTATGAAATGTCAGATGAAGAAAGAAATACATGAGCTGATTACTGAGAGAAATTACTTAGATCTCTCTCATGGCTCATATTTCCAATTAAAGTTGTTGTTCCTTCTCTTTATGGAGAGTCTGACGGTGTTGAAGATTTACCCATTGCTGATTTCAGAAGAGCTCAGATTTTCAGTCTGCTCACCCAACACTAATATTTATTTGCTCTGCTGTGAGAGAACATTGAAAACAGATACTTCTGTTTTCAGACCAATGTATAGATCATGTCCTTAAAACTTTGAAATATTATCAGATGCCAGAACATACTTCGCTTTGTCTGTTTGTGTCCAAAGGATCCCTTGGTGGTTACTGGCTATCACCATACTAGAAATACATTGACTTTTACCTTTATTCCAATGAAAAGAGTTGCAGCCATTTCATTAATTTAAAAAAATAAAAAAGTAAAAGTCATTGTTCTTACAGAGTTTCCCAGAGCTTGGTGTCTCATCTACTTAAGCTATTGTCAAAACCAGAGTGCTATGTGATATTGAGTGTTTTGTCAAATTATAAAAAAATAAATCCTAAGAGAAGGCTAGGGGACCATGGAAGTTGTCCCCAGAAGAATCCAGTGGCAGGTCTGCCCTTGTGCCAGGGAGGTGTGGAGCTCCCAGTAACTTCTCAGCAGCAAAATTGCCTTACTTTGTCTTCCCAGCAAAGCTAACAAAGACATCAGTTTCGCTGGCTAGCTGCCATGTCCAGGGAGCTGCTGCTTTGGTGTAAACTTTGTTCAGATTTGCTGCTTCATTTGATCTAAACCAAAATCACTTCTGTGGAAAAATAAGTCTGCAAACTGGAAACTTGTTTTGTATCCAAATTTAGTCTGAAATTTTTGAAAATTTGGGCTTTTTAGATTCCTAATTTGGATTAAAAGTATACAATTAGGTAAGTAGCCAAACATGAAAACATAACTAAATAAATAATCAATTGTCAGAGATTATAAGAAAAGCCACTGCCACAATCTACAAAAAATATACACATCAAAAATCTAAGTATGAAAAATAATGATAATTTTGGGGATTTCTGCGTGTCTTTTCTGGACACATATGTTTCCAAACTTTACATTAACATTGTAAGAAGTAGGAAATTTCCATTAAAAAAAAGTAGAAAAAAATCCCACACATTTCCTAACATTTCCTGAGGACCTAGGAAAAGTGCCAAATGTTGTGAGGTTGTGATTAAAGGCATGGGTCTTAGCAACATAAAGAGCAAGAATAGCTTTCTGCAGGCACTGCTGTTCTGACAAAGCAGTGCGATATATCTTGAAGAATAACCCCCTTTACTGTGCTCACATGTTGCACTGACACTTCTAAAATTTTATGATTTGTGTTGTAGCCCCTGGTTTTACACTTTATCCAATTTCTACCTCATTGTTTTCAATTGTGCAAAGTAAAAATATCTGTGTGAAAAGTAAAATTCAACTATATGGTATTAACAAATGCTACATAATATTCCTTATACATTGCATTAGTACTCAATAAACTGACAGGCTTGATAAAATGTAAGAAGGAAATAATGACTATACATTGTATGTTTCTCAGGTACCACTGATCAGATGGAGAATTGAACCACTGCTGAAGATGTCTTACTCCCAACCTAGGCTTTGCCCTCTATTTTGCATAGTGCTAATGCTTAAAATGGGAATTTCTAATGATTGATGCATGAGGAAATATTGCATATAACCCAATAGGATGTGCCTGGTCCCAGCTCTGCTGGAACTTTAGTCGGAACAAAGCTGTGTGTGGATGAGCTGTGTCCTTTTGGTGTGGTGTCTGTGTCTAAGCAGGTCCTTGTCCTAGAACAGCATATATTTGCCAGAAAGAAAATAATCTGCAGATTAAGGTCCTGTACAATGCCCAGGACATGGTGTGGATTTTCAGGGCTTTTCCATTGTCTTCTGCAGCCTTGTCACTAAAGAGCAAACTGGCAAGTATAACTATTCTGAAAGATCAACTATAGTTGATTTGTTTTGGTTTTTTTTAACAATTTAACATTACAAACGTTATTCCAGAGGAGAAAGGACTGGAAACTGATGTTCATATAGAGAAGCTACTGTTGTTACAGAGCAGCTTCTTTCACGGGAGTAGCTAAGGCTACATCTCTGATGAGAGAATACTCACCTTATGAGCAACCATTACCTGAACTTTCCTGGTGAGTAATAGCAGCCAGATAGTCCTTGAGTGGGTACCTCACTCTGCAGGTCCCTTGTGAAATTTTTTATTGGAATAGCCCACAGCTTGTTGCTTCTTACTTTTTGTTGGGAAGAGGAACCTAACTCTCAATTGGATATCCTTATTTTTGTTTCTGTGGAAGTCTCCAAACAATACTGTGTTGTATTTATGTGTCTAACAGTTGGAGCCTGCACTTTCTCTTCAGTGCTGCTCAGGAAGCTGGATATTGTATAACAACTAATAAGTCATTTCCTAAACCAAATTATAAGTCAGGCTCTGTTTGGTGGATCCCAGAATTTTATAGCTTTTTATTTAAATAAAAGCTAGGTGTGAAGTGTATTGTTACATGTTGAAGAACTTCCTATAAACCTATTAATGCAACTGCCTACTTACATTTCCCATATTCCAAAAATAAGCTCCTTCAGTACTGGCCTTGTCTCATATACCTAAATAAAAGTGTAGGAAATAAAAATTGAAAGCAGCCTAATCCTTTTACAATCCATCCTCATGGGAAAAGCTCAGCTGAAGTCAATGGGAAAGACTCAGGTGTATAAGATGAATTCTAATTCTAACCAGGCCCATACAATTATCAAATTAAGCTGCTGGAAAAATAAATGCAGGTATTTTTAGTTGCAGTACAAAAAGGTGAAATTTAGTTTCATAAAACAAATTTGTATTACTTATTTGAGGGTTGGCTTGATTACTTGGGCATTTTAGTGCAGAACTTGATGCCAGAGACCTTAATAATGCAGACAAAGAAAGGAATAAAATCCTTACACTTCTTTTGAAAATGCATCATTATTTCAAATGGTTTTGATATCCTTTCCAAAAAAATGTTACTTGTGAAATGCATCCTTTGAAAATGATAGCACAGTTGAGTGTTTTTTGTTGAAATGTTAATATTCTTTAGCAACTAGGCAACTGGCATATCTTGGATCACTCGATGTAAGAATTTGTTTACTTTTTTTAGCAAGTAATGTAGTCATCAACAACAATCTTGGATATGCAATCAGCAAGAACTTGTGTCTTCTGCTGCCTTATTAATGCACATTATTATTCACAACCTCCTGCAGATCTAAAATACTACTGGCTTCTGAAAACTTAAAAAGTAAGGGGAAATATTAATGCACAGACTAAGAAAAGGACATTGATGTCTGAGGAGCAAAGATTCTGCATTGTCCTGTATTTTGCATCAGTGTCATCTTACACAGCAGATGTGCTACACTTATTTTCAGATTCAGCAATGTTTCACGAGTATTCTGAGTTTACTTTTTAGAAAATTTCATGATAAATTGAAGTGGAAATGGGCATCAGACCTGTGAAACTTCAGTTAGAGAACCAAAGGACAGATTACACAAACAAGTTACACACCCAGGGAGAAAATACAGTTTGTTAAAATTGTATGAACGCATTCATGGATTTAGTTTAGCAGCTGCTTTAAAATAATAGCTGTTTAGTAATAGATGGTTTAAAATCTGTTGATAAAAATCTGTGGCTGCACAGATGACTAGCAAGACATATGTTTTGCCATTCAAAACTTCTCTCAGCTACAAGGAGAAAATGAACATTCATTTGCTGCTTTCATAGGAGAGTGGTTTGTCTATTAGACTAATAAATAACTGGGGACGTGAAGAAAGGTAAAAACTATTGGAAACTTTACTGCATTTTTCTCATTTTTCGTCTTCTTTTCAAGAGGGCAACTGGCTGCTGTGCATTGAATTGTTCTGAGAAGATGGTAATGCCTAAATTTCCTGTGAATAAAGCAAAGCAGCTCCTATCTCTGTGTAGCACACTGGAGGGAGGTGCTCAGGTGCTCAGCAGGCTGGGGAGAGTTTGAGATGGGCCCTGAGTAAACCAGCAGTAAACCATTCCTGGAGAAATGTAAGGCAGAATACAGCCTAAAGGCCAGACTGAAGTCTATGTGCCTCCTGCTTTCAGCTGTTCTCTTGCTTCAAATTTACATTTTTTCATGTTCATAATTACATTTTGCCTTGGCCATGCTGGGTTGGCCAAGCCCTTCACTGTTTCCACACCTTGGTTCTGCTTCCCTCCCCACAACAAATCCGTAACAAAAGTGCCCAGAATTCACCTGATTTTTATGTATCTCATTCTAGTTGACTGCAAATCTTTTGTTGTGCACAGCAACCTACTCAGCCTGGTCAGTAGTTGTCTAGTCAGCTTGAGAAGCTTAAAAATTAACTGTGTGTTCTCAACTATCTGTGGAAATCAGGTGCCTTGGAGAGCAAATTCATTGCTCTGAGGTGAATAATGGAGGATGATGATATGAATGCTGACCTCTCTTCACCTACAAAGTGCATCTAGGTCACCAGCTTAGATTGGATATCTAACTTCAGATGGCTGAACATAACAAAAATATCACCTGTATTTGGGAATTTTGTCCCTTGAACATAGTATTTATAATTGTTCAAGTCACTTGTCTTCAAATGCAAGAGAAAAAAAGATACTCCTTCAGTATTACTCATTTTTTCCCAAATGCTTTTACTCTTCTCTAAAGGTAGCACTAGCTTAGGGTTTTAGGTACATGCTGACATAAAGCTCGAAGTCTGCAAATTGTAACATTATTTGGATTCTTTAAACCTTTATCCAAAGCAGTAGATTTACATAGCTTGCTCTGCTGGTTCTCAGGTTCCTTCCTGAATTCATCTGAAAAACTGATCTTACCACGTATTGGCTGATTCTTTTATCATCCAGGTATGAGCAAGTTATAATGACCCTAAGTTCTACATTCTAATTGGAAGTATCAGCAAATTAACGACCTTTCTCTTCATTATCCTGGGTATCTACAGCCATGATATTTAGGAAATGTAGCTGTCTGTAGAAAGTCAAATAATTTGTCAGCTTATAGTTACAGAAATCTTTGGATTACCATCGTGAGCCATTTTCAATTTACAGAGAGACTGAAGTTATGTTCTCCACATACAATTGATCACAACTTCAACAGTGAATTTTCTGCCTCTTTCTTCCTCCATCTGTCTGCCTCCCTCTACCCCCATAATGAACCAGCTGGTCATTGAAACTTGCAGCCAAGTATACAAGGATTAAATTACTGCCCTCTGCTTTGGGAAAGCCAAAAATACCCACAAGTTTGTTGATTAGCATGTATGTCTGTCAATCAGCATGTTCCAAACTCAGAAGCAGAGAATACGAATGCTACTCTGATAAATTGATAGGGATGCTGAGTGGGAACTCAGAACACAAGGCACTTGTTTGGGGGAAAAAGGGCAGGTGAAATGCTTAACTACAAGAACAAACCCTTTACTGCTCATGTTGTTTCTCTCTTGCTAGTGAAAGTGAGGGATGAGAAGCAGAGCAGCCAGAACACCAGAACTGTTGGGTTTAATGTACTTGAAGTTGTGATGGAGAGCGTATGTGAGCACATAATGTCATACACCTGAGAACCATGAATCAGAGGTGAAAACATGTGCTACATACTGCAAGGCAATGTATCATATTAAGTAGAAAAGTGAGGTGTGAGGATTTTCATTGAATAAATCTCTATTCTTTAACCTTTACATTTTGAAGGGAATCAGAATGTAGAACTAAAATGCTATGGCATTAGAGTGTAAATAAAAGCAGATAACATTACATTACAGGCACAATCAAGGGTTCAGCTTCAGAAAGCAGACAAGACCAACTTGCCTCTGCCATGTATTTTAGTTTCATAGCAAAGCAGGTTAGGAGACCTCAAACTTCTTGTTTGAATGGGTATCCCTTTTGTATCAAACCTTGTCATTCAGTGCTATGACACCTTAGGTGGCCGAGCTTCAGGTATGGGCCAGACTTTGTATTTCTGGAGAGAATAAGAGTTCACATAGTTGTTCAACAATAAGACAAAATAGTATGCACAACTGTACATGCAGTTTCTGTTCTGAAGAGAAGCCAGGTTAGCTAAAATATTTAATCTGCTTCCATGCTGGATCTGTAGGCACTGATGGGAGACTGTCAGGAATTACTGTGATCTTCAGGGTACCACAGGATCTCTAGCAGGGGTGATGTCCTGAAGATACCTGTACACTATACATTGTAGTCCTTTGCCATCTTCTCTCTAGAACACTTCTTTCAAGTTTCTCAGGGTCAGTCACTTGTTCTTTTAAGGCCCTGTCTGCTGAAGTAGCTGCAGACTTGGAAGGTGGAGGAATCTTCAGAGGTTCCTCTCTGAAGGGGTAGTGTTATAATTAGAACATAGATTTGGGAAAGAAACTAAAAGTAGAGGCTGTTGAAAGTACAGTCCTTGTAGTACCTGTGAACTTAACATTTCTGGAGACTAAATTTATGTTTGCTGGCCTCATTCTGGCCAACCCCTAATTTTTCCCTTGTCCTAGAGATAAATGTCCTCCTCTACCAATGGAAAATACTTCTGTATTCCTTCACCACAAGGGCTTCCACTAAGAAGACTACAATTTCAGTATTTTTTTCCATGAGTAGTAATATTGCAAAGCATGTTATCAATTCTCTGTGTTACTGCTTATAAGGAAGAAAATATCTATGGCAATAAAAATACAAGTGCAGGGAAAATTGAAGTTCATTAACAACACAATTTCCGTAGTGACTGTGCTCTGACAAGATTTAGAGAGATAAATATCAGAAAGCCCATTGCCTTGTTGTTTCATTTTTAAATGAAGCCCAGAGGGAATGAGGGGAAAGAATGGAAACTTGAAAACTTAAATATGAATGATCAGTTATTATAATATATATTCTGAAAAATAAGTGCTTTCATGGAATGACCAATCTGCAAATGTCTTCTAAATGTCAGTCTGTTAAACTGATTCTGTCCCTGAATATCTGGAGTGCTTGTGTGGTGTGTTTTCTGTTTGTCTTTGTACGCCATGACTTACAGATAAGAACGAGAAACACCAATTTCAATAAACTGCTTCATCTTGAGTCACATCAGGATTGTGTCTCGCAACCTTTCATTTCATTTTTTTTTACTGTGCTTATACCCATCCCTGGAGATGGGGTTCTATTATTTCCCTATAAAGACTATTCCATGGTCCAGTAGACCTTATCATTATTAAGACACTTTTTCTCTTGTTCAGCCTGAACTATTCTGTCTGTATCTTCTTGTTATTATCTTGTGACACAACTCCCTCCTTGATATTTATGCACCTCAACTGTTTAGAGATACTGATTATGTCTTCTATTCTTGGTTTTCATTTAATGTGCACATGAATGTGATCAATATTAAGTGCAAAAAGTGTATCTTTAAGGAATGGATTTTATATCGAGGAGGAATCCTCTTAGCTCAGCTACAGCTAGGAGACCTTTAGCACTCGTAGTGGGAGACAATTTAGCTCTTTAAACTAATTAATGTGATGTCATTAGTGCTTTTAGCCAATGCAGCTACATTATTATGGTATGCTATATACATAAACAATATTTAATCTCATTCTTTTTCTTGCATAGCACTTTCTTGTGAAAGCAACAGCTTTACTCAAAGGATTTGTTCTGAAGATTTATACACTTATAAACATTTTAGGCTTAATACTCGAAGTGTGTTTGCTATAATTGTTCTTTATGATGAACCTCTAAGCATTGATGCAGTGTTCTTTTGCAAACACCTCTGTATAATTTATTTATCTTGATATATTAAGCCTGAAAACATTTTTCTGTGTACGAATTTAAAAATTATTAGAGTAGAATCTTCCACTGATAGAAAAGGGAAACTGAGACACAGGGGAGAACATTATTTCCTCACAGGCACACACTGAGTGCGTGCTGTTTGCCAAATTGAGTGAGACAAATTTGGGACTGGAGAATAAAATGCTTAGATTAATGTTTATGTGTATGTTCACATCTATGAGAGAGAATTTAACCAGGGAAACGGTCTCTGATTGTCAAAACTCCTTCTGAAATCATTGTTCCTCATTCTTTTTAACACAAACCTTGGAAGATTTACATACATTTATCTGAGATCTTTGCATAGTGAAAAATGGTCTTCCTGGCACACTTTCAGAGTCCTAAACTTTTGAATTGTAATTCCACATTTACCTGTGATGCCCATCTGGGCAATTTCTTTCTTGGGGCCAGAGTAAAACCCCTGGATGTCAGGTGCCCCGGGTGACAGCTGTGCTCTCTGTCTAGGATGATGCTGAGCAGAAATTCAGGCCAGAATCTGCCTTTAACCCAGCCTTGCTCTGGGTGAGACCTGCAGGCTCAGTGAGAAGGGAACCTCCAGCAATGCGCAGGGCTGTGTGCAAATTAGCCCTTTGCCCTTGCCAGCAGTGTGGACACAACTAGTTTCAGTCCCATGGCAAAAGAAATGTTGGGAAAACAGCTAGGTTTGGCTGGCAAAGAGCACTGTCCAGAGTGGGCTGTGCTTGCACACCTCTCTAAGTCCCAAGGTACTTCTCAGCTTTTAAGGAGCTTAATTACCTCTGTATAGCCATCTTTTTGTGCAGCTCTTCCTTTATGTTACTGCAGAAATATAGCTTCTGGACACTAGCCAAAAATGGCCTGGAGAGATTATAACCCTCAGCAGGGCACAAAACTAACTCGTTGCATTAAAAGCTGTTGATTCCACACTGGGTAAGCAGTTCCCACTGTGAAAAACCTCCACAGATATGTTACAGCTTCTAAATCATATTCAAACTGCAACCTACTATGTACAGTGGAAAGTTAATTAACATGCTAATATTAAAATAATTATTATGGAAGTATAATGTTAAGCAAGAATCTTTTTGCTTTGTTGTCAGAAAGGTTATACCCTTGGCATTTTTTAATGCACAGCCTTTTCATCTTATCATTTGCCTTTCGTTTCCTGCTCACAGTATGACATCTAAGTACAGTTTTTCTAACACACTATGAGGACTCTGAGAGTATTCAAAGTCCTATGGCCTCTTGTTGTCCCCCTCAGGCCTAACCCCAGAAGTATTTACTACCCCAGCAAGTGTTGCTAGGAGTGTGTTACCACTCAATTTCACTATCAAGGACAATACTAAATCATATTTAAATAATTCTGAAGAATAGTTGTTATCTACAGACTCAGGTTAAGTAGTTAATGTGTTTTGTTCATGCCAGATGGGATGCAAAACCTGGTTGGTGACAGCACTTTATTAGTAGGAGAGAAAAGATGCAGTATACGTAAACAGAATTGGTGTAGAAGGCATTGCAAGGCTTCACAGAATGTATGTAGGTGGGATTTTTGATCAGGATAAAATGATGTTAAGTAAAAGATAATGAAAAAGATCTTTCCTGATGATAATGAAGAAAGAGCAGATAAATTTAGCTAAGTACACTCAGATGGTACAGGAATAGGAAGAGGGACAGAGAGACTGTCCAGAAAATTAAAATTGTGTGATGAAACAGAAATTGGATTGCACCTGGGGTCAGCGCTGCGACTCCTTGATGGACTTTAAAAGTTTGAATGCATGAGTTAGGCATCAGTTCCAGGGCTTTGGTCTCCATTTGGTTTGATTACAATTATATCCATCTCTGGTATGAATTCATGCCCTACATTCTTCACCTCAGCTCAGGTGAGGGATGGACTAGTGGCTAGGTGTGGGGTACATGGAACAAGTTTTTCTGTGTCTTCAGGCTTCAGAATTGCAGCAGTACTGCTCTGTGGTGTGGGCATTTCCTCCTGTCCTCTCATCCTTGTTTCCCAGATTCATATAGCTGCTATTACAATTCTGTATGTGAATATTGTTTGGTTACCCCCAAACTTGCAAGTAATTCTTTGTCAATTCCAGTGCGTCTGGAAAGGATGAGAGAGATTTTTGCTTCTTTACTTCAAACTATTTCTCACATCACAGAGAAGTTCAAGTTAGAACTTAGTTGTGCTCAGAGAATCTGGAGTTCAATAAATATGAGTGAGATATCATGAATTTGAGGACACAATGCATATTCTGTGTAGAGAAAGTGATTTTCCTGTGGCAAAGATTTGAAACAAACAGGCACAAAAGAATTACAGCATCATGAAACCATGAATTCTTCCCTGGTGATTAGTTAGCATTTATCCCATTCTCTTTTTGAGTCACTGCATTGATGATCTCATGAGTGCTGAACCAGAAATATATTTTGTTTTGTTCTCACTGCTCTACCTGTAAGGCTTGAGGACAGTGCTTCTGCCATTTGCACCAAATAAAGCCAGTTCAGGGAGAACTGTGGCACAGTGGAAGTGCACAAAAAATGCAACTCCATTTGGAACTATCTTGAGAAAAACAACACTAGGTCCCTGAGTTGCTAAAACAACTGATGCTAATGGACTTATTGAGTTCACCCAAATTAATTCTGGTATGAATTTTATTTTGGTATGAGATAAAACCTCATGGGTCTGACAGAATTAAAATCTTTCCAGTTAGCTCAGTATAAATTTGAATCATTAACTGAGTTGTAATAAAGACCTAATGATAACACTCTTAGCTGTTTCATTTTGGATTGTTTTATAAGTGAAAAAGAGCTACTCTTTTGGTGGACTAGCAAGTGATGTGTGAGTACCAGATGTGGTTTGAAAAAGGATGACTGCTAAAGTAATAATGCCTGAAATTCTATTTAAAACTATTTCAAGATCTAGCTGCCCAAAGGGGTGAAAAGATTCCTTTTGCAGTTATAAATTTCTCATTCTTTCTTCCCTGGAGTATCATAGAAGTGATGGAGAACATAATATAGCAATTAGGTTCTGCAGCTAAATTCCTCAGCAGAGATGTGTATTGTAGCAGGCAAAAAATATATTTTCCAGCAGCTTTAAAAAAAGTGGAGAAAGCTACTGACCTTGCATTGACTGTGAATGATCCCTGTAATGATACAAGAAATACTGGAAGAAATGCATTTAAACCTTGTTTACCACAAATATCCTTCCTTTTCTTACCTCAGTTCAGAGGATTTTCACCAGTGTTAGTCTGGACAGCCACCACTCCAGGGTAATATATTGTGAAGCTTTCTAAAAATTACTGTCAGTTGTTCATCATGTAATGCAGGTGGCAAGAGGAACTGCACTTAATTATGTAAATCAAATGTTGCAGTGTGGTTGATATGGAACTATCACAAAATCACAGAATTGTTTATGTTGGAAAAGACCTTCGAAATCATTGAGTCCAACCCTTAACCAAGCACTAACAAGGCCACACCTAAATCATGTTTGTAAGCTCTACATCACATCTTTTAAATACCTCCAGAGATGGTGACTCCCACTTACCAGTGTAGCCTGTTCCAATGCTTCAAAACCCTTTGGGGAAAGAAATTTTCCTAGTATCCTATCTAAACCTCCTTTTGCACAACTTGAGGCCATTTCCTCTTGTTCTATGACTTTTTGGGACAAGAGACAGACCCCCACCTGGCCATAACCTTCTTTCAGGGAGTTGTAGAGAGTGAGAAGGTCCTCTCTGAGCCTCTTTTTCTCCAGGCTGAACACCCACAGCTCCTTCAGATGCTCCTCATCATACTTGTGCTCCAGACCCTTCCCCAGCTCCCTTGCCCTTCTCTGCACTCACTCCGTCACCTCAGCATCTTTCTTGCAGTGAAGGGCCAGCATTGAACACAGCAAGTGAGATGTATCCTCATCGTTACTCATACCAACCAGTACGCCATTGGCCTCCTTGGCCCCCTGGGCACACACTGATCATGTTCAGCTGCTGCAACCAGCACTCCCAGGTCCTTTTTCCCTGGGCAGTTTTGCAGCCACTCTGCCCCAGCCTGTAGCCCTGACTGGGGTTGTTGTGACCCAAGGGCAGAACCAGCACTTGGCCTTGTTGAACCTCACAGCACTGGCCTTGGCCCATCAGTGCAGCCTGTCCAGATCCCTCTGCAGAGCCTTCCTGCCCTCCAGCAAATCAACACTCCTACCCAAATTGGTGTCATCTGCAAAATGGCTGAAGAAGTACTTGATCCCCTTGATCCCAGGCTTATCTCTAGCAAGTGTAGTTTTTATCCCTTTACCCCTTCAAATCCAGTTGAGCAACTCCATCTGACACAGGAACTACTTGAGAGCTTTGCCTAATTGTTATGTCAATCTGACTTGTTTGTGGAGGCAGCCAACTTCATCCCACTAATGCATTCTGTATCTGTTTTCAATTGCCAATTTCCAAGCTCTATCTCATGGGGGGCAAAAAAAGCTCTTTTTAAAACACAAACCACACTCTGTGAGTTGATTAATTCAGATGAATGGCATTATGGAAAGTTAAGAAAAAAATGAGCTCTGACTGTCAAAGCTTAATAGGATTACTACTTCAACATTTAGCATTCTTCATTTCTTGCTGATTTCTATTTCCTTTTGGAAATGGACAAGAAGGAATAATGGAAAATATCAAAAGCAAGTAAACCCTGATTTGACCTAATGGATTGTTTTGCTTTTATTTTGGACTTTAGAAACTATAGTTTTAAAACAAATTTCTGGCTTTCCTTTCACCAGACCATTTCATTTCAAGGTTACAGTGTAGCATTTTATAAATATCGAGAAAGAATAGCCAAGATTCTTTGGTGCAGTTAACCTGAAGTAAAGCGAGCAAGGCATGGAAACAATGAAGCCTTCATTTTGAAATAGCTGGTTTGTGAATATTCTTGACACAAATTAGTTAAGATATAGTAAAAGTGTTTCCAGGTGTCTAGCCTTCTAGTTAAAGTCGAAAGCATAACAAAGTAGAAATGTGATGATTCTTTCTTGTAGTTGAGCTCCTGTAAAGTGCAGTGACCATAAAATGTGTTCCCTGCTGCTACAGGAATGGAGCATCCCTCTGACATCATGATAGGAGTATTGGTAACTTTGTATTAAATAAAAAAAAAAAAAGGTCTGATCCCAATAAACTTTCCAGTAATATTTATTTAGGCTGTCGCTAGACTTCATCTTTTCATTCATGGAGACAATAGAAGCTGCAAAATATTCACTTAAGTCATCCTCCCCTTTGGAGGTCTCACCATGCATTATTTCCATTAAAAAAGGATTTAAGTTAATACCACTATGGTTGTCATGTATTAAAATGCTGTAAAAACATTTTTATAGAAATATACTGTATTTTTTCTCTCTAAATTAAGTTCTGCTCTTAAGCCAATTTTCAGAAGGAAGACACTAATCTTCCTTGCTTTTTGACCAAACTGACCTGTGTAATTTTGTTCTTAGAAATGGTTCCTTTGCAAATCACAGTCAGTAAACCCCAAGAGTCTTGAGCCTATCAGCTAAATTGGTGGTGTGGGACCAGGAAAGGGTGCTGCAGAGAAGAAAAATGAAAAGAAGACGACATCTGAAAGTTGCATATTTCAGTCCAATAGTTCATTATTATTAGCATTGTATTTTAATATGCGCTTGACTAGCCAGGCATTTATTTTCTCACCACAAGCTCACTGAAGGACTAAAATGGATGAAAGATTAGAGTTGATCTTCAAAGAAACTGGCTCAATATTAACCTATGAATTGAAATCTAACCCATATCTTAGATTACTGAAGGAAACAAGTAAATGTGAAGTGCTTGAATGTCAATGGAATCCAAAAAGACGTAGATGTGGTTCAAGAAGAACATGGAAATGGACAGGAAATATTTAGGATTTAAAGACGGTTGAAAACCAAAAAGTGATATTTTAATTTCCAAAAGCACGAAATGCATATATGAAGATTTCCATCTGTTCCTAGGGAGTAACACTCAGGACAAGTCCAAACTAAAATCCTAATTCCTCTTTTTCTACTTTAGACATGGGGAGAACATCATGACAGCAAAATTTTACTGATTTAGGATGACAGAAATCTTACAAGGTAGACCTGGAGAATTTGGTCACTGAAATCTAACTCAGGTCTAAACTTTGAAGCCTCATCTTCAGCTCATTCAGCTTAAATCTGATCTGAACACAATCCCTGCCCATCTATCTATAATAGATATAATGAAAGCAGACAGGAAACCTCTCTCTTACACAAACTCTTGGTACAATTCACTAGTGACTCATTACCACTGCAGCTGAAATCTCTAATAAGATTAAAGTCAACATCACTGGCACTGAGAAAAGGTCATCTAAAGCCTGAATATGGCTGATAAGCACTCTGACCTGCCTGCTGACATGTTTTATATTGTTGCCAGTTCCTACACCTGAACAAATTCCTGAGAAAATAGACTAAAACCTGCACTGGAAGTATTAAGATTCTGACTTTTTCCCTGCTCCACACGATTAAAAAATTTAACGGATTTGGGGCAATTCAGAAAAGGAAAGGTTATAACTTCCTTTTAAAATAATTTTCTAGGGGAAAAATATTGTAGAGAATTTATGAAGCATTTTCTTCTGAGTGTCAGATTCTGGTTTTAATCAAACCTAGTTAAGATCTAGTTCCCTAGCTAAAGAATGCTCCAGCATGCTTCATAAGCTATTTTTCTTCAGTGAAATAATGAAATAATTATTTGTCTTCTACCCAGCTCTTCATTACATAAAAAATAAATTAGCAATTGGGCAATGACTGGAAAATATTAGATTTTGGATTTTTGGTATTTATTTTTTCAAAGCACACTTGTTTAATCAAGGGCAAAGCTAAGGTCTAAAGTATAAATTCATATTGTGATAAAGCAAATAACTGACAATTCTTTCAGTGTGACTTAAATCAAGGACTATTTTTTCTGAGTTATTTTATTTGCAAGTCAGTTACAATCTTACAGGAGTCAGGGAAGATAGTCTGGTTTTAAAACAGCAAAGATTGGAGAAAAACCTGGCCCCAGAGGATCAGGTTTATATCAACATTTCTAGGCTACTAAGAAACTTCCACTGTGTCACAGGTAGCATCTGCCTTAGCTCTCTAGTTAATCCTAGTACTGAGCTATTAATCCCTACAGGAAGATGAAGTGGTAATACACTCTCAAATTTCCTTTTTCACATTTAAATAAAATGATGCGTTTAGAAGAAGCAGGCTGAAAAGTTTATCCCTGAACCCACAGGAGAAGAAAAGCTGATGGAAGGATTTTAAATAGCTTTGGAGGGTTTTTCCTGGCCATAGGCAGAAATATTGACCTTACAAAGGACAACCCCATAGAACCTGATGATAAAACACCCCAACCCTGTCCAGAGTCCAGGGGTTACTCTGCTTAGCTGCAAGGCTCTGTGAGCAATAAGCCTGGAATAGCAGGGAAGAATGAAACTCTCCAGGGGGGGACTTAACAACATTACACTGAGGGGAATATCTGCTTAGAAAGGTATTGCAGTTTAAGCGAGGACAAATATCGAAAGAAAGGAAACATCCTAAAGGCATAATTGGAAGAAACGAGGGGCACACAGCCCTGGTACTTGACTGCCCTGAGCAGCCAGTGCCTGTGCTGGGGCTCAGCTGGGAGGAAACTCAGGACAAAGCTGAGGCCTGGGTCAAAACACAAATGCACTTGCATAATTTTAAACATATTGATAGCCCATTAAGGAAATGAGCAAAACCCTTGTAGGCTTGATTTAGTGGCACTGCTTATATATTGAAGTCACTGATGTGCTTAAATGGCTTCCCTGTACTGAGGTCTGAACCTGACTGGTTGTAAGGGAGTGAAATTTGTTAAAATCTCTTGGCAGTTTTGTGATCCACGACAACAAACCCTAATAGGCTCTGGGAAGATCAGAGCAGACAAGTACCCTTCTCAGAGAGTTACCAACACCTTTATTCCCCTTCATGGAGCCCCTGAATGGCTGAACTTGGAAGGGACCTCTGGAGGCCACCAGGCCCAACAATCCCCCTCCAGCAGGAACATCTCATGGAAAGGCACATCACACTAAAACCTCATCAGGAAGGTCTGTTAATGTCTATTCCCACAGGTCACAGCCAAAAGGCATTTATGGGGTTATGCCTCGAAATCTGCTTTACGGCTGTTTTTATTTTTCTGAACATAGAAAAATTTTGCTGTTCTAGCATTTTCCAGGAACACTAAATTCAACTAAAATAAGAAAAGCAGCAGCAGATAGCTAAGGCCAGTATTTATTTTCAAAATTTGTTTTGTCTGTAATAAAAAGAATCATCCCTTTAATTTTCTCTAAGTTTTCCTAGACATTTTATAAAGCAATCTGGGAATGCTCATAAGAATCTATCAGGATCATGCCCTTATGCATGTTATTGCTAGTATATTTTCCATCTTGCACGTATTCAGAAATGTCAGTTTTCAATAAAATCTTCTCACTGGAAATTCAAATTCAGTTATGGCATTATATTCCTAAGTCTAAAAGTGAACCAAACAATTTTAATGGCATTGTCTCTCTGCTCAGTCAGTCTTAAAATTCTGGATTTTAGCACAAGAAAAAAAAAAAAGATATGTGAACAAGAGACCTCTGCCTGCTGTTCATTTTCTAAATTTTCTGAAATATTTAACTTCAAAATTGCTTTTGTTCCCTTCCCCTAGTACAATGTTGTTTGAGATTCAGTCATCTGAATACCTGATATGTCCATATTTTCTGTCTGACATTATTCTCTATGAATAGTGGATAATATTTTCTTATTATAATGGTTTGAACTTTAGAAATACAGTGATATATAAACAAATCTTCTGATTATTTTCCAGTTTCCAGCAGCATGAGACTTGAAATGTAAATGAATGGCTCTAGCAGTTGAAAGAAGAGAATATTTACTACTGTACATCTTAGAACAGACTGGAGGGAATTTGCCTGTAGGAATTAAAAAAAGACAGTTCACAGATAGCAAAGCAGAACAAATGAGAGATACAAGAAAGACAAGGTTCAGGGAGATAAGAATAACAATCCTGCTAACACTAGGTAATTTGCATTTAAATATCAGAAGCTAGAGTGAGCAAATAAAAGAAAATGTCTCACTCTTTCCCCCCAAGATTAGTGTCAACCAGTGTAAAAATAAATAATGAGATGTTTTCTTAACATTGTACATACACAGGAGAAAATACAGCAATACATCTAAGTATTTGAAAACTCTCTTAACTGCTATTGGATCATGCACTTTGACGTGCAGGTTGTAAATTATGCTCTGTTAAAAAAACCTGTTTTTCTGAATTTAGCTCATAGCCCTTATTCTAAGGAAATTGTAAGGTGAAATAGAGGGTTAATGAACACACATTGAAAAACAAAACAACCTCCCCCAAATTCCCCAAACCCAAGACAGCTTGTTAGTAGAAGGTTGATTCCTACCATGTGTTGAAAAACTCCATATGCATGAAAAATTAGAAAAAAATTTCAATGAGTCTTGTTAGAAATATATTAAAGCTCAAAAAAATTACTAGTTAAGGTATGTACACACAGCTTTTTGAATGTAATCTTCCTCCTCTTGGAATGGGATTTCCCATCCTGCTGACATGCTAACTTACACTATTTATCTTTCCGTTCTTACATTTCCCATCCCTTTCCTCCCTATGCAAAACGCAGTTTTCAGTGTATTCACTACATTCAATCGGGTCACGATTTTCCTCAGGTCATTTTTTCCTCAAGCACTAATTATGAGTAGGATCATTTTGCTGCTCTCTTAGAGCCTGATGCTTAACATGGTAACACAGTTTGTCTCTGGAAGTATCTATTTACCATGTTTAATCAATCAAATAAAGATATGTTAATCACTTTGCTTCTCTCAGTGCAGTTAGGCTGATCTCTTTGATCTCATGACAGTAACTGAGCAAGCAGCTGCTTGAGGGCTGTTTTGACTTAAAACAAGATTTAATTTATTGCATTTTGCCTTCTAATTCTAACATTGAGTAAGAGTTAAACTCAATGCATACTAAAGTCTTCCACTGGACAACTTATAATTGCAGAGATTTTTTTTGTTTTGCTATACATGAAGCAATTTTGTGAATATGTATTCTACCTATGAGACCGGAAATTATCCTGATTTAGTTTCTGCACTTCCTTACGATCTGCTGAGTGACTACATGAGTCATTCAGGCCCAAGACTGCATTTTTTATTACTGATTTGAATGTTTTGCCACACAGAAGATCATATTGAGTTTGAAAGAGCTGCAGCTGGGCAATAATTAACTGCTACCAAGATAACATATGTAGATAATTCAGATGATTGAAATATAAATAGGAGTATCTAACTTAGGCCAACTTCAACATTTCTGACTACCTGCAAAGCAAATGCAATAACGGATCATGTATTAAAATTTAACTTTTATTGTTTAGTGCATGCCTTGAAGCTGGTATTTTTTTAAAATTGAAAAAAGTGGCAAATACTCGCATCAGAAATTTCTGTCTTCTGTAATTCCATATATTCTCATGAATGTTCTGCGTAGGAAATTTCCATCAATTCAGTTGATCCTGAAATAAAGCTGAGATGGATTCCCAGCTCATTGGTGTAACAGGGAAATCTAATTCTCTCCATGGTTTCACCTAAATTTGGATGAAGAGTCATAGAGAATATGAATCTGCAAGAGTAACCGCTGCAGTAGAGGTAAGCAGTTAGCTGTTCTCTCCATTTTGTGGTGATTACAGATGGAAACTTTTCCTGGCATATTTTAGAAAAATGGATATTTTAAAGAATACAATGGAATATGGACCCTGGGCTGGATGATTGCACCTTTCCCTCTTTATTCTCACCTCTAGCAACGAGTTCCCCCTTCTTGAGCATCCTTTTTTTGACTAGCAGAGAGACTGGGGATCCAGGCAGCAGATTTAAGTATATGTGGTATGAGGTGCATCTTTTTTATTGTAAAGAACATCAGGATTTATTGGTGTTCAAGGAGAATATTGACCTTGGCATCTCCTCAGTTAACATTTAACTCTTGGGTCAATAGATCTGGATAGTCACTTATTCAGAAGTCACTATCAACTTAATTGTTATTGGCAGTACACATTGTAAAAAACTTTGGAGGGTGATAATTGAGTATTTGTTACTAGATGCTATGAGGAATATAACTTTAAAAAACTGATATAGTGATGAAAAAAATTAACTCGTGGTCATAAAATTTTGTTAAATAGCACCATGAGTTGTGTTTGAATAGAAAAATGCTAAAAAACCAACATAAACTGTTAGTATGTATTTGTTTCTTTTATTTTTTCTCTTTGTTTAGATCAGTAGTACCAGAAATTTTTTCAGTGAATAAGAATAACCCAAATTTCTGATTCTCATTAAAAATGATTTCATGGTAATTAAATGCGCACACAGCCAATATTTCAAGGGAGGACAAATTCTTCTTTGTCTGTCTGCCTGGAAATCTGTTAAGCATAATCAAATTCTGAAACTTTTTGTTTTTAATCTTTGTGCAGTCATCATGTACCAAGCACACTAAGGGAATTGATCCCCATCTGTAGATAACACAGTAATGCATCTGATAACACTAGTATCCACTTCTCCTTCTGGGGTAGCTTGATGCCATGGTCCCAGGCACAGGGCAAGGAGTGGGATCTGAGCTGTCAGCTATTCCCAGCTCCAGGAACAGGGGTCTCCTGGCTGATGAAGCACACTTCAGCTACCCTGAATTTATATGAGATCTCGGTAGTGTGTCACCTGCCTGTCACCCAACCAGCTGCCTTCAGCAGTGGAGGAGCACTGGACTGTGGTACAGAAATAATTATTCATACCCAATATTTTATTTTCTTCCCCAAACCCAGTATTGCATTTTGTTCCTCTTCTTTGCACTGGGACTGCTCAGGGGAGTGACACAACTTCGTGATTGTAAGCCCCCAGAACTTTCTCCCAGAGTCCCTTAAAGGGGCTGACGAGCTTTTCTTTCATGTGCCCTGAGTTGGACATAAACTGGAAACACCAACAAGATATTTTCAAGAAGGTAAAACAACAACAAAAAATTCACTGGCAAACTTTAGAAAATTAGGGAACTTAGGCAAAATTTTAAAGTAACATTCAATCAAGATAAAGGATTTCACAAAGCATCAACTTAGCAAAGTGGAAACTCACTCAACTTAGCAAACTCCACCCATCCAACTCTAGTTACTCAAAATTCAAGAGGAAGGAATTAGAAGGAAAAGATAAGAGATACAGAGAGGAACAAATAGAGCTACTACACCTGCTTCCAGTGGTGTTCTAGCTGATATAAAAGCCATGAGAAAATAGAGTCAAGACATATAGTTGTGTTGAGTACAGGTTTAAGTCCAATTTGACTTTCCTGGGCCCTCCCCCCAGGTGGAACTTCTGGTTTGGTGGCCATTCAGGAGCTGAATTAGGGGCTGCAGAGGTGGGGTGTGGAGGATTGCCTCTGGTCAGCCTGGGATGTGGCACAGGTGGGGTACAGGTGGGATGTGTTAAGCAGAGCACTGCCTTGCAGGGGAAGACTTGCCTTGCCCCTCTCCCCACACATGCACCTGAAATGTTTTGAGCCAGCAATCCTTCCAGTCTCTCACAGTGACTAATGATTTGAATAAAAGCCTGTATTTTGTACTTTCCAATTTTGGCTCATCAATAGGATTTAATTTTAAGTTCTGCTTCTTGGAAATGTCTTTTGGTAAGTTTTTTTTTTAACATGCTCAAAAGACAGGAATGCCCACTGTGAGATTGCTGGAGGTTTGGGTACATTACTGTGACCTGCAAGAACCCAGTAAGGTCTGCTTGTTTCTTCTGAAGAGCCACTCTGTAGCAGTGACAAGCTGATCTCTTTTGGAGTAACAGGAACATCATTTGTCTTACACAGAAACAGAGAAGAATAGCAACAAGTGCTTCTGTTTCCATCTGGGCACTCACATGTGTCTTGTGGTTTGACAGTCTTTCTCTCAACTTCTTGTGTAGTCCTATGATGGATAGGAAATAAAAATGAAGAAGAAAGAACTGTTCTGGGGTAAGAATCTCTCCCTTCTGATGGTCAGATACATAATATATTATCATACATTAGTACCTTTTATGCAGTAGAATAAATATCAATCCTGGCATAGCCTTTGCACCAGCTTCATGATTAAATAGCAGTCAGGATGAGGATACAAACAATTAAACAGATGGCAACAGGCTGATTCAGGAAAAACAAAAATTTTGTTATATATATGTACGTGTTAATATAAATATTAAGGCACATGAATGTCTTTATAAATAGAAATCAATTAGTGTTCTCAGATGCCTTCTGATACTTTATTCATTAGTATTATGGACTACATCATCCATATGAGTAATTATTTAAATACATAGGTAGGCACGTATTTAAATAATTTACTTTTGAGATTATATAACATTTCTGAATTCAAACTGTGTTGATGCCAAACCCATAACAATACTGGCCAAGTCAAGCTCTGACAGCATTGGAGCCCTAATGATGTGGTTAATGCTGAAGCGATGTCAATGTAAGTTCTAAGAAATAGGGTATTTCAAGGATCAAGGAAAATGCACAGGTAATTAAAGCTCACAAGTGAAAATGTACATAACACATCTGTGGAGACAAAGAAACATGACTGAGAGACAAGTTTTCCTTTGGTTCTTTGTTTTAAATTCTCTGTTGGGTTTCTTTTAATTTCCATCCAGACAATAGGGCTTAGACCATAAAGGAAATAGTCTTTATAATGTGTTTTTCTCCTTTAAGCCTCAGTTTTAAACAAATTTTGTCTCCTTAAATCTTGCCTAAATTTAGATTAAAGACCTGTGTTGGTTTTGCTTGGTCTGGTTGTTGGGGGGGGCACAGAGGTGTCTTTTTTGAGAAACTACTGGGAGCTTCCACCATGTCCATCAGAGCCAATCCCTGATGGCTCTGAAGATGATGGACATGCTGATGGCCAAGCCCGGGCCAATTAGAGGTGATGGTAACACCTCTGTGATAACATATTTAAGAATAAATCAAAACAAAGTGGAGCACAGTTTTTTTTCTAGCCAGAGAAGGAGGAGGAGGTGAGAATACATGAGAGAACAATATGGAGACACCAAGGTCAGTGTGGAAGGAGGGGCAGGAGGTGTTCCTGGCACTGGAGCTGAAAACCCTCTGCCGGCTGTGGTGAGCCCATGGTGGAGCAGCTGTGCCCCTGCAGCACATGGGGATGCAGAGATCCACCCCCAGCCTGTGGGGAGGTGCCCACACTGGAGCCAAATGGGTACCCATCTCTGGCAAAATTCCTGGAGAAACTGCCAACATTTAAATGGGCAGTAGTGATGCTCTCCCGTTACCTTTTCAATTTTTGCTAAACAATTTAACAGTAAAGAGCTGTCCATTAAGAAGCTGGGATCTGCACCCATGCTTCATGCAGCCTTGAGCTTACACTACTGGATAGTTTGTTCTTCATTTCTGTTGTGCAAAAAGACAGTTTTCTTGTAATAACTCTGACAGCTTTCTGTGACTGCTGGGATGAACTTAAAGAATGGGTATTTACTTGGCTTGTCTTTAATAGTCAAGAGAAGTAGCATGGTAAAGAAAAGAAACACAGCTGGTTTGTGGAACAGGGAGGACAAATTTCCTTCATCAGCCCCTAAATTGTTCAACAGCTGTAGTATGTGAAGACCCAGCAGACTTTTTGAGATAGAACAATAAGTGATGACTAAAATGGCATCAGGCAGCTGATGGGGTTAAAAAACCACACAGTTATAGTTACCACATGTGGTGGCACTTAATGAAATTGCTCTTGCACATCTGAAGCCATGTTTCAGTGCCTGATGTTGAACACCTGTCCTGCTCATCTCCCTCTTCTAACACTCACCTGGCTCAGTATTGGTCCTGAGCAGAAATCTCTCTGAACCAGGCTGGCACAATATTCTTGCAGGTGGATGTAAATACATCTGCTTATTTTGGACAGGATCCCTAACAGTGCTGCAACTATATTTGTTTAAATCTGACACTCCAACTTTATGAGAGGAAAGTGTTCTTGCATTCCAGCTGGCAGTGTGCTATGTCCAAGGCATTTCTTCAGCTGGCTGAGATGGGAATGATGTGCTCTAGCACTGACACCAGAGCAGGTCTGCCTGCAGCAGATCACAGTTACCTGGGAGCTGAGCAGCTCACACTGCATTAGATCTGTCAGAGTTGTCATTTATGACAAAATTTTTCATTATAATTACAGGGCTCAATTCAGATTTAGTTATATAAACAGAATTCAAGGCTTCAGCAAATCCATTCAAACAGGAAGAGCAGGTACCCAGCTGCCTGGTCTCCTTTTAGATGTTAGGTCCTGCTTTCTTGACCTACAGTGGTTTGCCTTTGACAGGAGGGGAACAAAGCATGCTGATGCAAGAGACTGCCAGGTGTAATATTCAGTGTTTTGTTTTCAGGACTTTTACTTCTCGGGTTGCTGCTTGAATTACTGAACTGAACTGTAAAATACACACCACAGCAGCCCTGGCCCATTCAGTTCTCACCCTCAGAAGAGGTCTGGGTAGTCTGGAAGACAAGTGGATGGACAACCTTGGTATTTCCTACTGATTTCTTGTACTCTGTGTGGACACTTCACTACATGCCAAGTCACAGGTTTTCAGCAGCACTGTGAGAGCACAGAAATCTCAGGCAGATATTTTGGGCATCATGGGCTGCCCGCAGAGCCAAGTGTTTACCTTTTTGGTGAGACAATTTTATGTTAGGAACTTTTCTGTGTGAGTGGGATTCTGCTTGGAAGGGATGTGACCAGCAAGCACATATGGATATGCACGTCCCAGGAAGGAAAGCTTTAGTCACATTTTGAGGAGGACATCCCCTTACAGGACCCTGATGACAAAACAATCCTGCAGCCACCAATTTGGATCTTGGCATTTCACTCCTCACAGCACAGAAAGCAGATGGAGCTCAGGAAATGGCATCTCCCAGTCCTCATAATCCCCTCCTCCTCTGAAGCCTGCAGGACTCCTCGGGTAGTACTGGGATGTTTCTGTTTAAAACAGCAGTGTCGATATTCTGCTCTGGTTTGTGTATGCTCACACCACTGCACTACTAAACCCTTGTGAAACTGCTGTAAGCAACATGATTATCCACCATCATGGGTCCCTTCCCTTCCCTTCCCTTCCCTCTGTGCTTGGTAAAAATGCTGAAGGTATGTTGAGAAAGAAAAAAGAGTGGGATTTCTGGCAGTGTCAGTGAATGTCGTGCTGGGTCTGAGCTTGCCTCTGGATGTCCTGCATTCCCAAGCAGTCAGCATGCATGTGGCTTTTGGTGTTCCCAGCAGTATGGTGCAGTCCCTCCCAAGATTTGGTATGTCCCTAGGTCTAGGGAGCTCTTTGAATGCAAAGTTTAATTTGCTGCGTTGAGTACATTAGGAATTGCTTCAACAGGAGCAGAAAACTTTGAAGCTATTCCCAAACAAGATTCTCTCTCTAATTTTAGGATGGAAGACGCCCTAATTTTGGAAACAGCCTTTCACAGGGTGGTCTGTCAGGAACTTCCTAGTGGAAGCTGAATGTTCCAGGAACTAAAATGATGAAATGGCAGGTTTAACTACAGCAGAAATGTTACAATAACACTGTGTTTTAACACCTCTATTGCCACTACCCTGAGTACCTGGCTTGGGAAGATAACAGCTGTTCCAAAGATACTTGTGAAGATCTTTGGTTGTAGTCTCCCTTTTGGAGGAGCGGAAAGAGTGCGATAGAGACAGTTTTTGAATTTCTAGTGAAATGTGTTCTTGTGAAAAGCACCCGATCAGCAGAGCAGGAGATGCACGTTTCTTTGAGGAAAATTGTAAGGTTTTGTTGCTGAGGCAACAGCGGTACATGGGAAACAGACATTCAACTTTTAACACCAGGACAGACTTTCTGGGCATCCTTAGGATCCTTAGGCAGTGACTCAGTAAAGCAATTTGGTTTTCTGATGATGTGATTATAGTGTGGGTTTAAAGATGTGGTCAGAAGAGGACTTTTTTTTCTGTTCACATACTTTGACTATTTTATTTGTAACACATGTAAGATCCTTAGGACCAGAACTGTGTCTCACTCTGTGTTTGTTCTAGTGCCCAAAAGAAAATAGGTCTGTGGTCAGGTCCCCAGGTGCCAGCATATCCGTAAATTAATGACAGTGGTAAACACACAGAGAGCTCATTTGAATTAATCTAAAAACTTCTTTAACATTTTATGTGTTTGTATTTTCCGTTGAAAAGTCAAATTAAATAACAAAAAACTCCACTGTATATAGGTTCAAACAAAATTTAATACCTAGATTGTCAGCAGATCCACTGGATCATATGCTCCTGCTGCCAGGGCTTTGCCTGTCATGGCTTGGAGTGATCATGTGCTTGAGGGGGCTGGAAGTTGTGTTTCCATGGTTATGTAGCTCCCGACTTTCTTTTAATAACCCAGACAAGAGATTTGTTAATGTTCACTACTGATAATGGGAAATTATAGAAAAAAATCATTCCCAAGAGCTTTGGATTTTGTTCTGCACTGTATAAAGAATAAGGTGAAAAAATAACAACAATTCATCCACATAACTAGGGGCTACTTAAAACCAGCAAAATGTGACTTTTATGCTGTTGATTGTGAGCAGCTCAAAAATGAAGGCCCAGTGGACCTGTTCCAGCTTAAAGAAACCTATTCCAGATGAGAGTATTTGCCCTTGGTGGAAAATTTGTGAAGAGCATCATGATACAGGAAAGGTTACAACTGCAGTCAATGGTCCGTTCTTTTCCTGTGATTGCATCACATTCCAGGAACCCTAATAGAAATAGACACTACACTTATGAATAATATGTTGAGAGAGGCTTTTATTCATCTTCTACATGAGGGTATATCAAGATCTTTATTTTCTGTGGTCAATTGAACAGTAATTGATGCTAATGATAGAACATGAGGTTACCAATAAGGCTCTCAGAGTTTTTAAAAGTAGTGCAGCAGGGTGAGTGATTCAATGTTAACATCAGTTATATTTTGTATGCTAAAAGAGCAGCTACAAAGGAAATAAATTGGCTTTATTCATACACTGAAGTTTGCAATTTGTTGAGGAAAGATGTAGTCTCAAGAACTGAAAATCAAAATTTTGTTTCTTAAAACAAAACCAACAAGCAAGTTAGCAACTTTTATGATTCCAGTTCAGAAATATTTTGATGAATATTAAAATATATTCTGAAAAAGTAAGATTGGAAAAATGGATGTGATACCTGTCAAAGTTCATGAGAACTGATGGCAAAAATATAATTGGGAAGTTCTGGATTGTACTATCAACACCATTACATATCCTGGTCATCTTTGGGACGTCACTTAAGTGAAATTGTTCACATTTTTCAACTTGATTTTTCCAAAATCTAAACCTCAAGAATCAAACCTCATCTTTACATGGAGCTAGAAATCATATTTGAAAATTATACTCATGTATCTGATTTTAGATGGATACATATGATCTTATTACCTATATGACCAAATTTTCTACAATGATAATTAGCAATGATCAACAATAATAGGTAATTTTCAAGTGTAACTTTTTTTTTCCTATGGCTCAAATCAGGGTTTCTATACAAGGAGTTACAGAATAGCAATTTGATATTATAATTGTTTCAAATTACTAAAATAATATTAAAGGAATTAAATAAATGCAGATCCAGCTACTCTTTTAGGTCTTGATTTGATAAGCCACTTGAGGAAGAGCCTGATTTACAGCCAATAAGCAGGACCATTAAAGTGAGTGGTTTTAGTGAGAGCCTTAAATTTTAGTGACCATCCATAGCAATTACAGGAGTGATGCAAATACTTGAATGCAGGTGTGCCATATTAAACCCATATTTCAGTAGTGATATAAAATGAACATTATCAGAGCCTGACTTAGAAGTTGCTGAAACTATTTTCAGTAGAAATAGAAATGTTTCCACTGTGTTGAGAAGATTAAAAATGGTAGCTCTTCAAAGGTTATTTCATAGATAGCTACTTGTGGGTCAGAATTGTGTCTTCAAACACTTAAAAGTCAGATTACCCCTTTACTGAAAGACAAACTACAGTAACAATGATCACATGCGATCATGTTTAGGAACTTTCTTAAAATGATTAAAGTTTATTAGTCTGCAGCACAAAAAGAAAATCATTATTCCTATCTGTGTTGCACTGAGACCTTACATGTCATGTGCAAATATTTATAATTCTAATACCTTAGAACTTCCAGACCTTAGTGCCATCTGACTCTGAATTTAAATACAGGTTAGGACCTGTATTACTTTTCTATAATCTGGGGATGTCAAATCTATAACTGTGTATTTAAAACTGCCACATTTTAAACCATATATCAGCTATGTAGTTGTAAAGCCCTAAGAACACTATATTTCCTCAAATTATAAATTTTGATTATAAGCAATTTTGAATTTTTAAAGTTTCTGTTTTTCTTTATGTTTGCAGGATTTAAGAGTGCAAAAAAAAAAAAATTAAAATGTAGAAATGGTTACATGCTGTGTAACGTGACACGGATGCTACCGAGTGTCACAACATCTTCTGAGGATAGTATGGTCAAGAGCTAAGGAAAGGAATAAGGGTATCTCTAGGCTAGAATTTCAGGTAGATAAATAGATATGTGTAAGGAAAAAATTGCTTTTGAGTCCAACCACTGATGTCCACTCCTTCTTGAAGAACAGATGGAAAATATGTCTTGGGCAGATGCATAGCTAGATTATATATGCAGAGATTTAAGATTTATTCTCATCTGAGACCCTGAAAGAAGGAATACCCCAAAAAGTAAAGATGAGGTTGAAGGCTTGTCGGAGCTGCAGAGAAGGATATTGTAGAGGTGATGCTTGAGCCTCCATAATGTGCTCAAGCTGAGTGGAATTCATTGAGGTGATGGATTTGATCCTGGGAGAAACCTTTGTTTTCCTTGTGTGTGAAAGTCACATTAGAGTTGGTAAATCTCACAAATTAAAGGATATGATCTGTTAGAATTTCCACAGGTGGAGCAGAATTTTTCCCCCACCTCAGACTATTTGCAATCTTGAATTATTTTTATCATAAGAGACAGAGCTTGCAGTGTGGCTCCTCTCAGTGTACAGGTGGATTTGTAAGTGGTCCTTCTCCAGTCATAAAACCACATGACCAAAAGCCAATCTTTGTTTTTCTGGGTTCACACTAGTTTCAGGGCTCAGTGTACACATGAATATTTTCCTAGTGCCAAAGTTGCAGGAGGAACATGTGGCTGCTGGAGGAGAAGACAGCAACTGCCCTGTTCAGAAGGGCAAAGCCTGGAAATCACTTCCACCCTGGGCGATTTAGAAGTAAGAGATGGCAGGAATGGCTAAATCACTGCAGATCCAAGTCTCATATGCCCTAGTGCAATATTTGCAGCAGTTGGCAATTCCTAATTTCCTGGGCATACATCAAAAGTAGGACAGAGTCTATCAGTATTTGGTTTAAATATTTCACCAAATCATGTTGAGGGGTGACTGCTGGCAGGTATCTGTGGGTAGCTCTGGTTGGAGCTGAGTTAGCTATCCAGGGAGGAACTTCAGGGTGCTCTGGGGTCAGATGGGATTTAGGAGATAACTCCTATCTCCTGTGGGTCCTATTATGCTTAGGTGCCTCTTTGCTGGCACAATTCTTATTGTTGGCACCACTTTGAATTTCCTTGAGGACAAAAAGCCAAGGAACATAAACATTAGGACATTACAGTTCTCAGTGTTACAGTGTCTATTTGATTTTATTTTTCCTTGGAACAAGCTGTACCTCTAATGAAACGTCTTAAACCTGATAATAAATATCCTGTCTCCTGACACAGATATTAATTACACCTTCAAATGAGCAGGTCTTGAGGTCCAAGTACTGAGATGTAGCTCTAAATCAAAAGATAACACTATTTTCTTTGAAGAGGACCAGAAGTAGAGTAATCAGTGACGAGGACATAATTTACTAAGAAAGAAGTATTGTTTGAGCTTCTCTGAGACAAGAAACATTCTCCAAGGCCAGATTCACTCAAGCTTTTAAGTACTGATCAACACTGAAGAATTTTGTTTAATGAAACATTTCACATGGTTAACCTGAGAATTTTTTAATTACCTAGTTGAGCTGGAGTCAAGAATACTTTGCAATCAAAAGTATAATGAGGAGTTTAAGAGAAGCCTAAGAAATATTTTCTACTAGTCAAGGAGGATCTTGAACAACAGATGAAGAAGCCAAGGTAAAGTCCTGAAATCAAAAGAAAAAATGGTCTAAATTACACTCTGGAAGGAATTATATGAACTTGACAAAGAAATTTATTAATTTTTAATTGGGAAAAATTACTGGGTATTTCAGAACTAATAAACGGCAGTTTGTGAAATAATGATTTACTCATCTCAGTCACAATAGGCTTAATCAAGCTGTTCAGAGAGCTCATACAGTTCATAAAGCTCTGGATTTTGCTCCTGAAAAAGCTGATTCTGGCATGTTTACTAAAGAGAAGATACTGAAAAAATCAAGACTATTTTATGTGGAAAAATAATAAAAATATAAAAGTCCACTATTTCAAAATATATTTTTATGTTGAAAAATTATAAAACCAATTTCTCTAAATAATTGAAACGTTATTTCATTTAATTAATCTTTATTTTGCAAAAAGATGTAAATATAAAGTTCATAAAAAAGCACAGTTTTTTCCTGTTGATGTTTTCCTGTGGAATATGCTTCTCTTATAAAGAAAGGTTATTCAATATCAAAGCAATTTAAGCTTCTTCCCCTTCCAGATATATAAAGCTATTACTGAGCTCTATATTTTCACATTATGTCCTTATCTCAGCTCTGCAACATTATTTATTTCATGGCACAGTGGTCTCTCCTTCCTACAGACCACAACTATCCATAGCCCCTTTGGTGTTTCATAGGTAACACTCTCAAATTAAGAGCTGTCTTTAATACAGAAAAAAATTTGGATAGAAATTTTAAATTACTCATTGTTAGCTGTTTATTTGTTTAACCTATATGTGTTGATTTGAAAGATAATTTTAGATGTCTCCAGTATTTGTGCGTCCTGGTTTGATCTTTTTCTCTTGTCGTTGTTTCACATACGCAAAATCTAACTGAATATTTTGGTTTACAATATGGTTAGTCTCTCATTTAAAAAGAGACACCAAGATATTATTTCACAAATAACAAAATTAAATTGCACACATCTTATTTTCAACCTTTTCTAAGTCTTCTCACCTCTTTTCTGAAGCCAGAGCAGCACCTTTGGCTGAGGTTCCATTGGCAACAGTGTTCATTTAAGCTATTTTCATCTCTGCATGTTCTGTGTCTCTACCACCCTTTGTTATGGCAGCATAACTTTTGTGGAGCATCTGGTGGACAAGATCAGGAGCTAATAACCAGTAACAAAAAAGTGGTTTTGGTTGGAGAATTGCTGGATTTTCTTTGAGATTTATTTTGACCACTGGCCCACTCTCTCAGAAGGGTCACTGCCCTTTTCAAACAGCAGTTGCTGTTCCCAAACTGTAAATAAGTGTAACTGAGGGGCAGGTGGTATTTCAAAGTGCTGTTTGTGGGAAAGGGGGAAGCACAATATATGTGCACAATATCTGTGATTCCAGTACTTTATTGTTAGTATGATGGAAATCTCAGCAGTCTAATTCAAGTATCATTATAACTCTTTATCTATTTCAGACCTTAAAAAGACACTAATTATGCAATTAGATTGCTTCTCTACAGAAAAGGTCTCAATAATAGTGATACAATTGAAATATTAGCACTCAGTTCTTGCTTTTCTATGCTTTTATTGAGGAATGCTTACCCCAGTATTTCTCCTGTGAACTAACAGTTGGCAGCTTTGAGTTGCTGGAAAGGGTAAGAACATGAGCCATCATACCCAGATCCTTTGCTGGGAAGAATCCAGTGTTGGTCTTGCCAGTTTCTTCCTCCTTGCTTTGCCCATTTTTACATATTTTCTAACACACACTTGCACCTTTGCCATTGTTCACTGTTTTACAGCTCTATGTTACATCCAAATGGTGTGTTACATCCGCTCTGTATGGTTCACTTTGTGTTAGATACTCCTGTTTTCTTCTCTTTGTCACCATCAAACCCAGCTTTGTCCAGCTCCTGGTCTGCTTTCGTTTGTCTGCTGGTGGGTGATTTATGTCTCTGGACACCTCAATGCCAGCCTGGGCACACCTCTTGTCATTGCAGACATTCACTTTTTTTGCTGCGTTCTGTATCTCCACTTCTCAAGGTCTTTGCTGTTGTAGCAGGACCGAATTTCTCTGTTACATTGCTGTGCTAGAGCTGCAAAAATCCCATTCTACATAGAATAAAGGCTTGTTACAACCATCTGCATAAAACCATGGCTGCACCACATAAAGATAAGCAAAAGTAGAACAGAATAGCCATAGACATCATAGAGTTGCAGGCAGACCAGCCTTGGCAAGCCTCAGTCCATATGGCCTCTGATTTAGCAGTGATTTAGTTGTGCTGCAGGGCTACAGGGAATGAATGGGGAAGCTCCTGGGTTAGGGACTGCTAAAGTCAGCTCTGTGCAAAAGAAGATTGCCATGGCAGTTTGGTTTTAAATCTAAATCTATCTGGTATAAAACCTAGTAGATGGTCTGTAATAAAATATGTGCTATTGATTTTGCATCAGCTCATATAGACTGAATATGTTCTCATTTTTTTGTGAAAAATCATGTAAAACACATGGAAAAGGTGTGATTCCCTTGGCCAGTCAGATTGAAGATCTTTTAAAGCTCTCTGCCTCTGACATGCACATTGTCACCCTCCCTTGTGACAGTACCAGCAGCTGCCCAGCCAACAAACCAGGGAGCTTATCCAGCAGATCCCATCGAGGTCAGGAACCAAACTGAATGAGCCCCTGGCCCTGATTCCACCTCAGTTACAAAAGCTTGGTTGATCACAGATGAGGTGGTTGGAGTAATTCACCAGAGCTGGGGTAATGATGGGACTGCTTGTTCTGGCAGATCCTCAAAATGCTGTGGCATTCCTCCCAAAGCCTCACAAGCAGATATTGAGGATGGCTTTTTGGCTACCACACTACCTGGATGCTTATGGGCATTTTCAGCTGAATTTCTTTATGCTCTAGGTGTTGTGTAGATATAAATACACGGCTATGTCTCCCTTGCACTGTTTCTCAACTACTTTTTTCAGGACATGACATATTAAAGCTGGCTTGAGGCCTGTTAGCAACAGATCAAAATATAGTAGCTAGATGAGGGAATAACTAATCTTGTCTAAAAATAGCATGTCAGTTCAAAAATGCTTAAAAAAAAAAAAGAGTTGAATGCACTTTGCATTAACTAGGGATTCTCCATAGCACAAATCAAAGACAAATGCAATATGAAATGTGGGCATTAAAAAATGCTCTGGGCTGTATTCTAAAAATAAATTATCATCTTCAAATATAACTCTATATGGATGCTATTTTGAACCACAGTGTTAGTGCTGGGGGAATATTACTCAAAATTCATGCTGCCATGTGGCTAATCAAATATTCTTTAAATGGCTCTAGTGGTCTAAGCAAAGGACTAATGTGTGAGGAAGGCATGTCTCCAAGATAGGTGATTCTGAGTCAGCAGCTCACTGAGTCTTCAACACTAAGAAAAGCCCAGTGCTGCTCTCCCTCTGTGATGACTGCTCGATGTGATGTACAGCATATGGGAGAGACTGAATTTCAAAAAAAAGAATGACATTAATACTGCCTATTATTCCTTTTAGAGACTGGAAATGTGAAGTAGAGCTCTCAGCAAATGAAATGTGGGTTTGTGGTTTACGTGAAAACTGTTCTGTGATAAAAGCACTTCAGCTCTTACCTAGTCTTCATTAACAAACACAAGGAGCGTGTTTTAAATACACTGCATTAAAAAGATCTGTTGTCTTAGAACCTTGGCAATGAGGGGTCAATGTACCAGTACTGTCCTGTTCTGCCCAGTATCCTGTTCTAGGAGACATACAGTCTTTGGTGGCAAAGCAGGCTCTGAAAGTTCCCATTCCCCTCTGCCAAAACCAGAGGGGTTGCATGACTATTATAGCATGACTATTTATCATGCTGTCCTGGCACAATCAACTGTGTTTTCAGTTGTGCCAGGTGAACTATTTGCAGTGGTGTACTGTAGACAGGTGCACAGATATTTGGCTGTAAAACCCCAATAAACCTTTTATTCCTGGAGTGTTGTCTTTGACCAAATCCCTTCCATGAGCTTGGGCCAGGGGCAGTTGCCCTGGCACAGCTGTGCTACACTGCTGTGGAAATGGAGTAACCAATGGCAGAATTTCAATTATATTTGGCAAATTCTTCCTTCTCATCTTTTAATTATTTCAGAAATAACATCTTTTGCTCCAGCTGGGGTTTTTGTATGCTTATTTTACCAGTAAATTTGGTGTGCTGAAAGAATTTTTAATATAATCTAAAGCAACAATGAAATCAAGCAAGTGGCAAAATACTTGTGGATTAAATAAGCTTGGATTTCCACTCAGAATAGATGTTAGCTCTGTCTTATTATTATCATCATCACCATCATCTATTCCACACTCTTGAATAATACATGCCATAAGGCTTTTCTGAATAAATTTGCTTGAATTAAATATTCTTTCATTAAAAAAAGAAAAAGAAGTAAAAACAGCTAACCAACAAGCTAACAATATGCCTGACATTAATCTTGCTAGGTTATCTTGGTGGTTGCTTATACCTCTTCTAAAAGCTCTCCCCTTCTTTTTATTTCTGAATCTGAACTTTGCTTGCTTCAATTTGCAGTCACTGAATCTTCTTTTATCTTTATTTATGAGGTTGATGAGCCAGCTACAATCAGATTGTTACCCAAATTAGAATTAACAGCCTATAATCAAATAATCTCTTTTTTTTTTTAACTTAATGGATTCAGACCTTTGAAAATTTTGTTGCAGGCAATGTTTTTCAAACCTTCAATCACCCTGAATCCTCTCCATTCTTAGTTCTTCAATGTCTGTGGCAGCAATATAATATACTAGTGTCAGTGGTTAACTGCTAAACCACTGATATAATGTCTGTACACAGATCCAGTATTTTCTTTTTTTGTGTGAGAGAACGGATGTTTCTCTCTGCAGGAGGATTGCAGGAGGATGGCAGGAGATGATAGCCTCACAAAAGGAGGTCCCTGCCGTGCGTATCTTCACCAAGTCCGGGCCGGGCAGCCCCCGGGGTGCGCTTAGCGTGGCATGGGACTCCGGCCACAGAAATTCTATCAGGAAACGTGGTGAGACAAAAGAACGAAATGTACCCCATCTTCAGTCTGCCAGGGAGGTTCGTTAGGGGTCTTTGGGTGGGGTTGCAGGGAAGGGAAAGGGGGAGGAAAGCAGGGGAAGGGAGTAAGGGCTGGCAGGCTCGAAGATGGAGACCCCGGGCTCCTGCCGGCATCGGCTTATATGGGAAAGGAAGGGAGAGGGACTGGCTCTCTCAGAGCCTATCCCAGGAGGTCTGAAGGAAAGACAGGCAAGGGAACACACCAATAGATTTTTGGTACAGCAGGATGTATATTTCAAAAACAGCCAATAGCATACAGAGCAGGGGAACAAAGAAAAGCCACATGGAATCCTCAAAAACCACATTGCTACAGAGAACCATATCAGTCTATTCACCCAATGCTGGGTAACAGTGATTGCTCCTGTCTAACTTGTGGGGCCAGGAAGATGCAACATTTTCTGCCCATGCAACTTGGTCTCTGCCTTCTCTTCACTCCATCCATGAACCAGGTCCAAAGTGGAAGATTTTTGAAGAGTCACCCTGCACTATAGAAGTATTAGTATCGTCAAAGCTCTCTTTCAAAGTACGACGTCTTGAAGAAAAGGAAAAAATGGGCAGAGAAAATAGAAAAAAAAATAAAAGAATAAAGAAATAAATCAAGGCAGTTGAGCAAAACTTATTTATGAGGCACTTCATAAACCCATATGGAGAGTATATACCTTCCCTGTACCTTCTCTTTGATTCCTGCAGATTGACTAGTATATTCTGGGCATGATTATCTTTAGACTTCATTTCTACACTTCTTTCGACTATTGGAAAATCCAGAGATGAATATAAATCCTTATCCTCTCATACTCCTCTCAAATGTCTCACATGGAGAGATATTACCTGCTTGTGTTCCCTTCTACTCTTCCAGTCCAATGTGGAATAAATAGACATCAACACTTGAATGCAGAGTAGGAGTAACATATTTTGTAATTATCTGAAATCCATTAGCATTTCCATTTTCTACATCTAAAGCTGCTGTGTTGAAATCCTGGCAGATTGGATTAGCATGCCCTTCTGCTTTGGGGACAAGTCAGTTTTTAATGCCGTAGTGTATGACTACCCAGCTCCTGGGAATAGCCTGCTTTAGCCATGGGGTTCAGGCATGGACTGCTTCATTAATTGGCCCTGGGTCTGGAATAAAAGTGACAGTCAGATATGACTGAAGAGACTATGGAAGGCTTGAATTTTCCATTATGGCCATTCATGTTGTATTTAGTACAATTATTCTGAGTTTCCAATGTGAGTTATTCCAGGCCTGATGAAGCTCTATTCATTGGACTGTTCATGTACTTGACAAGCTGCATTCACTGGAATAAAAACTAGATGAGGCCTGGGGAGTGGATTCATAGCTTTCCACCTTTTCAAGAGAAAGCTCTAGCCATCAATCTGCTTACTTTAAATTTATTCCTGATTGTACAACATCCTGGTCTTGACTAAACAGTGTATCCTGACTCAGTGTAAGCAGCTTGATAAGGCAAATAGAGCCTTAAAATTTTATTTCATGTACTAGAACAAATATTTAATGTTTATGTTAACCTGGATGACTTGATCAGATTTCAATGGCTTAGGCAAAATATGACAGAACTGTGCATCATTCCAACAGTTTTTTTAAACTTGAAGTTCAATTGCTTCTCTCTGCCAAAATAAAGTCCAACATAGGATTCTTCTATACAGGGGTGTTACAGGTTCTGATTTAGGAAATGGCCATCTGCTATAGATTTCAGTTGTGTGCACCCATTAATTGAGATGCAATGTGCTGTGATAACCTGGCCTTTTTATCTGTATGTTCCTAGAGAAAGTCATCTTCTCCCTGTTAGTATGGAGGTCACAAGCAGAGACCAGAAAGTGTGACCAATCTTTTGCTCCATCTGGTGTATTGGCATAAATTGGGCAGCAAAGAGCTCAGATTAGTCAAGAAAGATATCATCCTGGAAATGAGCTGTGGCAGAGCTTCATGTACTTGGGAACTTAACAAATTAAAACCTGAAGTATTATGGAGCTTTGGCAATTGCAGAGTTAGGAAGCCTTTAAGTGCAGAATTCTCAGATCATAAATTGGAAGCTGTGCTCTTAAATAATCTCTAAATCTATTTTCAGCCCCTGCATCCTTTGTGGGGCCAAAACTTTGGCTGTTAAAGGCTCACAGAAAGTTACTGGATCTTTTTTATTAGTCAAATTGGATTTTGGTCCCAAGGCCTAAAAGCATATATCATCACTATAGCCAGGGTCTAGTCTTCTCTGTGACTGCTGTTTTAAAAGCAAACAATAAATTCATTACAATATTTGTACTTATAAATCAATATTATTTCAAAATTTCAATAAATTATTGCTAAAAATATGCAAGGGGATTAAATATTGGTCCAGCTCTGACAAAAATGAAAAATATATGCTATTAGTGCTGTAGAATTACATGCAAAAAATTACTAGTGACATGCTATATTACAATTAGGTGTTAGAATTAGTACGATCCATGATCTAGTATGCATAGAGAAGTAGTAGTAAATCAGGCACATCAGTGGCTGGGAAGATTTCAACTTGCTTTAGTAGAATAAAATTTGTGCATGATTAACCCAGAAACTGGGAATTATAGAATAAGTTAATAGTAGGATTGTAGCGCTCAAGTAGCAGCGGACAGTAAGCACTGCATAATCAGAATCCTTTTTCTTGAAGAAAGCTTTTTCCAAGATGTGAACAGAGATTTTAGAGGGGAAAATACTCTTGGTATTATCCATGAACTGTGTTTTGGCAGGAAATCTTCAGCAAGGTATATTTTGAGTGAGGGAAGTCAAAATATTTCGGAAGTGTTAAAAGAGATGACTGTAGTAATGTATATTATACATTAAGAGGATGCAGAATAAAGAAAGAAGAAAGACTGAGTGAAAAAGCTCATAGGTTGTTTTATCCAGGACAGGTGAGCACCATGGAGGACAGGGCTCTCCACCTCCTGTTGGGTTACATCTCACTGGCTGTTCAGCCTGCAAGAAGCCATCCACGTGCTCCTTGACAAACTTAATTTTCTTGAACAAAAGGAAACCTGATTACTGTCCAGTGTGGTCTGAGTTCACGTCTGGAGGAGTTAGAGGACAGGCTGGAAGGAGAAGAATGGCCTCGAAGGGAAGGTTGGCACCAGCATCTGTCATCTTCCCTGTAGTTTTAAGAAAATGAGTGATGAATGTGCCTGTCCATTTTAGGTGGAAGCAAAGTTCCTGCTCCGTTGGAAGGGAAAGAATAATGTACATGGCATAATACTGGAAAGAACTAGTACATTAGGTTTCAAAGTTGGCAGCAAGGCATTGTATTGAATCTGTCAAACTGGAGATGGTGCAGCAGCAAGAACAGCATTATGGTAATGATATTTGAGAAGAGAAAAAATGTAATCTTGAAAACTAGATATCTGTCAGTTTGACCTAAGTATAATGAAAACCTTTTGAACAAATTTGGAAGAGAAGAATAATTAAGACATGGAGATAAATGGAAAATGGGATTAAATGCAATATTGGTTTATGAAATCAGATCAGTCCAAACTAATTTGCCATATTTCATCTCAGATGTGCCTAATTTTTAGAAAGAGAAAATATAGCACATCTCGTCTGCTAGGATTTCTGCAGAATGTTTGAAGTTTCTAGGTCAGCTAAGAAACATAATACATGCCCAGCCTCCTCTTTAAAAACGTATTTCTGAGAAGAATGAGAAGCAGATCAGACATGTTTAGGACTATGCACAACATTTTAAGAGCAGGCCATAGGTAAAAGCCAATTTAAAATCCAATTTTTAACTAATTATCCACTCATCTTGAAGTTAGTACTTATTTAATTACATTAAGGAACATCATGCTACATAATGTCAGGAGCCTTACTAAAATAAAGCTACATAATATATTTTTCTTTTGTCCTGATCTAATAAGCTATTTAATGAAACTAGAGTGGTTTCATATTAATTGGCTTGACAAAACCATGTTGGTCATTGTTTATCATCTAATTATCTTTTGGACATTCGCAAACTGAATCTTTAATAAGTTTTCCAGTGTATTTCAAGATTTGAAACTAGGCTGAGTAAATCTGTGTTTCATTGACTCTTCTTCACGTTAAATTTGAGATAGGGAATTAGGTATTTCTTTTCCAGTCCTCAAGATCTTACCTGTCTCTTACAACCTCTTAAAGACAGTAATAAGAGCTTATTTTGTCTATTTCCTTAATCATCCAAGGAGGAATTACATCTGGCCATGCCTACTTGAATACATCTATGTCAGCTAATTATTCTGTAAGCTGTTTTTCTTAGTCTGAGCTGTAGTCGATTTCCTTGAAAAAATATTGTAATTCTGTTCATTAAAGATTTACTTTTTTTTTGTAAGGGCCAGAGAAGAGCAAGCATTAAAGTGTTAATCGTGTTTGAATCATCTACATTCTTCCAATTTAATGTGTAATTCCAGTGTGATGTGTGATTTTGTATGTAATTTGCTTGTATATCTATATATATATCCTTCTTGATCTAGCTTTAAAAGCAACTGCTGTGCTCTCCTCTGGCTTCTCAATGGTTACAGTAAGTACAACAAATCACGCCATCTGAAAATTGAACTTTATATATGACTGGTTTTTATATCCTCAAATTAGTCAGTTTGTTCTATAGTTATGCTACCTGACTACTATTTTGTGGGTATTTGCATTTGAATTTAGCAGGTATTTGAGAAATATGTGTTTTCCCTGTGGCAAATATGAACAGGCAGGGAGAAATTATTTGGCTTGTGTTGGTTGCTCTGTCAGTGCCATATGTCCTCTGGATTTGCTTGGCTAATGCAGCATTTTTGAGTGCTACAGTAGTCTCTCTCACTCTTGCATCCTCTGATGCAGCATGAACTGGCTGCTTCCTCTGTACAAATTTGAATTTCACTATTGTAGCCAGCTACACAAGATTACCGATGCTAAGGTAAATTAGATCAAAAGAGGTTTCCTAAATACAATTATTTTATATCAATGCCAACTCCATTTCTTCCCCCCAGGATTTGTATTGTGAGCTTTCCTTCTTTATTTTGTGGATTTTCAAGGGCACTTTTTCTGTGCATAATGCCTCTTAGAAATTAATCTCGGCTTCCAGCATCCAAGATATTGATTTATCCTATGCAACGATCATGGAGAGTTTGGAGGTACTGCATGTGCCTCAGGTAAAGTGTTCAGTTTCTACAGCTGGGTGTTGCACTTCAGTAGTTCATCATTTCCCACCATTTTACATCCTGTAAAATGCTGCACTATGGAACTCCTATTTTTATAGTATTTGCAAATCACACTGCCACTTGCAAATGTTCAAAAATGCAGATGTACTCACTCCTTTGTGTCTCTCCTACCTTGATGCCTTGGCCACATCTACAACTGTGGAAATTCTGTTTGTACTCAGATTTCTTAACAAAACCTTGTAACAGACTAAGCAGGCAATGCTTGCAATCTATGCTAATTTAGTACAGCCATCTCAAAAACTCAGTTGATGGAATAATATCAGACTTGCAAATGCAAATATTCAACAGCTGACAATGGCACAGGAACAGATCTCAGCCTTTTCCAAACGAGATGTCATTGCCTGCATATGAAACTAGAGTGTATTTGCAAAACGTGGACCGAGATGGGTGATTTATATCATAGTGATTTTAAGTACCATTTAAATCAACAAGCATTAATTTAAATAATGTTTATCCTTTTCTCAAATATATTCTGCAAAATAGAGTCTGTTCTAATTAGCTGACATAATTTGATAAATTTAATTAAGTTATTTGCTCTGTGAAAAATGCATGTCTGCTGCATATTTGTCCAAATTGTAATAAAACTACATGCTTTTATTGTGCTACTTAGTACTTATACTTTTATTACACTGGAAATCAATGAATGGTGAATTCATTATTTAGTGGATAATTGTCTTTTTAATTATTATTTGTTTGAAGTTTCATATGAATGGAAATTCAGCTTAATGGATGCTCAGTTAAAGATTAATGGTATTTTGATATTGTTTATTTGGGAATTAAAACTACAAAAAACTCATTAAAAGGCTCCTCAAAACAAGCTTTAATGAGAAATTAATTTATGTATTAAATGAAGAAAATATTAACCATCACTGGTCAATTGATTTTTTTGTTTTTTGCTTGCCCTGTTGTTCAAATTTTTAAAAATGGTTCTTCCCACAGCACACCTCATCATTCATTACTTACAAACTGAAACTGCAAAATGAGCTTTTGTCCATTTTTCAACAGCTTTGTTTCAGGTCAGCATTAAGCTAAAGTAGTGAAGTAAACTGAGATGAAAATTACACTTGTGCATCTTTGTGAAACACAATTTTTGTCAAAAATTAGTTCAACAGAACATGTTTTTTTTAAACTGATAAATCCTAGCTCTTCATGCTCTGATTGTTTTTAAATTGTGATGGAAAACTTGCTCTGCTTAATTGAATAAAAAAGATGTTAAGGGGCTATTAAAGGGTTAGAATTTAAAATGTATTTCCTTTTAAAAGAAAAAATATCTATTTTACATTGGACATACGCATCTTATAAAATGACTCTTTATCTGTACTGATCTGGTACAAAACAACAGGCACATCCTGTGCATGTATGTGTAAATTAACCCTGACTATTTATGCTTTTATGGTATAACTTAAATGTTATTCTATTCAGCAGCTACTACATTCCTTGAAAAGCACCCTCTTCATTGGATTTGCATGATCAGCTGACAATACCATAGGAACTTTCCCAGAATGTCAAATGATCAAAGAAAACCTGTGATATTAATCTGAAGTCCTTTAGCCTACCTTATCTGACAGAAGCCACTGGTAAGGGAATGTGGGACCTTGATGTAAAGAAGATATAAGCTGACTGATGGGACATGAAAGTACAGGAGTAGCCTCTAACCTAGACATGGTAAAGGGAGTGGAAGATGGTTCCTTATGTGGGGAAGAGTGGACAGTCATGGGGGATAGAACTGTAGTTAAGAACAGAAAATGCACAACCAGAAGGAGAAAAATAATAGCAATGGGAAGGGATGGAAAGGAAACATATTTCAGAGGTTTGAAGAACAAAAGGAGATCCTGCAGTAGGCAGTGGGCTTTGTCTATGGAGTCAGTTGAGTATGGGACAGTCTTGCAAAATTATAGGTATGTTTGGGTAAGAAAAATAGTTCTCTGGTTCAACATGTGATATCTGTGATATTTCACCTAAAGGTGAGGTGACTGGAGTGGAGCTTTCTGTACCTGAGAAAATTATCTAGGCTCCTTTTATGGCCACTGGAAGCAAACAGGTGTTTTGGTTACAACTCATTTTGTGCATGCCTAAGATGTTAATCTCTTTTGCAAGCTGAAAATATTTTTATGTTGACTGCAAAAGAAGTGCAGACAACTAACTCAGGTACAGACACAATGTAGATGTCTAAAGTTAAACAAAATGGATTTCATATTCTGTTGATAAGACTTTCAGCTGGGCAGAGATGTACTCCAAGATCTATTTGGTCAAACTGTCCAATACCTTGTATTATTGTTTAAACCTCTGTGGCACATGTTCAGTGTTGTTGTACTGAAGGATATCTTTGGTATCTGCTGAATTTCCAGGTGCTTAATTTCAGGTACACAAGTTTGAAAACATTCTTTCACTTGTTGCCTCTTTTCTACCACACAGGTGTGTTGCTTTCAGATTCTAGAATCTCATTGTATTAATTGCACAGAAATATCTTCTCTTTCTACCTTAATCTGATATCTTTGTTTTAGTTGGAATAATATTCCCTGTCAAATGAGACTGCCTTGTTTCCAGATATTGCAGATAGCTTTGTGTAATATTTTGCAGCCTAAGAGTACAAACTCTGTTAATGTTCAATCGGGACTTTGTAGATCTATATAAATTTCTTGTACAGTTTATAGGATATTTTCTAGACAAATAATTGCAATTGGACCACACAGCTTTATTGTGTCATGAATAGAGTTTGGATCACATTGGTGGCAAACAGGGGCTGTCTTTTGCAAACCATAAGCACATAGGAATGTAAATCCTATAATTTCTGGCCTGGCAAGTAGTCCTTCTAGACCAGTGGTGTCAATAGTGCCATAAGCAGACCTCTAGGGGAGAATAAGGAGAGAATTAGCTGTTTGAGGACAAGCTTCTTCCTAATGCTTTTCTCTCGATGGGATTACTGAGCCTATCAAAGTTAGTCTGTGTTCTAACTCTGTATGGGATGTCTCTTCCAGAATTTCATCCAGTCTCCCCTTGGGCATCTAAATATTCTGTGTGCAGAAGAGCCTTTGGCAAGCATTACTACAGCTCTGCTGTCCATGGTGCAATGAACAACTTCCTCTTGTTTCTAAAATGCTCCCAGTAGCTTCATTTTATGGCCTCTAGTTTTGTTATTGATGTTGAGCATGGATGAAGACTGATTCTTTTTAACTGATTGAATTATTGTTGAGCAGTCCATCCCTCTCCACACGCTCTGTGATCAATTTGATTTTGTAGATCTGTGTCACACCTCTCACTCATGTATTTTTCAAAGAGTGTGGCATGGGTGAATTGTGAACTTATACAGCAGTAAAGAGGGGCTTTCTTTGTTAGCTATTGCTTTTCCAACATGTTCCTATCATGTCTTAATTTTTTAAATTTGTTTTTAAATGCTGACCAGCCTGGAGCTGGTACTTTTTAGAACTAACAAATATACCCCAATTTCTTGTGCCCAAGCAGAAAATCCCAGCTCAGAATAAACCACTTTGACTGAAGGTACAATTGGCTTCCCACAGGGGCATCACTTTAGGTTTGTCTACACTAAATTTCATCTGACATTTTATTACCCAATCAGTCTTGTCAGTTCTTCTGCAGCACTTCACAGTAGGCTCTCGTCTTACTACCTTTAATAACTTGGAACCAACAGCAAACCTTATCATCGATTACTGTCTTTTCTAGGTCATTTATGAATATATTAACCAGCAGAGGTCCCAGAACAGATCTTTACAGAAACCATTGCTGACATCCTTGATATGTAGGAACTACTTATTTGCTCCTTTCCTAAGTTTTCTATACTTTATAAAATATTTTTACAAGACAGGGGCTTCCTTCTTAATTCATTGCTTCTCAGTTTCCTTTAAAAAATCTTTGGAAATCAGGTTAGATTAAACCAGTCAAATAATAATTATTATTCACATAATTTTTTACTCCTCAGAACCCTCTAAGACACTTGTAAAGCAGGACTTGCCCTTAAAGAAGCAATGCTGAATTTTTATCAGACAGGGTTTATCTGTAGGCCCATTAATATTTCTTTTCTGTGTAGTTACACCACAGTCTTTTCCACAGTTATTTTGGTTTAAAACAGATTCTCTGTGGACACCCTTGACCCTTTTCTCCCAAGGAAAGATTTCATGAAAGAATGTCCCCATTTTTTACTAAAATTAATGCCTATTTGAAGAATTAATCTGTCATCTTCAATGGACTTGTCTTTCCTGGGCTCTCCCTTATACTTTGGGCTCCTTGGGTTTCTTTTTTAAAATATCACTGCAAGTGCTGGCATGCCTCCACTTATTTTGAAAATTGCCTCATAACCATCTTGATTTTAAATGCCAGCTCGTTTTTTTTTTCCCCTTAGGGTTCACCTCTCCTGTTCAAATCACCTTTATTCATAATGAACCTGGAGTCATTTTGCCTTTCCATTATAGAACCAGGAAATTGTCAAGGTTGGAAAAAGTTTCCAAGATCATTGAGTTGAACAGTTAATCCAGCACTGCCAAGTCCTCACTAAACCATGTCTCTAACTGCCAAATCCACACACCTTTTGCACACTTCTAGGGATGGTGATTCCACTACTTCTCAGGGCAGCCTATTCCAAAGTCAGACAACCCTTTCAATGAGGAAAAGTTTCCTAACATCCAAACGAAACCCCCCCTTGTGTAATTTGAGGCCATTTCCTCTCATCCTGCCACTTGAGACCTGTGAGAAGAGCCTGACCCCCTGGCTACAGCCTCCTTTCAGGCAGTTTTAGAGGGCAATTTAATCCTTCCTAAGCCTTCTTTTCTCCAGGCTAAACACCCCCAGCTCTCTCAGCTGCTCCTCATCACACTTGTGCTCCACACCCTTCACCAGCCCCATCGCCCTTCTTTAGACAGGCAAACAAACTGTCTCAACAAGCATTTTACTCCCCTTTGCTTTGTCCGTTGAGATTGTAATTCCTTAAGATGTCTACCACACTTGTGATGGGCGAAAGTCATTATATAATCTACCTTGAAGTAGCAAACATGTTTATCTTTTTGCCCAGTGATTACATCTTCTACTCTTACCAACATTTTCTCCCTCTTCCAGAGTTCCTAGATGCTACATTTATATTACATACTGGAGAAAACCTGTCAATCAGAATTTTTTTACCTTCTCCATCTTCTGTGATATTTCTGAATTTCTTAATGAACAGCTCCACCTCATTAGGTAGGACTTGTGACCCTTTGAAGATTAGATGGCTCCAAATTGGCCCTGAAAATGTGTTGATTAATTTTTCTGTTTCTCTCAGTTCCTGTTATTCATCCTTCCAAGTCTCATGGGCTTGAATTGTCTCTTTGAAGCTTTCATGTTGTTGATACAATTGCTGTGTGCCACTTTCCCACAGGGCAGGTACTCATCATTTGGCATGTCAGAGAGTAAACTATTTCCCTTTTGGCTGAGTTTCCCCTTCATTTCTTCTGCACATGAATGCAAAGGTGACTTCCACAGCAGTTCTGTATGTCCACACAGTCTAACTGACCTCAACTCCCATTCTACTTCCTTGATATGAAAGCCACAAAGCATGAACAAGCACTGCAACAGTAAATGCTGTAGTAAGTATATTAGGTTTATGTTTGTAAAGTAGCAAGAGGGAAAATAATTTCATTAGCTTTGTGTGTTGTATTTAATCACTGAATCATTTAAACCCTTTTAGGGATGGAAAAAATTATAATCTTGCATTAACTGAATTTTAAAATACATCCTCGAAGTCAATTTCTGAAAAAAATATTAAAAGGACAACTTCTCATCTCATATAAATCCTTAAAATTCCAAGAAATTTCAGCGTCACATAGGAATTTTCCATATGTATTCCCCCAAAAAGAAAGATTAAAAAAAAATTCTAGTCAATCTCTGTGCAGAAAATAGAATTAGGCTGTTTTGTATGTCATTCTCTGAGACTGACATTTAACACAAATTCCTTCAGTGGTTCTTTCATCTTGTAACAACTAACAGAATACCAAAGGAGGAAGATCTGACTATCCTGAAAACTCTGCTTCATCAGACTGCTATTCATAAGACAGTGCATGGGGATAGTAAAAAAACGCTACTAAATGTACAAGATGGTGTTGTTCAATACTGAAACTGCAGCGCCTCTAGAAGGTACAAAACAAAACAAGCTGTGTAACGTGGTATAAACAGTCCAGCTGAGGTGGTATAAACAGTCAACTGCAGGGTTCTAGGACTGGAGGCTCCTGTAGACTGTAGGCTTGTCCTAAGGCAAGCACTATACCCCAGAGCTGTTATTTTCTGTCTGAAAACTCAGTATTTCATGTAAGACAGAGAATCACAAGGTAGATTCAGTGCTTCTATTTACAAAATAACTAAAATTTTGAACCCACAATTGTTGAGCAAAATATGTTGCTTGGCATTCATATCTTGGATTTCAATTGACAGAACTTGATTTTGAAGTCTAAGCTGATCTGAAATAAGGCCAAATATCCAAAACATGGTGAGACACACAGTTTTTTAATGCTTCATGGGAAGAGAGTCAATTTACGTTGTATGTGTACTATTTGTGAAGAAAAAAAATCTTTACTTTGTGCAGTTTCAGACCCTGACAATACAGCCCTGCTGTGTGTTGGCATTGTATGGATTTTGTTATTGCACATGATTTTTCTCTAGACTGGTTAATTTAAGAAAAACTATATGATTTTCTGCAAATGTTTATAAGCAGACTAAAGCAAGAGTAACTCCAACAGCTGCTATGTAAGAATCATCTTAAAATTGATACAAATGAAAGCTGCTGTTATGAAGCAACATGGATAGATCTGTTGTATTTGGAACTGCGTAGTAGAAATTGAAATCTTGTTGTGAAGTAGCTGCTGAAAAGAGCCATGAATAGAAAGACTTACATGGCATTCCAATTACTTCTTATGGCAGAGATTAAGTCTACAACTCTGGTTTTACCCAGAACAATAATCTCAAATAGCAGCAGCAGTGATATCCTTCCTCACTGCATATTTAAAGGTTGTTCCACAGGTTGCTTTTGCAGGCAGAGGTACAAACGTGTCAGTTCCATTTTCTGTTGACCAACCTCCCCACCAGCTCCTTTGTGGGAGTTTTCACAGAGTCACAGACTGGCTGAAGTTGGAAGGATCCAAACCCCTGCTCATGCAGGGCCACCAAGACCTGGCTGCCCAGGACCTTGTCCAGACATCTTTTATCTCCACAACCCCTCTGGGTGACCCAAGGGTTCTGCCTAGGCTTTTCTACCTAGAGTTGTTTCTTGGTCATCTGAGATTAAATTTATTTTCTTTTTTTTGTAAGCAAAGCAAATCCCTTGAGATGTCAGCATGTATCCTAGGCTGCATCAAAAGCAAGGTGGACAGCAGATCAGGAGAGGTGGTTCTGCCCCTCTGCCCTTCTCTTGTGAGATCCCACCTGGAGTGCTGCACCCAGCTCTGGAGTTCCCAGCACAGGAATGACATGACCTGTTGGAATGAGCCCAGAGGAGGGACACCAAGTTAATAAGAGTGCCTCTCCTATGAGGAAAGGCTAAGAAAATTGTATTTGTTCAGCCCAGAAAAGAGAAGGCTCCAGGGAGACCTATTTGTGGCCTTTCAGTGCCCAAAGGCAGCCTGCAAGAAAATGGAGAGGGAGTTTTAACAAGAGCAAGCCTTGAGAGGACAAGGGGAAATGACTTCAAACTGAAAGATTAGGCTATATTAGATATTAGAAAAAAAATCTTTGCTGTGCCGGTGTGGAAGCTGCATCCCTAGAAGAGTTTAAGGCCAGGTTGGATGGAGCTCTGAGCAGCCTGGTCTAGTAGAAGATGTCCCTGCCCATGGCAGGTGGATTAGAACTAGATGATCTTTAAGGTCCCTTCCAACCCAAACTATTCTATGACTCTGATTCTCTTTCACTGTCATGATGGGAATGAACACAAAAGAGAGGAGGGATCCTGGTCAGTGCCCTTCGAGTCCTACACTGATTAGATGGCTGCAGACCAGAACTCCCTTGTACCAGACTGGCTTGAAGCAGTTGTGCAACTCTGGGCATCTGCACTGCTGTGCCTTTAGCTCATCATGTATGGCTTGGTACATGCAGGGGTAATTGGAAGAGAAGAGCACAAGGTGAGCTGAGGACACCACTTCAGTGCTTGGGAATTAGGAAATACATGACAACGAATCCCATGGAGGGATCCACTGTGAGCTTCCTGGAATAACCTGACATCTGTAGCAAGAAGTGTCTGATTTTCAAACAGCATTCATGAACACTATTTTACTCTCCCTCTCTTCATTAAAATGTTTTACTATAGGCCAGACCACAGAGGACTAATAAGCAATCAGGAGGCAGCTATACAATTTTGGTCTGCTGTCCTTTGGTAACTGGCAAAGTGCTTGTCTGAGAGACACTCCAACACAGTGACACAGACTTCCTTGCATGTGTGTTGGCAGGAAAGGTTCACACAGAAAGACCTATTTTCTAAGTGCACGCTAGTTGTCAAAGGCTCTGCTAAAAGAATGCTTCACTGAACAAGTTTGGTTTAAACTGTGTGTGATTTATCAAAATTATAAACTGTGGGGGTGACTCAGCTGACTCTGTGTAGGCTATGTTTGATCTAGTCACTCCTGGATCCGTTTGAAGTCAATAAAGAGAAATAGGCACTTTTAGATCATAACTCATCAACACTTGAGGTAGATGCCATTTATGCCCTAATGCAGGAAAGCCTGTAATTAGCTGTAGGAAGAGTTGAGTCTGACTGCCTTAGGTGTAGACATGTAAAGTCAGGTGACATGATTCCCACCCTGAGGCACCGTTGTGCCAGTATGACTCTTCCCTCAATACAAGCACAAATTTGAGATGCACAATTCAACAGAGAAAATGTGTGATTGATACTTTCTCTATTAGTGGCGCAAAGCTGTAGATGTGAATTGCGTCATTTGTTAAAGGAGGTCACTCAATGACTAACCAGCAAGAAACAAGTAACCAAGGACAGATCTGTAAGAGCAGAGTGAATATATAATTTGACAGAAACCACGCTGGGCAATGTGCATTATTTTACGTGGCTGCCACTGTTACACATCAATACCAATAGAGCTGAATTTCCCCTACTTTGAGTTTTATTCTACTCTTACAGCACTCTTTCACATGTGTAGCTGCATGGTTTGCAATGAAGTTACTCCTGGTTTAGTCAATGTACATGACAGTGGCATCAGTCTTCTACTGCAATTTGCTTCTGTTCAATCTATTTGTTCTTGGTAGAAAAGATTTCCTGTCAGTTCCCGCAATGCAGTTTTGTGCTGTGCTTTGCACAGTGATTTCAGCATTATAATTTCCAATGGAACATTGTCACTCAGACTTCATTTCATTACTGAAAATTTACATTACCCTTTTGATCTCCTAAATGTCTTCTAATAATTAAAAAGCCTATGCTTTTTCTCTTGAATCTTTATCTTCATCTATTTTTCTTCTCTGCTGTTCTCCAGGCTGTGCTCTGCAGAGTGACATGACTGACTCGGAAGCCTTGATGCTATGGAGACTCAGATATTATGGTAATGAGCATGATAGGTACATTAGACTCCAAGAAGGACTTCAGGGTCATCACAGATAATTACCTTAACATGAGATGCCTGCAGTGCTGTGACTAAAAGGGATAATGTGAACTTCAGAATTACATTAAGGGGAAGTTATACCAAGCAGAGGTAGGAAAATAATCTGAAGTTTGTGTGTGTGTGTATCTTTGCCTGAAGCATTGCTTATGGGGCACAGCTGGAGGCAGATCATCAGCACAGCTCTGTCAGTGCTCTAGTGATTTGCAGGTAATCCATGTCCTTAGATGTGCTGCAAGTGTAAAACAATCACACATTCATTGTCAAGGTGTTTGTGAGATTTTTCTTGACTCAGTGTCTTGACTCTAACCAGCTCTCAGACTGATTGTACATCTCTCTTTCCCCCTCCCCTTGTTTGCACTTGCAGGATTGAGGGACTGAGACCTCATAAGCCTGGGTGGCCTCACTGTTCCTGCTGTTCTCCATTGATGTGTCTGTGCTGGAGGCAGGTGTGTTCTGCATTGTGTCCCATAGCCTTAATCCCCACGTGGTGGTTACCAGCACACACACTACCCTCGGCTTTCTCTGGAAGCAAACCTGCTGGGAAGGCAGAAATGCATCCTCTGCATCTTGATAGATTGCCTGTATAGGCAACCTGGGGAGAAGGGCTGTGCAGCAGGGACTCAGTTCCTAGGGAAGATTTACATTTAGCCTGCTACCCGTAGTCTGTAAAATACCTGAGTAACTCCTAGGGGAGGATCTGTGAGAGCCTGACCTTCTGTTTGTGTAAGAGTGTGGCAAGAAAAATTATGTCCCCGAAAGAGAAAATTCTTTACTTTCTGCCAGTAATATATGTGCTCACAAAAAGGCTTAATATCTTGCCTGTAATACTGAATACAGGCAGCATCAGAAGAAGCCTTGGGGTTCAGGAAAGCACATCTGAATTTATGCTTCAGTGTTGGACGATTCATATTCACCCAACCATATTCTAGCTAAACTTTTGGCTGCAAAACAGTTTTACACTAGCTCTGTCTAATTCAATGCTCAGTATTTGCCCTTTAAGTACAGAGAGGATGAATACAGTATTTGTTTTTTGCAGAACAGAACACTGCTTTAAAGAGACCCATGAAATCAATCAAAAACTTTCCCCAAGTTTCCCAAGATTTCCAATCACATATGGAGGGAAATGGAAAGAGTGCCCCTGGTGTAAGAACTTTTGGAAATTGTATGATATTTCTTTAAACTTATGCCTGAACTTCCTTAAAAGTAATTTAATGACAGAGGAAAGTTTTTATATTAAGCTTGCAAGTAAGGGTTAGAGAGGGAACCTGCCTAGTATGTGACCTCAAGGATTAACACTATAGCATTATCATGAAATCACAGGGTAGAAAAAAATCAGATAAATGTTTTAAATGGCAAGTCATGTCAGACTAACACTAAGGACTTAAACAAATGAAACTTTCTTGTTAACAAACTGACATTATTGTATTTAAAGGTCGGCTGACAAAAGGGTATGACTCCCAGGCAATCCCTCTCAGGCTGCTAGCAGGACCTCCTTTGGGAGACACTGACCTTTTCCAGGGGAGGAGAAATCAAGGCTGATAAAAGTCAGTAATTTCCAAAAGAAATATAGCAATAATTATGCACTGAACTAGGAGTGGACTTCTAATAGCTGCATGGTTATTCTAAGGCAGAAGAGATACTATGGAATTCAGTGGTTCCTTTCTTCTGCATGTTTTCTGTGGTGACTGCATGCAGTGGACTGATGGGTGCACTGATTGTGTAGCAGCAGCTTGCTGCAATACCAATGAAAAAGGGTCTTGCCATGGAAGCTGGTCGATAAGTTCTTTCCAGATATTTTTGGAATGTTTTGGAATTCTTCCATTTGGGGAGTTTTTGATGACATTATCCCCACTGGTGACAATGGATTTTCTTGCAGCTTTCTTGACTTCAGTAAATTAAATGATTTCTGCATCAGCTGAGAAATTAATCTTGTTGCCTGAAAGAATGTTAAGATGAAATTTGCTTTTGTGGCCTCCATTTGGGCAGACTCAATACTGAGTATGAGCTGAATGATTGCAAGCTCCTTGCACCAAAAAGATGTTTTCTTGGTTGCCACACTAGACCTTACACCATTAAAGGCAGATTTACTGAACACCCACGGGACACTACCTTAGATCTCTCTTGCATGTTCCAACAATCCTGTACCCAGGTGCACAGTGACCACGTATTCAGAGTAAGACATCTGATAAAAGGGTAACACAGAGCAGGATACAAAAAGAGGTGGGTCATGTACACTGTTCATTAATATAAACCTTCACTGCAGAAGTGCATCCATAGTGCCAGTGATGTCTTGGGTCTCCTGTTTTTCAGAGTTGATGTCTGCACAAATTGTCCATGAATACGTCATGTAGCAGAGCTCAGTACCCAAGTTCAGTCTAATTAATTCAAACTGAGATATGGAAGAATGGTGAAAAATATTTTAAACAAAGTATTAAAAGTGTGAGGTTATTTTTATTTCCTCAGTGACCTTCTAGTAAGGAAACTGAAGTAGAACATTTCAGAGTGCACTAAGCTGCCCTGCATCATCATTATGGAAAAGTTCCAATCATTCTCAGGGTATGTACTCTAATTTAACTGTAAATTATTTGGTTTGACACTGGAATCACTTGTGGGAAATTCTGTAACCTGAGTTATGCAGGAAGGAATAAATGTTCATAATAATCTTTTGCCTTCAAATTTGCGAATCTATGTTCATTGCAGACAGTTTTTTCTCTGTCAGGGATACGTCTTTGAATCCGTAATCCTGCAGGGGAAAGTAGCACTGCAGTGAGATTTTATCTTTTTTCTGCCTACTGAAGTCCTGCAGTTTAATGAAAACAGAGCTGAAATCCACTGAGCTATCTTTGCGACAAAATAATTCCAGTGATAGAAAAATGAGGGCCTCATGTTTAAAAGAGCTTGTAATTTAACCACTTAAATTATTAATTAGGATGCATACTGAGACACAAAGGCTTGAAAGAAGTTCTTAATGTACAGCTACCAGAAATTTGTTACCTATATCCTCTATGCTGCACAGACTGGAGATCCTCAGTTTCCTGCATGGAACTCACAACTGGTGAGGTTCTGTTTTGTCTGATAAATGATACTGCCTGTGTTTAGGGTCTCTGGTTGAGACTGTTCTGGCATTTAGACTCATGGAACAACTTGGGTGACAAATGAGTGGCTGGAGGCTGCTGTATTAGTCTGGAGTCTCTGAGCAGCATTAACAGGCACTGGGAAGGCAGCTGCAGTCTGGTGTCCTTACCTGAGCCAGACCTGTCTCTCTGTTGGGGTAGGACTGCTGGAAAATTTATTCCTATGTTGTCAGCTCTGTGTTTAAACCTATTGCCTGCCTGAGTCTGCTGGTTGTCCTATTAGGAATGCCATAGCATTATCCATGAGTGTTGCTTCCTGACACCCCCTCTGCTCATCCATCACAGCCCTCATCTCTTCCACGCTCTCCTTGCCGACCCAAACATATTTAAGTCACTTCTTGCTGCTCTCACGCCACGCTAGAAATAGAGGCTGTATCATCTGCCTTATAGGCATTGACAGGGACTTCATACTTAGTTCAGGAATCTGGGGCAAATTACTCAGAGCTCTGATCTAGCTATCAGTAAAGCCATCCATCTGAAACTCCTACCAAATTCAAAGGAAGTGAGTGTCCTGCAGCTGCTAAAAATTACAGCTCTTGATTTTAGAAGCAGGCTTACTTCCTGGTTCTATTTCTCCACTATCTTTGCCCTTTTTACTACAATTAGCCATCTTTTCTGGCCAATCCTGTTTCCCTAATTCTTGAAAAGGACCTTTCCTCTGTGGCATGACTACTATATGAGAGAGACATCCTTGTTCTTGAATTTTATGGTCTTGTTGCTAATCTACTTTAGAATGATTTTTCTGTTTGAGTTTGTAACTACACTGTGCAAATTCTAAAACATTCTAGGGATCCTGTTTGTGTCAATGACATTATTCATCTGATGATTATGTTAACTAGGGGGCCCTAATATGCAAGACAGAAGATTTACTAATAAAAGCTGTCACAAGAGATTTGCTGGCTGCACAGGCTGCAGACACACATTGGTGCACTAGCACAGCTCATTCTTGGGCTGTGTGGGGTTAGGTGGTCTGTCATCCCCTCTCTGCTCAAGAATAGAGTGCTGCCTGAGGCGAGGCTGCATTTATTCTCATCATGGTTAAACACAGAGGGTTTATATAAAGGTATCTGCAGCATCATTATCTGGGTTTCTTGCTGCGTAACATCGGTTGCATGACTGCTCTCAATATCCAGCTGGAGTTCTCACATTCACAAGAATCCCCACCTTTCTGGTGAGCAATGGAAAATCAATTTACTGTCATTCTTCTTCCTCTTGAATTTGCCTACTTAGAAACAAATCCACCTAAGATATGTTACTGCAGCAGAAGTACCACTTCTCCCTTTTTGCAGAATATCAGTGATTCACAATTCTCTTCCAAATCTGCATGACTTCAGGTGAGACAGACTGAGGAGAGAACTTCAGACAAAAATAAGGGCATAGGTCTGTGCCACTAAATTGAATGCTAGATTTACAATTGATTTCAGTAAATACAGAAAATCACTCCTAGATTATTTTAAAATCTTTCAACAGAACTGAATCATGTCTCTCCTTTTATACATCACAGCTGTATCAGTGCTGCCTCAAATGTCACAACTGGTTTAAAATAAATAATATATAAATGCTGGTCAAAAAATCTGTGTGCTTCATATATGGTGACTGGGAGTTACTACTAATGTTGATGTCTTCACAAGCCGTGGCAAACCCCTAATGTGTAAATATCCTCTCCTAGGTTTACAAGGGCAAGAAAAGTTCATCATTCATGTGTTTAAAAATTCATAACTTTTCAAGTTGTTGCTATCCTTTTCCCATATAGCTCAATGAAAGCTACAGAAGCCAAGACTTAAAGTTTATGCTTATGTTTTTGTTCTTGCTGTGGAGACAATTCTACTAAACTACATCAACAAGCTGTTCCTACATATTCAAAATGTTTACAGTAAGTTCAATCAATTTTGCTTAAGGGTCTAAAATCACTTCTTTTTTTGAGAGCAAATTAGTGCACAATTCCAGAAAATGGAATTTTTCTACTTATAATATGCACTTAAAAATATGGATGATTCAATAAACAAGAGACCTTTCATGCTTAGCTACAACCATTACTATTACTCTCTTTAGAAATGTATATTTGTTTTCTCTAGCTGTTGAAAACATAAAGCTATATGTCTAGAAAAGATTCCCACTGAATGGGAAAAGAGATCTTTTCAGTTGAGTTCCCAATTGGCTTCATTTTTGCAACCAGAGTATTTTGACAAGTGCATGTGCTCTTTCTGTTTTCTACTCTATTCTATTCTACTCTGCTCTTTTCTCCTGCACTCTACCTCCACCATCATAATTAATGAATTCATTAATCTGAAAATGATTAAATGTTGAAATAAGAAAAAATTTTCTTTTTTTCCCCTTAAGTGTTTCCTCTGCTAAATGGTTGAACTTGGTTAGAGATTAAACAGATACTTCCAGAATAAGTGGAAAATTTTCAGTGGCCATAATTTAAGCACCTAAAATTTAAATTTAATTTAAATTTAAATATAATTTAAATTTAAATATAATTTAAATTTAAATTAGTTGCAGATAATTTGAGAATTTGGAGATCTCCTACACTGAAAACATGAATCCATCAATGTTATTAATATCAGAATGCAAATTAGTATCTTCCTTTATTGTCCATTTGTGCTGTTAGATTTGAGTGAATGAGTTTGGTGAGGGCCCTGCCCTGATACAAGTTCTGTTTTTATCAGGTTTTTTGAAGCAAGGAGATGTATCAATAACACTTCTTCCTCTTTTCTAATTAGCCACTACTACAGAATGATAGCTCTTCTCAGCAAACGTGGCTTAGCTGTTCCTAAGTCTGAGACAGAAGCTGTCAATACAGGTAGGCTCTCCTCCCAAATTTGATTAAGTTGCCACAGAGCTCTTTTATGAATAACTAAGTCTTTAATTACTTCAGTTATGGGGCTGCAGTCGAATGATCTTGCTTATTATAGCATGCAGTGATTCCCTGCAAGGTTGTATTGGCTTTATAATTTGAGCAAGGGCAGGTGCAGGATTGCTTTAGATTACTCGAGGTTAGGAAGACACTGATTTGCATAGCTTCAGGGCTGCTGGAATCCTTTGGGAAGTAAAAGTAATTTTCTTTTATATACTCTAATTTCTACAGTTCCTTCTGTCACTTATTCTCACTGGGTCAGCCTTTCCCTTTTCTAATGTTTGTGTCAGGATGTTGCACCAGAACTACATAGATAGATGTCACCCGGGCTTTTGGAAGGATAGCATCAACATTTTGTGAATTCAGAATTTTGCCTCTTCTTCTGTCAGAAAGCAGCAAACAAATATTCTGTTTTGTCAGAAGAAGAAAAATTACATTTCCTTCTTATTTTCTGTAAGCATTATGGTATGTTGTAGTGCCTTTTTTGCCTTCCCCTAGTTACATTTTCCTCACTGCTTCCACTGTTTCTGCATCTGTACCCATATTTAGTATTTCTGATAGCTATTCAGGTAACAAGGCTGCAAACTTACATAGCATTAGTATTTTTCCTAGGCACTGGTGGTCTTGTAAGTCTGGGCTGCCTAAAGGTTGCCTTTATGCTGTCACCAAATATCTGCAAATTCTGTCTTTCTCACATAGGTCCTCCTCGTGCCTTTAAAAAATCTAGCTACACCTCATGATGCTGTTACTTTTGCCAGCTTCTCACCTTGTTATTTGTTAAACCAAATATTTTTCTCATGTCTTGTCCAGCTATTTCTCCCATCCTGTTCCGTTAGCTTGACCTAACCAGCATCCCAGTCATCCACCTGTGACCCTAACACTGCCCTGCTCACTTGTTTATGTGCTCTGAGAGCCTCCAGAACTGAGCCTAAATATACTAAATGAGGGTGATGAGATTAGTTAGAGAAGGGCACTCCTGACCTGAACTAAAAGCTAATGCAGACACCCTGGCATCATATTAACAATATGATATTAACTATATGATATCACATTAACAATATGATCAGCTTAATAACCATCTCTGTACCTGGTCTTTCTTGAATGGGGGCAACAAGAACTACAGATAGAATTTCATTTGATGCCTTACAATACTGGGGGTTATTATTTTTCCCCAAGAAGCAATATGTATGTCCCATGACTGGGCCCTCTCCAGAAGGTGCAAAACACAGTGCTCCCAGGACTGGTTGGACTGGCAAAATCTTTCTCTTCACTCCAGAAACGGGCCTAATTATACAGAACTCAGTACTCACATAAATGTTAATATTAAAGATGAAGAGGGGAGGTGGTGCAGATATTTGTGTTGTTCTACAAAAGGAATCTGTACTGCTAATGATAAAATGAGTCTACCTGAGGAATTAGGAACAACATTACTAGTGATTAAACTAGGGTGTTTAGGCTGGAGCTTATCAAAACTATGCCTATAGTTATCAGAACAGATTTGTGTCAGAAACCTTGGCTGGTGGCAAGGGCATGGCAGAGCTTTGTAGCCAAGTTTCTGTTGTGTAATACTGTGCCATATCAGGTCTCCTGCATTCAAGAAGAGCCAGAATCCCAATAATGACTGGCTGGATGTAACTCCATTCCCCACCACCCTCTGGACAAGGCCATCCAGCTTGTTCTTCACCCATCTAAGCCATGGTCAGCCAGTTTCTCCAGGAGAATGCTGTGGGAAGTGGTGTCAGAGATGATCTGCTCTGTGCCCTTCCTTGGCACTGGGCTCAGCATGAGAGGCCTATGGCTCCCTGGATCCTCCTTCTGCCTGTTCTTGCAGATGGCATGTTTGCTAATTTCCACTTACCTGGGACTTCTCTGCTGAGCCAGGACTGCTGGTAAATTATTAAAAATGGCTTGGTGAGCTCTTTAATCAGCTCCCTCATTACTCTCAGGTGCATCCTATCAGGGCCCATAGACTTGTGGATGTCTAATTAACATAACATGTCACTAAGCATTTCCTGCTGGATTGTGGAACTTCCAGCTCTGGGAGCTGGGTATCCTGAGGAAGAGGGGTGGGAGAACCAGTTTTTGTCACCTAAAAGAGCTGGTGCTCTTTATCCCGTTCTTTGCTATTTTACGTTGCAAATTTATGTTTAGTGTCCCTAAGTACAATGTGCTGTATAATGTGTTTCATCCTTTTTCTCCTGTTCACAGGCCATGGCTGTCTTGCTCTTTCCTGATGCTGCCCAAGTCCCTCTCTGTGCTGACTGTGCCCTATTTAGCACCATGCCACTACCCTTAGTGCTCAGGCTGTCAAAAACATTTTAAAAGATCAATGGTAGGGAATGGTAAACTCTATCCAGATTGGTATTTTTCCCTCCAGCATAGCCAGGTGTCATTTTCCATAAGTCATTTGCTTTTCCCATCAGAATTCATTTACTAATTCCCACGCAGTTAGGCTTTACCAACTGTTTTCCATAAAGCACCATATTTGAAGACCAGATAGAAAATACCTACTATATTTAAACTTTCCTCTAAAAATAGTTTCTTACTGAGAAGTCAGGCAAGCCTTGGGCAATCTGCTGTTTGGATAATGGCGATCTTTCCATTTCTGATTTATCTGCAAATTTTCAATATTGTTTTTTATTCCAAAAATTTGTTCTCAAGTCTTGCATAATACTAAAGTTTGACAAAAGTAGTTTTGTAGCTATTGATAGCTCTTTTTCCATATATTTTCTATTTTCATTATTTTTAAAAATGCACTTTTGACATTTGTATTTTCTCTAAAATATTTTATACTTTATCACAAATGTTTCCCTGGGTTTTATTTATTTATTTATTGTGCAGTGGAAATTACCCTGTCCTCCTAAAACTCTAAATAAACCTTTTTACTTTCACCTCAGATGATAAATTCACCATCCTGCACTTACTTGGATTTTCAATTACTTTTTCAGCCTTTATTTGACATATCTGTCCCAGTTCAATATTATTTTAAAAAACTCTTTCTTATATTGCACCATATTTCTCTTTTCTTCTGTGTCTTCATAGGGATAAAAATCATTCCCGTTTTTTTACTTGTTCTTATTTCCCATAATCCTTTTAGAGATTTCTCTGAGCATTCCCTTTGACAAGTCTCACTTTATTTCCCTATCACTTTATTTCTAATACCTTAAATATAGAATCAGAAGGCTGAAAGTGCCCCAAGAGGTCCTGTAGTTCATTTTCCTGTCCCAAACCAGCACCCCAACTCGGTTCTCTACCCTGCTCTTAGAGATCTCCAGTTACACAGGTTATCATGTCTACTGAAGTTCAGTATTTCACTATCACTTCTACCAAAACAATTTCTGCTGTTTCATTTTAATGTTTCTTACTTCAATTTAAGCTGATTACTGCTTGCCTTTTTCACCAATAATATGAATAATATATTGTTTCCTTTCTCTCTGCAGCAGTCTTCTGCAATTTTGAGTAATTATGGAGGTGCCACTCAGCTGCCTTTTCCTCTGGTCAGCCAGTGCCACTTTTTTCCCCAGGGTGAACTTGTGTGCGTGACAACAGATTTGTTTCATTACTCTTCTCCAAACTCTGTCCAACTGATTCTTACCATACTTGAGCCCAAGAATGTCCATCTGCTGAGTCTTCCAGGGTGTTGATTCAGGTACTTTGGAAACTGCTCCTGCATGGATGTATTTGTCTTTTTTTTTGCGTCAAAAAAGTTTGATTTATTCAGGTTGAGTTTGTAAACCTAAGTCATATACTGCTGCAGACCTACTCCCTAATCATTTGTCCCCTTCTTATAATTTTGTAGCTGATTTCTCCTGCCCTATAATCAGTATCTTGCTCTGGTTCCTGTTTCATGGACAGCTTTATGCATCATCAGATGATCTCATGAATTATCATGATTGTTTGGATTCCAGGTGAATGTACTTGCAGTTTCATCCAGGATGATGCCATTAGCAAACGTGAGAAACGTGCTTCGTTCCATCATTCAAGTCATTACTGAAAATATCAATTAGTTTCCATCCACAGCAGACTTTTTCAGAACCTCATGCAATAAATCCTTTCATTTTCACAATGAACCTTTGATAGCTACTCTGTCAATCATTTGTTTCAATAAAACATTTTTCTATTTTTGTAGGTTCTATTACATGTGGAGTTCTTTTCTACAGAATTCACTTAGGTTGTCTTTGCACATTTGACTTCAGACCATTCCAGGATGAATGAACAGAATTCCTTATCTCTAACTTGTTGGGAATTTTTTTTGTTTCGCTTTGGGTTTTTATTTATTTGAATTTGGCATCAACTCCCCCCCCCCTTTTTTTTTAAATGGAACTACAATTGCTTATGCTTCTTCTCTGTGTTCCACTGCAGAATTAGCCAAGAATAATTTTTTGCACACCATCACAGAATCCATTAATTCAAAGAAAGAGAAAAGTCACACCTGGAAGAACCCCAGAGAAAGGGTAAACACCTGTTTAAAGACAAGAGCCCACAGCAGTAGGAGCAAAGCATATAGACCATTAATTGCCTCACACACTTGTTACTATAAGTTGATTATTCTTGTGTGTGCAAACCTATATTTGCAAAAATTATTTGCTGTTGTGTGTATCCTGTAAAGTTTATTTCTTGCATTTTTTATCTAATCGAACATAACTGGTGATTTTAGAAAATGTCTTAAAGGAAAATATAATTTCTTTTACCATTAATTTTTTTAAAGACCATGGTCAACTGTTTCTAGTCTCCTTCCTTTTGCCTTGCCTGGTGTTTTTTAAGTGATTGCCTTTGAGCTCTAGGCTCATTTGTGTAGCAATTTTCTTAGAGGGAAATTTAGTGTGACTTTAAAGAACACCAAGGCAGCAGAACTATCAAGGTCTCAAGTGACCTCAAGCCAAGCCAAGTTTAGGCATTGCACTAATGTCCCTGGCTGGACCTTTGCACCCCTTTTGGGGATCTGCATTCTGGGTTTCACCCAGCCTTTTAAGGAGCATTTGTTTCTAAAGAACTATCCTGAATCAAGTCCTCTCATATATTACAGGGAATTTCTATTTGCAGCCGTTCTACCAGAAGCAATAAGATTTATAGCTGTGCTTCAGTAAACAGCTGCACTCCACAGAAAGTTGTTCTGATTCTTAAGACCAATGTGCTCTTTTTTTATTTATTTTTATTTTTCCATTTGTTTTTAAAGTGCAACACATTTTCATTTAACTCATATGATTTAAAGATTTGGCATTAATTAACTGTTCTCCTGTATCACTCCAGCAGGATTTGCAGTTACTCAAGATTGGCCTTATGACCATTCTGAATTAGTCTGCAGTAACTCCATATTATAATTTTACATGGTCCTAATAGGAAGTATTTTTGTCTGCATATTTAAAATAAATTCTACAACATTTCTCTTATGACATAAAAAATTATGATCTTAACTTTTAATGATTCATCTCTGTCATTAAGTCTGCCTTTCCAACTTAGATGTATGCTTAAACACTTAATGGTTTCAAACTTACCAGATTTGTCTCTGAATTCTACCATTTAATACATTTTCAGAATATTTTATTCAAATTTTTCTGGTTTTTAATAGTTTTGTTGGTATTTTTCAAGCTGAAGTGAAACTGTACAGCAGTGCTTCTTGGCCCATTTATCTTTTGTGACATTGTAATTTTTTTAATAATTATTTTTGTCAGTAATCACACTGCCATTTAATTTTAAGGGTCCTTTTGACTCTTGCTCCATCATATATTTTCAAGTTTTCCACTTTTTTCCCAGCAAATGATGAAAACCCTGATGTTTACCCACCCAAGGTTAGGAGTGTTATTTATTTTAAGCCAACAACAAATAATTGTTTCTGGACAAAAAACGAAGTTATATTTTCCAGGGAAAAAACCCCCAAATCTAAAAGATAGTCACTTTATGAATTTTTGACTTTCTTTAGTCCATGTTTATTTTAGTTTCTCTTATCGTGTTTTTGGGCTACACTCAGAGATTCATAAATTTTATGTGCAGATTACACTATAGTGACCACATAGCCTGATTTCTTCCATAACACATCAGGCATAAAATTCCTTGTAGGAATTCTTACCAGAGGCCCAGCAGCTCGTGCTTGAAAGGCACTATAAATACATCTGTCAAACAATTGGTTTGATCAGTACAATAGATTTTCTTTGGGGGAGAAAGTGTTTAAAGGCAATTTGACCCTAATACACACCGCAGCCTTTGAAAAGATCATCCTTCTACCCTCCCAGTGGATGAGATGACAGGTAACATTTCTTCAGGCTCAGTCACAGTAAAGATGCTGGCATATAAAAGCATCTATTAAAGGCATACAAAGTTTTCCCTGGAGGCTGTATATTGTTTTGTCCTTAAAGTTTGTTGGGATTTTGAATGCCATCGTATAGAATGAAAAGAGTGAATTACATTGCCTGATTAAAGTGATAGATGGTGCTAGCACAAAACAGTCAATATACAGCAAATGGTGGAATAAACCCTGAAGGAAAGAGTCTTTTTTTCTTTAGAATCTAATGGATTTCACTTCTATGATGTCTATTAAATACAAAAATCCAGCAGGGAGTCACAAATCTAATTTAAAAATTCCATCTAATTTACTTTTTCCTCCCATTTAAAATTTAGAATATTACAAAAAGACCACCTAAAATTATTAAATAATGTCCTGTATTGGCAGGATAAACTGACTTCTCTCTGGGCAATAGAATTTGCTTTCTTTGTCTAGGGTGAGTGGTAGATTTCTCTACTTCCATAACTGAGCACAAGTCCAAGCCCTAACATTTATTTATATACTTACTGCAGCATCTTTTTTCTTTCCCTGACTGCCTTTTAAGTGTTGCTTTTGTGGAAGAAATTGTCTCTGACCAAAGAGTGCTTTGCATTCAGTTTATGTCCACCTCAGAATCTCTTTAATGATGAATTGACTATAATTTAATGCACTGGTGACAAGACATTGTTTCTGATCCACTTTTAACTTGAATCTCTCAATTTTTTTTACAAAATTAGGATCCCATGTATAGTAGCAGTAAATAATTACAAATGATCTCTCCTTGTGCCTCTCTCACTATTGAAAGTGAGAGAAAGTCTTCCTTCAACACAAGGGATGACAATGAGATGAACAATTACTCTGTCCCTTCCCTTACCAGGAGATCATTTCTCACAGGAGCTTATTCTGGACAGAACTAATTCAGTCTAATAATGCAAATAATCTCATCCTTTTATGCTTAATTTTATTATTAATAAAGCATATTCTTTTTCTCATCCAACTCTGTAAATTCAAAGAGCCATTCTCTTCAGAGTGATTTAGAAGTTCCCATTCACAGTGGAAATTCCAAAGGAGCAGTGATCCACATATCAGCTGTCGCCAAAACCTTCAACTCATGAATGACATTGGCCACAACAAACCTGTGACTTGATCTCCTTCTTTCCACCATCAAATCTCTGTCTATTCTGAAGGCTCGCTAAACATGAGAAATTTTAATGGTGACCAAAAAAGGCTGAATTTTCTATTCCCCTCCAAATATAAATCCCTCATATTGCTTTTAAGACATTAATGAGATTAGAAGCAATAGACAATCACGCACTAACACAAGTTTGTGCTGGCAGGATGTAGGGTACACATCTGTAAGGAATAATAACAAGGTGATCTGTGGCCTATGGTCAGGCTGGTCTCTACTGCAGAGGGTAGGTTGACACGTTTTTTAAGGCAAAGTGAACAGTTATAGGCAAGGCTTCTGGGTTGGTTTGGGTATTTTTTTTTTCCTTGTCACCTTGTAGCATGTGGTGTGCAAGAGGCCTTTCCAGGGGTTTTTTGAGTGATGCCATGTGTTAATGAAGGATGAGGTATTTCAAACTGTGTGAAGGGTTTGACCTTGGCACTGAAATGAACAATGTCTTGATGTCAGATACGTTCGATTTTAAGGACCTTTATTAAATATTACAAATGTTGCAATTATTAAAATATTATGAGTTGCAATACTACAAAGAGTTACAAAAACAGTGCAAAATCTACATGAGTGGTGAGGAGGATACAGATAGATCTTTTTCTTCCATGCTATAAGAGAAACAAAATCTTTTCTAAGCATGGCACTCCAACATGACACCTGTGTTGCAGGTCACCTGTAACCCAAAACATTTTCAGATGGTAAGGCTATTGATGGACATGTCAAAAGAATCTTACAAACACATGACAATAAGCAGCAGTCCTACTAAAATGGTAATATTTAAGTTTTTTGATAATTGAACAGTTTTATTGTGGCCATCTGGAAACACTCTACTTCTTTCCATATTTAGACATCAGATAAACTTTCAGTTTCCAAGCATTATTATTAGGAATGTGAGACAAAAAAAAGAGTCTCGCCATTACTAATGATAGCATTTGCTAAGGAGACTCATTATTATCCAGAGAAGTAATTAAACTATCAAAACCAAACTCATAAAGGAATTAGTTCTGTTTGGTCTAAGAAAGAGATACAAAGGGAGAATCATACCAATGGTATTGTGATTTGTCAAAAGTTATACTAGAGGAGAATAAGCTATTTTTCTACACGCCTAAAGTAAACAGGAAATTGAATTAACTTTTGGCATGGAGGAATTTAAATGAAATATTGGGAAACACTTTCTAATCACCATGAAAATTATCTATTTTAGGTCAGAGAAGAAAGCTCGAAATCTCTTTACAGGCTCTTACAAACATATCAAACAAGGACTCATTCATGAGCCCCACAAGGTAGTGGATGAGATCAACTCCAGCAGCTCCTTTTGTATTTTCTGTCAAAACCTTCAGTTCAAGATTATTCCTTAGAAGATTATTTTCTTCATCTTGAGTGTAACAGTTGTGATTGGTGAGTACACTGCACACAAGTGAATTGTTTAAGAAATTTCCTTTTTTCCTTGTTGGCTATTAAAATTTGTATGCACCCAGTATGCTCCCAGCTGTCAAACACAAGGGAACTGGTTGTATTATTTCTGTTTTACTTTCCATTTCAACAACTTGAAGGCCAAAAGCCTTCAGGCTGTTGCTGACAGCAGATTTCTAATGAGAAGTGAGTACTACAGTGTCCTGTGGAGAACACTATTTAAGGGCACAGAACTCCCTGTTCACAAGCCATTAGTAAAATCTGCTATTCCAGTCTTCCTTTCACCGTTCTTATTTGTACTCCTGTTTTTGATGCACATAAGAATGACAGTATGTACATATAGAATTTATTTTTCTGCCATCCTTACTCTTCCACCTATGATTTTCAATATGAGTTCCACAACTTTATTTTTCTTCAGATGTTTTGAGCCTAAAAACCCAGGAGAATTTCAGTAGGAGATTTTTCTTCTCTTGATGAAATTATGCATATGTAGTTCAAAGTTTGTGAGCAAGATATCCAGCAAAAGGCAAAATAAAACTGTCATCTGTCTCAATCATTCTAGCATAGTCAAGAGTTAATTAATATTGGTAGAAAAAATGTCCGAAAATAGATGTATTTTTTTGAATAACTGTATGCAAATAAGCCATGATGAGAGCATGAGAATCTGAAGTATTCTTCAAAAATCAATATGATAGGACGCATTTGCCAGGAGAGGTTTGACAAAAAGGTCCAAACGATCTGCAGTGTAGCCTCATAAAAGTGGTTCATATTTTAGTGTAGCAATGTACTGCAACATTACTCACAGAAAATGTCCTCTTCTAAATTCCAAAACATTAGACCATTGAATCAAGAATTATTTTATTACTTGTGTACAGTTTACTGCATGTGCAAGCTGCTATGAGTATAGCAGCAGGTTTTGTTGTACCTTATCTTTTAAAGAATTAATTTATGTGGAATTACATCATATAGAGAGTAGCAACACACAGGTTTTCTGGGTTTCTTTTTTTTGGGGGGGCGGGGTAGTCTTGGTTTTTTTGTTTTCGTTTTGGGTTTCTGTTTTTTCCTTCTGACTGTAGTCTACATTGTTTTCCTAAGGTCATAGGTTCAATTCTGGAAATGCATGCAGTACAAATATAGGTAATTCCAATCTGTAAGAGAAATGTATGCCTGCATATCACCCTCATGTAGGTTTTGGTAGTCAGGCTCTAATAATTTATTATTATTTTGTGATTACAGCAACTAACATCTCAATCCTCCACATTATTTTACCGAAAACATCAAAAGTAGCTCTAGCTTTATGAAGCTTTTCTGTGTGCAAGTTGGAGGCCCAGAGGAGTATTCACACTGTTGAAATGAAGATACCATCTATGCAAATACACAAACCTTTCAATAGTAAACCCTTGAGGCTACCACACAGTGAGTGCAGAGCTGCACAGCAGGTCAGGCCCCTTGCCCATTGTGATTTGTAGCAGAGCTTTAGTGAGCCAGATATTTTCTAAAAATCATATTTTGCTAGTATCACTACACATGAGCCCCGGAGGCGTGTGGATTTCTGGATACATGGTCACCTTTGATGAAATATCTGACCCCTGAGCACCTCAGGCCCTGGTGACATTTATTCAGTGATGTCCTAACATTTACCAAGAATAAGGGAGGCCTGTGGCTGGAAATGGGAGATCCTCTAAATACACTTGGAACCAAGAAAACTCTGCTTAGTAACTAGGTAACTCTATCAGCTCTGTAATTTCTATTATCCCATGGGATCATAGTAACTGCTGTGGTACTGAGTTATGTTCCCTTGTGTATTAGCTTGAAAACAAACCAGTAGGAGATCGCAAGTCAGGATTAAAATTTAATAGGAGAATTAAATAAAATAAGAGCAATAACACAAGGAAAAGCACTGACGGAGTCAGATACAACCTGACACCCTTTTAGGGTGGTGGTAGCAGTCCAAATGGAATAGTTCACAAGGTCTGGTGTCCAGCTGAAAGTCCAAGGGTAGCTCTTATCCTCTGGGAACCCAGTAGACAGGGGGACTTGTGCAGTTCAAAGCCCAGGTTATATCCAGGTGGGAATGCTTGGCTCCTCCCTCCTGGGCAGAGCATCTCACAATAGGATGAGATAATTCCATGAGTCATGGGGTTGGTTCTTGATGCCTCATTGTCTGTTATCAGGGGTGAGTCATAGCAGGAGATAACAGCTAATGCCCCATAGCTGGTGGTAATAGAATACTAAATACATCTATATTGTAACCTAGGACACCCTGACCCCACTAGAGCCAAATTATTTGTTGAACAGCATCATCAGAAGAGTGGGGAACACTCCCACCCCTGACTGCAGACCCTGATACCCCACTTTCAAAACAGGAATCTGGAGGAAAATGCCTCCTGCAGGTGTGTTTTGAAGGGATGCAGCTGGAGCTACAATTTTAGAGAAATAAAACGTTGCAGAGCCCCTTGGGCTTCCAGTCCTCCTTCCAGATGAGTGGGATGTTGGCATACAGGTTTTGGCACTGATGTGACCCTGGATATGCATAAAAGCAGAAATTCAGGTGTCTGAGAATCTTCAGAGTAAGATTTTAATGTACATGTTGACTTTAGTACCTCTTTAATGGATGGTCAACACCAATGATTTCCTTCAATCAGAATGTTTGATTTAGTAATTTGCATCCTGCCCAACTCTGAGTAATTTGTCTCATCGAGGAACTCAAAATCTTGCATGATCTTTTATATACACAGTGTGAAAATGCATATGTTTTATCAGACTGGCCTGCATGAACAAATGGTAGAATCTCCTTTGCTGGTTCTGTGACAGGAATGTCCTTCACTGAGGGAGTGATTTTTTAAAGAAATATTTTTTTCTGCTCACATTATCAGTTTAGAAACTGAATCCCAGGACAAGCTAATGTCAGTTAAAAACCTGAGATTTATCTCAAAAAATACTTTACAGAAGGAAAAAAAAGTCTTACATTCACCTCAAATATTCCTGTCATCTCTCTCATTTAACTTTATGTGCACTGTTAACTTCTCATTTATTTCATGTTCTGAGTGAGGCAGTGAATATTGCCCTTGTCGCCTCTTCTTCCATTTTCCTTTCGCTGATAAGTATTTTCAGCTGTTGCTTATTTAGGTTATTAGAAATGTCCTGCTAGAGATTTAAAACTATCAGCTGCCAGATCAATAGTTATTTTTCCTTCTCCAGATAACTTGCCTTCTCATAAGCTGGTTTATGCGTCTTATAGCTAATTCAATGGGAAAAGGATTTCTGAAGGCTGAGTTGCTGAATAGTGAAGTAATTAACAGAACTTCTGCTGTTAAAATTAGATATTAGCCAAGCTGGTGTGCAAATGTATTCAACAAATTTCAGCTGAACATGGAGCTCTAGCATTTAGCTGTGGTAGTTTAGATTTAGATATATATTCTCAGATGATTAGTTCTGTGCCTGGTGTTATATGCATCAAGGTCATCTAAACCCACTTTCACAGTTGCTCCAGACAGAGGTCTGCCTGGAGCTAGTGAATTTTTAGAGCAAAAGATTAGCCTATGGTGTTTGTACATGGCCAGTCACTTGTTATGGAATGCTCTGCTGTAACCTCTTTGGGAGCAAGGGGATTCTGCATGCAGGAGATGATATCTAAATAGCTTGAGTTCTCTTTCCCATTTGGAAAGTAACAGCCTTGAACAGTATTCACTTGTGGGCACTTTCTGAAACTCTAGTTATATTAACTCTACTGACCTGTCAAATTTGCAGTTTGATTAATTTTGCCAATTTAAAAACATGCAGCAGCTCCACCTGGTATGTTTCATTTCCTGTAATAAAATACTGTTTAAAATTGATTCATGCTGTGAAAAAAAAAGTTGTATTCTGTTCCAAAGTAATTTCTTTAAAGGAAAAGTAAATCTTTTAGTGTTTTTGGCTGGTGAAGTACCTTGAAGTAATTTTGAAGCTTTAACACTAGGAGCTCAGGGCCAGATCCAAAACTTGGGGCATAAGAGGAGCATTTGATGCAGATGGTGTTAAAGTGTCAGGAAGTTGCTGTCCCAGAACTGGGACACAGCAGCTGTAGATGCTCCCAGTCCAAAGGGGCACCAAACCCTACTGATAACAATTTTGCTGAACCTGAGAAACTGTAGAATTTTATTGCTTACTTACATGTCTATATCTTCCTGGAGAAACAAACTGTTCTAGTAGAACTGATGAAACTCAGTTTTCTACGGCTCTGTAGCCTACATATTATATCTACCAAAGGTCTCCAGATCCTTCCTGCCTTAATTCTTCTGCTTCCTACAGGCTTTCCCAGCAGGCCCAGCTTCCTCCTTGGTTCATTACCCACAGCCTTCCTGAAAAGCACTTGAGGTAAGGCTATGGCATCGTGATTTACATCTGCAGTACCAGACTAGGAAAAGAGCTTTTTGTGTGTCTGAAAATTTAGGAGGTATAACTGGCTTGCAGGCTAATAGTAAGAGTTGTAAAATGCAAACAATTAAATTTAAAATTAAAATTAGCGTGACTAAAGGATTTCATTTGCAGAACAGGATTTTAGCTGTAATTTGGCATTTGACTCACAGTGAAGATGACAGGTTACAGACTCAAGAATAATAAAAACTGCCTTTGGAATTAATTTTCTTTTACATCTTGTTGCAACACATTAGACACATACATTATTTATCATCACATGGATCTCATCTTAACAAACTCCAGAGCCTTGACCCAGTCACATTCCCTACTCTGATTAGACTGCAGCAGGAGATAATTATTCCAGGAATATCTCTGTGTTGGGGTTTCACAGCTGTTGTAAACTGCTACAACAACTGAGATAACATAAACATTGACAACAAATAAAACCAAGGGATCTTCATGTTTTACAGTTTATTGCAGGAGGTACTCCAGCTAGCAGAAGAAAGGCATAGCCTACCTCTTTTTCCAAGACTGATTTGGTATCTTCACACAAATACAACCAGACTGACTCTAGTGGGCAATGAGAGGGGAGACTTCTCAAATCCCATTGAGAAGAAATGCATCCTGCTTCCAGAATTTGCCTGTGCCAGGAACAAAACTGGATTCTGCTCAAACTCATTTTACATCGCTTGACCACAGCCTAGGGGGAGCAAAACTATTACAGGTGATGATATTAAGTGGGCTGAATGACCAAAAAAGGATAACACAACCACAGTTTGCAAAAATGACTCTGGATTTTCTCTGCTAACGTTGGGAGAGAGTCGTGATTCTGGCACCCCTTCCCAGCTAAGCATAAAAGATAAAAAGTAAAGGTGACTTCTGCAGTTGAAACATAACTGTTCAATGTTTGATTTCAGTTTAACTTTGGTTAGGGAAAAAACAAAAAGGAGAAAAATAATATTGCAGTTATATTATAAACCGTAAGTCTCGTTCCCAGCAAATACAAATTTCTCATAGGAATAGAGAAGAAATGTATACCTTTTTTTAGGATGAAAGATGTGATGTTGATGGGGAAAGTTTTCTCTTCACTATGTTACATCAGTCTTGCTCTGGAGTAACTCGGTGGGTACAGTGGCATGAATCTGACAGACAAGCCAAGAACCAGGCTTTGTGCTAATGAGCTCTCATGGGCTTCCCTGTTGAGTAAAATGTTTGGGACAAGAACATGAGGTATTTGAATACTGCAATATTCTCTCTATTCTGCTGTTCCACTTGGAGCTGGGTCTAATGTACACAAGATGAGAGCTAGCAAAGGTTTGTGAAGAGGCTTCAGAACATATCTACCAGGAAAGTAAAAGGACTTATCTGGCTAAAAATTGATGAGAGAATGAGAGAATAATTTATTTCCTTTTGCTGAACTACTGTTATCCCTATTCCTAACAGATCTCAAAGAATAAGCCATATTCTAAAAAAGAAAAAAAAATAGTATGAGAATTAAATTTTTAATTTATTTTATAAAGTGAATTTGCTGGATTCCTGACTGAAACCAATATATACTTTCTACGTTTATTTCCAGGATATCGAGGATGGAGATTTGGGTTCTTTCTAACAACATAATCCCTTTCATTGGATTCTAGAGAATCACAGTGTAAACAGGAATCCATTACACACTGAGAAATAGATGGAACTTGATATTTTTGTGAGAGGCAAACAGCTTGGTAATGAATATGGTCCCTTTCTTTCTCCCCACTATCTTCTGGATCACTCCATATGCCCTGATTGTGAAGAAGGAAAAAACCATTTGAAACAGAACAGGGTCTGTGAGGAGATAATAGAATAGAATAGAGCGGAACATAACAGAACAGAATGGAATATTTCAGTTGGAAGGACCTACAATGACCATCTAATCCAACTCCCCAGCCACTTCAGGGATGACCAGAAGCAAAAGTATAATATTAAGGGCATTATCCAAATGCCTCTTAAACACTGACATGCTTGGGGCATTGACCATCTCTCTGATCAGGGAAGCCTGATCCAGTGTTTGACCATCCTCTCTGTAAATAAGTTCTTCCTAATGTCCAGTCTGAGCCTTCACTGGGGCAGCCTGGAACCACTCCCACAAGTCCTCTCACTGAGTTTCAGGAAGAAGAGCTCAGCATGTCCTTCTCAACCTCCTCAGGAAGCTCAGAGAGCAGCAATGTGCCTTGTTTGCCTGGCACTGACCCTCCTGGTGTGGGCCAGGCTGCCCATGCAGCTCCCTTCTCTGTTTCCATCAGTGCATGAGGAAATGCATGAAGAAAAGGAGTCTTCTGCAATCCTGCCCTTGCTTCATCAGGACTCAGCCCTGCTCCCTTTAAACCAATGACAGATGTGCACATCTCAAATGCCCTCAAAGCCAAAAGAGTTTTACAGTCTTTTACATTCAAAGGACCTGGATGCCCCTGACATTTGTTTAAAAATATCCTCTACAGTCACCAGCTCTATGTTTTTATCTCAATAAAGTTTCTAAGAGTCCCTCATATAGCAATATATGGAGTGGACAATACTTTGACACATAATTAAAGATAAGTAAATTCCCATGGATGAAAAAAAGACTGTGCCAATAATTTCATCTAACAAGAATTTCACTGAGCTTAAATACACAAAGTTTGTGACAAAAAAAAGTTTCCTTTGGCAGTGTGAGTGCAAAAAAGCTTCTTTACTGTCCCAAATGGGAGATTACAAGAGAGTGGCTTGCAAAAAATCCTATTAATTACTTTTAAAATTTTCACTTTTAACAGCTTTAATCTGGCTCCAACAGATCCTTTTAATACTTAACTTTGTAAAATAGCCTAAAGAAACTGCTTTTTTTACTATTTTAAATAAGAGAAAAAGTTTTGGTTGGAAATCCCTAGCTACCACAAACTTTGTTATCAGTTGTCAAGATTTGGTCTGCTGGACAGGATACAAAATTGTAATGCTGATGAGCATTTTCCAACTGATTTCAACAGCTTCTGCATCTTGACATTTGCACACTCCAAGTATCTATCTGCTGTTGATAGTTGTGAAAATAGTTTCTGGCTCTTTTATTTTAACAAATGCCTCTGCTCAATGCTGAATGCAACCCCAGAAAACACAGTCTCAAATATCTGATTTACTGTGGAATGGCGTCATACACAGTCCAAAGTTTAAAATTACACTATCTTAACCTTAGCTCTAGAGTTAAATGTGGAACGCTGAAAACTGTATGTGAGCAACTATTGCAGTCCAATAATGTGTTTATTTCTATTTGGCGTAAATTGATTCAGAATATTTAAACTAAATTCTGTTAATCCAAACCAATAATGTTCACACAAAGACCTCACACTTATTTAATTAAACTGATTAAACAGATCAGATTTTCTTAATTATATTCGTTAACCAAAAGCAGTAGTAAGGAGGATGAAAATCTCCTGAAGTCCCATGGGCAATAGAAACACTGTTATAAGTGCAACGCAGTTTGGGGTCAGACCCCAAAGGGGTATCAGCAGTGTCTCTACCTCAGGAAATCTTGAAACGATTAATGAAATTTTTTGCATTCCAGGAGATTTAAACATATTTTGAAAGTAACATGCATGCCCCTTCCAGTCCGAGTCAGGATTTTAAACCAGAGTAACTTTGCCCCTGGCAGGCTGTGCTCTGCTCTGTTGGGAAAGGACTGTGAACCTTTGCTGTCCTGAAGCTCTTCACATGTCCCTGCCAAACGCGTGAATGTTGACACAGAGGCATCAAACACATGCAAACGCTGTACTGCCAAGCACAAAGATGTTAATCCCCAAACCCCAGATTTGTTCTTTTCCTTATCTTCTGCTAGACCCAGCACGACCATGTAAGCCAGATTTGTACTTGCAATATCACATGGATTACCAGGAGGAAAAAATAGCAAAGAACATTTTTCACCCCCAGCACTGCTCATCAGTTCATTATTTTTTACCTTTTTGTTGTTTTTTTGGGTTTTTTTGTTTTTTTTTTTAACAGGTGGTCGAGCACTGGCACAGGTGGTGATTTATCTCCTTCAGTTCTCTTAAATATAAAAGTATCACATTTCTTCCAAGTTATCTTCGACATTCAAATAGCATGAAGGTGGGAAAATATTCTGGAAAAATCATTATGTGCTTAGCCTTCTCCCATATGCACAGGACATTTGTTTTGGCTGTTGTCAGTCACTGAATGCCAGGCTGGTGGACTTCTGTTCTTATTTTAAAGTACATATGTCCTTAGGTAGGACATATCTACTTGCAATTGTGTTTTTACCAAGGTGGTTTTTTTGGCTTTCTGTTGATGGAAGCTAAAAACAAGATTTTTGAAGTTGCTTTTTGTTGTAAAAATGTAATTAATCCAAATGTTTCATGGGTTGGAGCATCTGTGTATATTTGTAATTTATTCTCAAATTTGACTGTGATCTTCAGAGTGAAGAAAAAGTAAAGACTCCAGTCAGGTCAAATGTATTTATGAATATTTCAGTTTTCCAGTGTTTAAGGGCTGTCTTCATTAAAAATCTTGTACACAATTAAAATAATTCTTCATTAACAACATGTACACAATAGACAAAGTATGATTTACTGAATTATGAACAATTTTTCTAAACTAAATTTAATTTTACTAAATAGTGATTGAATGGCTTGGAAACTCAATTTTGAGAACTTCTTCCCCTGCAGCTTTCAAGCAAGTACCATGATCAAAACTTTTAAGTGGTTTTCACAGAAGAGCTTAGATTAACATGAAAGAAAATTATGTTCGTTTTCATTTCTTTTACTCCTTGTCATTTCATGTCAGATATCCCAAGTTTGAGAGGATTTAAAGTTTTATTTTGTGTAAAAATTTCTAGTGAATTCTTTGGGCCATATTCTCTTCTCCTCTTCACAATTTCAAATTACTAAATTCTGGGGTTTAAGTGTATTCTGATCTTGATCAAATGAATAATCTTGCTGTGTCATACAGGTCACTGAAAGTAAGACTTAGACAGGCAAGTGTCACCCTGAATCCTCATTAATGAGGTGACATAGAATATTTTAATTCAGTCTTTCATTCCAAGAATAAGATATTGATTTAAAGTAAGAAACAAAAGGAGAAGGTTTTAGATTTTGTGTGGTATTGTTTGTTTGTAGATTTTTTCCAAATTACAAGAAGAATACCAGGTGCCAACCCTTAGTGGAGTTGAATAAAATAGAAGAAATACATCTGGAACAAGAAACTTAAATACATTCATAACAAATCTGTGCAAGCTGAGACCAAACCAGACCTGTCCATACTATATGAATGAATACAACATCCTTCTTCTTTATACACAATTAAAACAGAAACCAAAATATATCAAACAACAATGCATTACTAAGCTTGTGTCAATTTGATGTTCCTACAGTAAACAAATTTGCTAATTTCAATCCCAGCTGGAGACTTCCACTTAGTGCCTGGAGGAGTACATGGGTTTTTGAAATGACTGAGATACATAGCAGTGACAGCAAAAGACTCCAAGGACTTCATTATTCCCCCATCTCATGAAAGTTAGGAATTGAGCTTGCTGTCATTAGCACTTTCCAACAGAAAATCAAAAAACTAGGTGATTGAGACACCAGCCACCTTGAAAATCACGTATTTTATTGATTGTTGCAGGAGCTCTCCAGGTGGGAATTTTAGACAGCCCTAGAGATTCCACTGGGCTGCTCCTGCTGTGTCAAGTCCAATTTATTTGCTTACATCTATTGATTAATGTTTTGTGTGGGGTGTCTTAGAGATTCTTGCTGCAGGATCAGTCAAATTGTACGTGGGGAAAAGGTGTAAATAGCCAATAGAATATATTCCTACAGATGCAGAAATGGTCACGTAGGACAGCTCTTTGGTTAGGTATTTTGAAGCTGTTTTGGATATAGTGGAGACAATCAATAATATTTTATCACAAATGTGTTTAAGCAGTCACGTACACCCACAGGCCAGGTAGATTTTATGAAATCAGCAGAAGAGCATTTCGGGGAACTTCACTCAATCCAGCTGAAGATGTTGCTGTGAGAACCCTTGAAATTGGGACTCCTGGGGAGTCCACGAGACAGACGAACTGTGCCACAATCCAAATACTTTAATTTCTACACAAAGACTTCTGTCTCAGGGAGTCTGTGCAAAACCAGCACCCAGGTGATGTAATCTGATGACAAGAAAGTGTATGGATTTTTCATAGTAGGTGAGCATTAGAGAAAAGCTACACTCCATTAGAGCACTCTTGAGGATGTCAGGACTGAGACTCACAAGAGCCCAGCACAAGATGAGACTTTCAGAGAGGTTGCTATTTTCCTTCCATGAAGGTTTTTAGGATGCTGCCAGATAAAGCCCTGAGCAGCCTGATCTGACTTCAGAGCTGGCCCTGATTTGAGCAGCAGATTGGACTAGAGAATGTCTGTTGTCCTTCCATCCCCAATTTCTTATGACTCTGTGATAAGAATATGACAGGAGCACAAGAGGAGGTTTACATCTCTATCAGAGGTGAAAGGTGCCCACAGAAGTAGAATGGAGACTCCTGAGAATAAAGGTGCTCTGAGTGCTGTTGCTCAGTGACAATGTGGTGCAGGGAAAGAGCAGCAGATGATGACTGAACCTTCTGGGACACACTTGAATAAACCAACACAAGGCCATATTCTGAAAGCAGAGAGAAGGGGACAGTTCAAAAATGTGAGTAAATAAGAGAGTCCTCAGCGAGGAGTGGCAGAGATTAAATACTCACTTTTTAGAGAGCAGTTTTCAGAGAATTTGATATGGGCTTGTTTTTTAGGGAGCCATGGGGAGGTGTCTTTGAAGATGATTTCTTACTGCAGAAAGAAACAGTGGGTGGAAATGATGTGTATGAAGTATTTGGGAATGAAAAGGAAGAAAGGGGAGTAAATCTTTATAGAGGCAAAAATGTTTAAGAGACTCAGGTCACTTGGAAAGGAAGATTCTGTGCAGAAGAAAAGGAGCAAGAGAGGGATAAAATGTTGAAATATGTGAGGAAGGAAGACAATCAGGACACATTGTAGAATGGCCCTAGTGAGTTTCTAGACATCCAGTCAAGGTTACTCCAAGGGAAGAGGGGTCTAATATCTTTGTAGCACATCATATGAGTCCTTTGACTTCATACAGAATTTTCATTCACATTAAGAAAACTTATTATATTTAGGTATTGACTTAAAATACAAAAGAGTTCCCAATAGTGTCTGGAAAAAAATTCAGCTCTGTTTTATAGTCTTAGCTGTACTAAAGCCAAAAGAGGATATTAGAGAAGAGCTAATTATAATTATTACTCAGAGAGAAATTGATCATATCAAAGGCATTTCAATGTTCTGCCATTTCAGGGCACCTCATAAAGTTCAGAAAAAGTCTGATTCAGTTCATAATGGGAAACCTTCTCAAAAGTATCATAGTGTTTTTGGAACCTGAGTCCCCTGTGTAGCCAGAGGGAGAACTGATTGAAAGGACACAAATCATCCTTATAGAGAATGGATGAGTGCATTTGGAACTTGGGAATAAACAGCTGTTACTATTTTCCAGAGTATTAATATTTGTTGTGCCAATCAACAATTCTTTAGATGGTCACAGAATTGATTTGTGTTTGTAATTTATTCTTGCAAGGAATACCATGGAACCCTCAACAAAAGAGTGGCTGTGACACAATTGTTCTACAAGTAGGAAATACATCAGACTGATGGTTCAGGAGGTTTAGGGTGCCAGGCCTGGCCCCTGAGCAGCATGACACAAAATACACTGATTTTCAAAGTCTTCTCTTGTGCTCCCCTTTCTCGTCCCAGGCTTTCCCATGTAGGAATCTGCACCTCATTCAGTGAGGGAAGGAGACGAGAAGGAGAGATATTGGTAGCAGATTGCTGAGACTATGCAAAAAATACTTGCTGCTTCTGCCAAATCCTCTGCTTTCTTCCCAGTCAAGCCTTTCCCCTGTCATATTTTTAATCTTCACTTGAAGAAAGGCAAGGAGGAAGGAAGGGGACCCTGCACTTTTAAGAACTTGCTGAACTGAGGACATGATCTCAGAGAGCACATCCTTGAGTCACCAAGGCATGTGCATTCCACTTTGGTTTATCTAGACTGACATGGGAAATAGACTATTTTCTGTTCAGGACCACCTGTGCAATAAACTTTCAGATATTATTATGTGCTCCAAACAAATGTAAAAGCTTTCAGTAGTCTTTTTGTACTATGTCCTCTTTAATATGGATGCAATGGAGATAGGAACATTAAATCATCACAATCTGAAGTTAGAAAACAGGTAACACACAGGGAACCCTGAGCTGAACCTTATTGAACCTGGCATGATTTTTGTTTTTTAGCAGTGAGTTATTTTCAGCTTCAGTGGATTTTTATTCTGATTTACAGAATGAAAATTTTAAAGATGGTCATTGGCCTTCTGCACTCTTAATTCTGAATTAGTTTCAGAATTTCAGACAAACGTGATTTTTGTGGAGCAAAAGTCACAAATTCTCTAAATTTTTTTTTCTCTGTATAAAGCATTTTAAACTGTTCTTCACAAGCTATTTTCCACCTTGAAGTATCACTGATGGAAGTAATGGAATTGGCACCAAAGCAAGCATTACCATGACTAGTTCCATCGACTGGTTTACACATATTACCTGTGTAGAAATTGGCTGGAGTTTTTTTAAACACTGAGGACTCAAAAATATCCATCTGTAAGTAGCATTTACTATGCAGGAAAATTCTTCTTTTGTGCTTCGTATTGCAAAGAAAGAAATTTTTCTCTTAACAGCCACATAGTCACCAGCAAGGCAGTATGTGGGATATAGGATATCTTCAGAACATAGTACATCAAGTCTGACAGAAGACAGACTTGGGCTGATGGTTCTGTCAGTCTAATTTTGGACATCTTTTAATTAAGATGATGATTATGACTAGCTTTCCAGAGACATCACCAGAGAAGTAAACTTACTGAAATTGTGTATTAAGTTCTCATGAGAGATCTTAAACAGTTTTACTGGCAGTGAGTATTTCAGTCCTCCAAGTCTGTTAGAATAGCAGGTCAAATACCATCTTTCTGCTTTGTGTTTGAGTTTTCCAAGTGAGCTACATCCAAAGTAGGATGTGGGATTTCAGAAAGTTCACTTGCAAAATGTTATTCCAAAGCACTGTAATGGATTGGCTGGCATGTGGACACACACATCTTTGCACATGTGGCTGGGTGGCATCAAAACCCATTTGTATCAAAAATCCTGCAAATAATCATTTTACTCTGAAAATGATTGAAAAAGATTGACATTTTAAATTGTCCTGTCATGAAGCATCTATCTAACATATATAAGTGGCATCTGTACCAGCAGGTTTAAAGGCTCTGGAAGATATTTGAGACAGAAAAGTTCTGCTAAGAGTCGTTGTGGAAATTTGGTCAGGTCTGTGGAGCAATGCCTTATTTACAAGTTTCAAGTAGGCGAACTCAATCCAGTGTCTGTGTACAAATTTTGTTGCAATCCAGACTCTGCAAGGCTCGTGCAGTCTTGCATAAAATAATTTCCTTTTCTAGTCCTAAAATAAACTGTTCCTTTCCACACATACAACAGCATTACTTGCTTTACGGACAAGATACTCATCTTCTCTGAATCTGCATGTCTCTGTGGAGATTAACAAGATGCAACCATGTGTAAAAGCTGCGAATCTGTTCTGTGAGCTGCGGTCTGGCAGAAATCTGTATTTGTATCTTCATATCTTCTTAGCTCAGCCGAATGAGGAAAATTTAAAAACTTGTGAAACGAGTCTTATACTTCATGGTGACCAGATTGGTTGGAAACATGGTTGAGTTTTGTAGGTTTTTATAGACCATTTAAGACATATCAGTTCAGCTGGATGGAGCTGTCATTCAGCCCCCAGCACACAACACAAGTCATTTCATGAACAGCCTATCTTCCTTCAATGAATTGATTTTAAATAAATAGGAAAAACCCAAGAAGGAACTTCAGACTTATCCTGATAATGGTGATACCATTATCACTGCAATGTCAACAGTGAATCAAAAGAGGTTATTTGTTTCCCTCTGTTGTGCTGTTTCTGGTTAAAAGCAGGCTTTTGATTTGCCATTCGAGGTGAAGAACATAGTTCTTTTTATGTATATCTGTTCAGTTCTGTGATAAATGGCACCTAAGATTTCATTGTTTACCAGTTAGTGACCTGATGTGTGTTTATTTTTGAGTACTTTAAGCTCCATGACCATTAGTTTTGATTTAGACACATTTTCTTTTGTCCCTTTGTTTCACCTGCCTTTAATAGACTGCTAACATTATCTTTAAATGGATGTCAGATGTGCTCCTCTCTACAGGAAAAGTGCTTTTAATCTTCATTGCACATTGCAACCTCTAGCTCTTTTTTATCCACCCTTCAAAGACAACAATACTGGAAGACTGCTAGGCTCATGTCTCTTTTAAGGGAACTGATGGACTCTGTACCCTGTTAGGATGCTTTTTCATGCTTCTGTCATCTTTTCCAGCTGAAAAATTGACAAGATAAGGATTTATAAGGACTGTGGTGTTTTAACAGGCCCTTTATCTCTTATGTTCTATAATCCCTGTGGAGTTTCAGAAATGGTTGGGCTGTGATGAAACACGCCTAAGCAGAAGCTGAATAACCAAATGTTCTGAGTTACATTCTCGCATCCACTGAGTAAAACTGTGCATCACTTCATCCATCTAAAATGAAAAGTAAAATTTGACTGAAATCTGATTGATATTTTCTTCATCTGGAGAGCTCCACAATATCATGGAATATGAGGGGTTCTGACCTTTGAGTCCACTTCACAAGCCCTTAGTAAGATGGGAGGTGCAAATGTGTCCTGAAATCCAGTGTTAAAGGATGTGACCCATAAAAAACATTGTGTTTCCTTTCAGGGAGACAATACTTTATACACTCAGGCTGAGCAATGGGATTAAATACAGGATTATTACATGGTTAATCTCTTGTTGTGGTTTAAGGCCAACAGGCTGCTCACAGTCACTTGGTCACTCCCCCCATAGTAGGAGGATGGAGAGAATCAAAGGGCAAAAGTTCAAAAACTTGTGGGTTGAAATCGTCTGATAGGTAAAGCAAGCAAGGTACAACAAGGAATTAATTCACTACCAACATTTCTTCAAAACCATGGCACATTTAGAGGAACAAGGACTTTGGCCTGAAAACTGTGGCACAAGTATCAAGTTTTCACAGTATCAAGAAGTTAGGAAGACCATAAAGTATAAGAAATATCCACAGAAGAGCAGCAAACAGGCAGTGAAATGCAAACATGATCCAACCTCATCCAGCTCAGAGTCACACTTATCCTGGTGATCACCATCAAAACTGTGCTGAAGTCAAACTGCAGAAAGAAGTAATTATTCATTCTCTACTCTGATTTTACATCATGTTTTGGGTCACCTTACTGGTTTGCTGTGATTTCCCCTCTGCTTAAAACTCCGATCTTTCCTTTGAAGAAATACTTTTTCAAAGTTCAATACCTGGTCTGACAATCAGAGTAAATTAAACTTTCAACTTGTTTTTCCTTTAAAAGTGCAATCTGCATTGGCAAGAGATGATTTAGTTGCTTTAACTCAGGTTCTCAAAGGCATAAATGAAAGTGGAAAAACATAAATTCTTCAATTCTTTACGTCTGGATATCTGTTCAGCCTGGGTTTTTCTGACTGGTTTTCCCTGGCTGTTGAATTGATAAGACGATTATATTACGATTTCATAAATAATATGATGTAATTCAGATATAAAATCAGGTGAGAGCTTCTTGGAGAGCAGCTGCATTGAAAACCTGAGGTGAAAAGCCTGTCTTCTGAAAGAGTTTTTTCTGTTCAACAAAATAGAAGTTTAAATTTGACATTCCTGGAGATTTAAAAGAACACGGGACTGATGAGATCTGCACTGCCGTTTTCATCTCACTCTGTCTATGACTTAGTTATAGCAATACATCATACTCACAAACATTATTCTTGGTTCTCTCCACAAACATTTTGATTATCTTTTCGTTCCCCCAACATATTATTGCTACAGTTATTACAACAGTAACCACATATTGAGGTTACTGTTGAGAATGGAATAAACTTCATTATCAGATGTTTTCTGTGCTGCTTAGTAAGCAGTGAGGCAGCACGCAAGACTTTTTTTTTGTTAAATTTTATTGTGCAAGGGAGGAGAGGCAGTTAAAGGCTATGTTTTACTTGTTTTTTTTTCATGACTTCAGGCAATGATCCCTCCTGGTGTTTCTCATGGAATGCCACCAGCAATGCCTGCATGCAGCCCTTGAAAGAGTTTCATTTAAATGAAGGGTATTAAATGATAGAAAAAGCTAAGGCACACAGTAATGCAAAACACTTCTGACTTGAAATTCTAGCCAGTTACAACACTATTTGAGGCTTAATTTAAGGATTTTAAAAGCCACAAAATCTCTCATGTGAATACAGTCAGGTATTACACAGTTGTTAATTTTATTTATATTTACTTAACCAAATAAAGGATGTTCTTTTTGATTTACATGAAAAACAGATTTGAGCACATGAAAACATTGGGGATACATGGCTGCAAGATTGAAAAGATATCATTTGAATTTTTTCCTCCTTGAAATGTTTGGCTAGGGGAGACTCTTCAATCAGTAGGTGTCTGAGGACCTCAAAGAGACAAACAGTAGTTTTCATGAGGAATATTTAAACAACAGGTTCATCCTCACATCTCACATTTCTTATAAGGGCTTAAAACCTGAAAGAAAGAAATATAATTTCGAAGTTTACTTTATTGCCAAAGAAAATGTTGTTGTTTAAACAAATGATTTGGGAAAATCTGCAATGACACTCTTTTTATATTTCCTAAAGCCAGGCTGAAATACATACATACATACATACATATATATATGTATATATATACCCAAAACTAAGCTAGACAAGCTGTGTGTAATGAACATAAATTTTATCCTAAACTGGCAGAATCAAATTAAATATTGTAACATTTAGCACTTCTGCAAAGATATATGCTATCACATTTACAGAGCAATAGAAATGTTCATAAAGATTATTCATCCAATTTTGAAACCCAGAAATTAAAATTAAAATTAAATGAGTCTAAAATTAACATTGATTACAGTGTTTTTTCTGCCCCACTTAATTAATTCTGTTAAACCTAGGGTCCTTAGGACTCCTATTTCAGGAGAAAAGTTGTCACTTCTATTCTGCTTTTAAATTGTGTGAAAGCCACAGTTCTGGAGGGCAAAGTGGGGGTTTTTCAGTGTTGGGACCTGAGCAGGGTACAAAGGATCTCAATGACCTTTTTTATCTCCTAAAATACTGGATATTCTGGAGCTGGGGGTGCAATGATTGGGTCCCTCTGTGCTCTCTTCTCGTGGTGGCTTCATGCTGTACAAGAACATTTGCTCTGCAGTTCAAAGGTGTCACAGCAGCTCATGTAGCCCTGCAGGAACTAGCTTCAGTCACCTTTGTTGTTAAAGTGGGGTAGATCCAGCAACACAGAGAACTAAGGGGGTCAGTAAAGACACAGAGTAAAACACTTGGCAGATTCCATAGATGTTCTGGAACCTTATTCCATATCTACATTATTCATCTGGTGTCATTAAATGGAACACAGTTTGGGTGTGCACTAAAGAGAGATTCTGACAGTAAAGGGTGCTTATGTGTACAAAAGAAGAGTAGATTTGATCCACATCTTATGTATTTTAGATTAAAGTATCATTTAATGCTTCTTTTCTTAAAAGAAAAATAAAAAACCTAGAAAACCACATGTCAACGCCCTCATTACCAGGTACCAATATTCAGACAGTGAATTACTCTCCAAACACCAATGCTTCCTTTTAAGTTTTCAATTTATAATAGACACTAGCTTCTCTACTTGTTAAAAAAACCTTTTGACACTAAAGTTGGCCTGGTACTCTAAAGTGAACTCAGGAAAAGAGGCTGAATCTGAAGCAATTTTACCTCTTTGGCAGCAATGGATCCAAACAGGGCATCATTGCAATGTTTATGCCAAAAACATGAGAGAAGCTGGGGATCCTCTGGTACCACCTCATGTCACAGTGGAAGGGACAAGTGCCAAATGAAAAGAAGTTTCTTACTGAGACACACAAATTTGTACCTTTCAGACAAATGTTTAGAGCTGGGAGGACAGTGGCAAATTCCATGTGAGCATAATGTGGTAGCAAGAACTGCAGCCACATGTTTAATGTCAATTCAGATATCCCTTTTGAGATGCAGTATGTAGTCTCGTGATTGAAATAAAAATGTGTGTGGACTCTGTTGCCTTGAGATTTTGCTTTATCAGTCACATGAATGGAAATCACAACTATTTTGATGTGACTACCCTATATCCTATTTGCATGTCTTGCAAATCACTAAGAAAATTGGAGTATTGCAGCATTAGATGCAGAGATTTTATTTTTTCACTGCACCACTTTTGTGATAATTATTTGGCTGAATTAAAATGGAGCTTTCCCACAGACAATGAAATGCTCAGTGTGGCTGCCTGACAAGGTCATGCATAGAGCAATAATTTGCATGGAGCTGGAAGAAGTGCATGCCTTTCTAGGGCATAAACAAGCTTTGAGAATGCCAAAAATGATACAAGAAAAATAATTATAACCTGAACCAAACCAGCTTGTTTCTTTTAACCTTCCCCCACACTCAGCTAATTTGTTGAACTCTGGGCATTGCAGTCAGAGCTCCAAAGAGCTTCTCTGTTCCATTTTGCTGCACTCCACTGCATGAATGATCAGGGAATGTAGCAGTGCCCTTGATTCAGATGTTTACAAATCACAGACCTGTGGTATTTGACTATCTTATCAGCACACATGATGCAGATAGGAACCTGTACAGAGTCATGGCAGCACAAAGAGATACTGCCTGAATTACATTACTTCACAAGTTGCAGGGCTGTCTTTCAAAAACCATAAGGTATTGCCTTTTTTTTTCCTTTTAAAATGATATCCACTACCACCTACCTGCTAACATAAAAATTCTAATACTACTGATAATAAAGGTACATTATTATTCTTGAAATGAGAAGGCAAATATAAATCAAATTTTTTTACAGTTAAAGGCACTGAAAATATATCATCTGACCCTGGTAAGATGCTGCAGCAAATATTATGTGTGGGTGGCAAAGAATTATTGTTCTATTTTCTGTAGGATAGAATAATGAATTAGATTCCAGGGTGATATTTTGATGACCATGGGCCTGTGATTGACTCTGCCCTATGACTATTTCAATGAGTTGTTTGGAGTTGTTTTATTTGTGTGAGCGTGTTACAGGGTTTTTTATGTCTTTTTAAATTCTAAATATACTTATGTATCCTTGGATTTGAAAAAAACAAATTATACGGTATGTTTGTAAAATCCATCCCATAGATAGCTGATAATGTTATAAGCATATCCTTCATAGGCAGTCTTGCCTGATTTAATTTAATCAGGTAATAGTGAAATGTTGGCCAAATCTCTAATGCAGGTGTTGTCCTGGACCTGATGTGGTGGAGGAGACACTGGAACATGTTATTACCAGAGAAATCATGTGTGCCTTGGATAATTTGTTTGGGTTGGGGGGTAGTGAACTACTCTATGACTCTACTCTGTCTGCTGTGAGGCCATGGTGTATGGCAGAAAGCTTAACTTCAGGTTCCTAAGAAGTTCTGAATGCCTGATGTGATATACATACAATTGTAGGAAATTTTGATGGCCTGGATCAGATTGTCAGACTAATGCCTCTAGCCCTGTGTCATGGAGATAAAACTAATGGAATCTCTAACAAGGTCTTGAACCAAGAAAACATACCAAGGTCTTGAACCAAGAAAACACTAGGTCTGGCAAACAGGCAAGGTATTAAAACTATGTTCTGGCATCACAGAAAGTATGTGAGGATGCTGGATGAAATGCAGAATTCCAGGTCTGAACATCAACTTTGCAGAGATTTCTGCTTATTATTAGTACATGCATTTTCTTTAAAAATGTGAATTTTTTCCATTAAGCTTACAGAGAAAATGTTCTGTATACATCTGCAGGCAGGGAAGAGAAATTATGGAAGAGAAAGCCTGATTACCCCTCCTACCCAACAGAGACAAAGGCTGAAGCATTCAACCATTAAAATAGTTCTGTGGTATAAAGGAGATTAGCCTGAAATCTCTTGTCAATAGACATATACATACAGGAAAGCAATTTAATGTGTCCTCATTTGCTAGCATATTGAATTAGACAGGGAATTTTGGCATTCACTCAGAGCAAGTAAATACTTTCCATAGCCTGATGAGAGTATATTATTGATCAATTGGACACATTTGTCTATAAAACAGTGGTCCCAATCCTTTTGCTGAGGCAGATGAATTTAATGTGAACATACAGAATGAAGTCAGAAATGTGACAAGCTGTCAATGTGATGATGAGTTCTTTTCGTTCAGGCTCTGACTGAAAATGCATGATGTGTAGGGTGGTCAGAGAAAGAAAAATAATACCGATCACTTGCTTGTGAAAGGTCATTGAGGGCATGTTTGCAATATGTTCTGCTGGGGAGCACAGAGAGATCTTTGAAACACTGTGGTAGCACTTTGCTGCAGAGCTAGTTGGGCAGCAGTGATTAAAATCCATGCTATGAATGAAATCCCTGTTATCAATGATGCTTTGGGACTTAGAAATATTTCATACATTAGTTGAAAATTAATACATGTAACCAATGTGGGTTTTTTCTAAGGGTGTTTATGGATCTGAAAACACCAAGAATTTTATCTAAAATAAAATTATTTGAAAATTCAGATCTGAAAAATGTTATTGATAATTTGATATTGTTTTTAGGATCATTATTTCATATTTTTTTTAATAGAGAGAGTGGCATTAAGTATAAATGACTTTTTACTTTTGGCTTCCTTGCCTAAAGATTGATTTATGACCTTTCCAATGGATTATTTTAGATATTCACAGAGAAATATTTCCCTCTGCATAGTACAAATATATAATATACATGCATAAATCTGAATTTTCTGGACATCTACATGTTTGCTAAAGCTCCCATCATATTCCAGGCAGCATTTATGTGAGCATTTACCAAATCAGAACTGTATGCTTAAAAGAAAATCTGCCTTCATATACAGATATTTCATGGAGGTTTTTGTCCTATCTGTGTGTGTATTTATATCCATATAATTTCAAGAATCCATTTATATATACATGTATTCATGAAAGGCAGCACGAGTATGGAGGTTTCTGTGCATATATCACTTTGATGAGCTGAACATATTGTATGGAGAACATAAGTCTCCAAATAGAGACACAGTAATTGTAATAGAGGGTAGAGTAGGTCAGCGCAAGATTTAACATTTTGTATGAGTCAGCTTCAGCTGCTGCTCTCCAAATAAAGAAGAGCTGCTAACTGCTTTGTCCTGTTAGCAATCCAAGAGAATCCCCGTTACCCTTTTGCTCGAGGAGTTATTGAATCTCCTGAAGGGCTGTGATTTACTCCTGTGCTGTTAGCTCATTCCTTGTGGCTGCCTGGATCATTCCTGCACTCTGTGCTGGGATGAGGGGCACAGCTCTGGGGCAGGAGCAGAGCTGGCCAGGGGCTCCTGGGGGTGGAGATGTCCTGTGGCCTCACTGGGGCAGGGACTGATGGTCCCGGGGGCTGGAATGGGGTGCTAGGCTGTGGGCTGGGACAGTAGGGCTCATGTGTCCACTCTGGCACTGACAGAAAACCTGGCAGATATCTCAGGGCAGTATCTGCTGCCTGTGTCCTGTGGGAATCCTGGTCTGCACAGCAGTGCAAAGGAAGTGTCTCAGGTTCTTACATGACCGGAAATAAGAATCTAATTCTGACAAAAAACCATATCTGGAGTAGGGGCAAAACAAAGGGGAAATAAATATGATGATATCTCACCCAAATAGCTGACTGAAAAACAACCATGCTCCCCAAATCTATCATTCCTCTGTTACCTGATCAAGCTCTCCCTGAGTTTTCCCTGCATCTCATCTGAAAGTGATTCTCCTGACAAACGTATTAAAGTTTATTGACTAGATCTCACGATTCTTTGGCACAAAAAGATCTTGATGTGTTCAGCTACTGTTACTTTTTTATCATCTACATCTGTATGCATATGACAAATTCTTGGGAGGTTTTATATATCACCTTTTAAAAACACTTCTGTTCATTTTTCCACAGCTTCAAACTTTGGAAAAATCCTGAATTTAGGGTCACTCAAACAGACTCAGGATTTCGTTGTGTGAGTACTCTCAAGGCCATTATTCCAAATTAAAAACATGATTTTAAAGAAAATGAAAGCTATGAGTCCGTGATTGAGCATCTTTATTCAGAATTCAAGTGTTTGCAATTTTTTTTCACTACTCTCAGTTTGAAAGTGAATTGAACTACTCGCGCAGGTTTAACGTCATTTAACTAACAAATGTTCAATCTAAGCTCATATTAAAGTTTAGAGTGTCCATGTCTCAAAAAAAAATAAAACAACAGCAATATTTTTCATAAATACAAGTTGATTTTACTACATATAGTGCGAAACTCTTGGTGCTTCAGTCATAATGGAAATGTACGGTTATTTTTTCTGAGAAACTGAATATATTTCCAATAAAATTGATTTATGAACTGAAAGCTTGAGTGGAAGAATATCTATGAGATTTTCGAAATAAATGAAATGAAATTCCAAATCACATATATATATATATTTAGAAACTCCTGTTCCAAACCCTGCCTTTCAATTCATTCTGTGTTAGCCTGACTTTGAATATCTTAAGATTTTTAATTTGTTTCCCTCCCTATGATGTCACACAAGCAGACAGGGTACTTGCTGAATCCCTGCCTCTGAGAAGCTCTGTGCAGTTCCTTACTCTTCAAGGACTATCCCTATTTAAAGGATACCATAATCCAGACATTATGCATTTCTATATATAAATTTCACTCTTTTTCCTCAGCGTGATGCATTTCTCTGTATGGCTAACTATATAAAATGTTGCCCTAAGAAACTCTGTGAAATTTAGCATAGATAAATTTAATAAAATTTTAGTGGACTGAAAGTGTACATAGGAGGGTTGTTTTCTGCTGAAGCACACAAGAAAGCTGAAATGAACTTGAAAGTGATATAGGCTCTTGACTTCATAAAAGAAAATGAAACAAGATATTTAGATTGGTCCCTCCTGAATTGCTGGGTGTCATGCTTGGGTCAAAAAGCTCACAGCCTGAGTTTTTACTACAGTCATGAATTTGTGATTAGGTCAGCAATGAAGTAGAGAGAAACATTTTGTGGATCTGAGCAGAAGAGTGTTCAGTTTCAGATCCCATTACCTATCCACCCCTCTAGGCCCTGGAAAAAGATAGACCACCTCTCTTAAGCTGTGCTCTGTGACCCAGTACTTTTATGAGGGACACTTCCCTTGGATTTATTTTGGTAGTTTCTTGTTTTGATATGCGTGGCACATATTTCTCTTCCACTTAGGAGACTGGCAAGAGCAGAATGTTATGGAGGCTTGCTAACAAAAGGTCTATACTTTGCTTATCAATTACCAGTTTCAGGTGTCTTCTCAAGAATGGGACTGCCTGTGCCTTATCTGTCTGCAGAGCATCCTTAGGAGCACTGGGCTCAGTCAACCCTGGAGTGCAGTCATGATGATCTTGGGGTGGGCTGGGATTCATGATTAACTGAGTGTGTAGCACCTTGTGGGCAGAGCTCAGCACTGCCTGTGACTGAGAACCCTTTCCCTTGGGAGAAGCTGGCATGTTTGGAGTTCACTGGGGAAAGCACATGGAAAAAACATGGGGTTTGGCATGCATGAACCTTCACCTCAAACTTTTTTAGCTCATAACTCTTTGACCAAAGCACAGCCATGTGTAGTATCTGGCATATAACCCAGAAAGTGGAATGGGAAAACAGATATGATTAGGACTGAGATTTTCACAGGTCTCATCCAGCAAACAGGTGTTAGATCCTGTCTGAAGATCAAAGGAATTCACATGCCTACTTAGTTACTTAGTGTAGATACTCTTACACCACCATGAGGTGTTTTTTAGCAGTAGCATTTCATAAAATGAGAAAAGCCTCTACTTTTGGTTTGGTATAACTCTATGCTAATAGCCACTTATAGCATTTTAAATATATCATAAGAATTCAAAACCCCCATAAACTATTAATCAGACTTACACCAGAAGTGAAGACAGAACACCTATGAACATGTCTTAGGTGTTTGATTTCCTGTCTGATAGGCTTGGGCAGTTATGACTTTCTCTGCTTGTGTTCCGAATTGTGTGAGCAGGAGAGGTTCCAATTCCTGAAGCCAAAGAGCTACATTAACATGTCAGTATCCTAAGATACCTTCCCCTTTCACCATGGCTTAATGGTTTTTATTAGCCATTTGGAGCTAATTTGGATCTAGCCATGAGCAAAGCTTTCCCTCTACGAGCCCCATGCAAACATCCCACCATCATTCATTAAAGTGTTTCCACACAAAATTCTGAAATATCATCACCTCCTCAGCTCTGCTTAGCAGGCTGAGGTTTTGATCATAGTCACACAGAGGGTGTGACAGACTGGTTTTGATGATGGTCACACTGAGGGTGTACAGCAGAAGTATTCCCCAAGCCCATCCTTCCTCCTGGAGGTTCTCACACTACGATGACACACAGCTATACTCCTTTGCAAGGCTCTCTGGGGAAATGCACCAGTGCTGCACTTGTCCTGAGTATAAGCAGACAGTCCCAGAGAGCCAGGCTGCCATCCTGAAAAAGTTCAAGAAATGCCATAGAAATTTCACTTTAAAATATTCCAAGAAATCCAAGCTGTTTTCATAACAACTAAAGACAGTAATTCTGGTTCTTTAGTGTGTGACAAGGAGAAATCCGCTAAAGATGTGTGGCAGCTGCTTGCAAACTCATTCAAACTGACAAAGCTCTTGAAGTAACTGCCTGCATTCAGAGCAGTGAAGAGGTTCACTGCAAAAGCAATCACTTTTAATTGTAAGAATTTCCCTGGCTCATAATTTTGTTCTGTCCTGAGTCAGATTCCTTAAATCAAGAACACATTACATTTTTGACTGTGTAGGTATGTCATGTCTATCCCAGCTTTTCAGCCAAAATGTTTTTTGGCAGAATTATTTTTCCAGTTGCAGTGTTCTCATAAAATATAAGGGGGAAAAAAACCAGGGAAAAACAAAAGAAATAAAAACAGGGTGAATGATTTTGTCTCTCTGACCTATTCTTTATACTCAGTCCATCTTCCTAAGCTTTGAAATTTGCATTTTTACATATGTCTGAGGTGGCCAGATTGACATGTCACAAATTTTTAATGGAAGTTTGATGCCTGAGGATATTTCTACATTGCTTTCCCTTTACACAACAAATTTTTCGTTTGCTCTCTCCAAGACAGAGGTCATGTTGCCTCATTATATTTGTCAATATCCATCTGCTCTACCCAAAACACCAGATAGATTTTGAAGTTTGAACTCTGCATCCCCACTGCATGGGACCTACCTGAGATTTTGAGAATTCATCTGCAGGGTCTGTAATGATATCTTTCCAGTCAGCATTGATAGTTACAAGGTCTTTAAGACTTGTTTCAGAAACATGGGTATTGGTTAATAATTGCTAACAGACTGAGAAGTTGTGTCCAAAAAGTTCAGGAACTTTAAGCTTGGAATCTCATTAACAAAACCATGAAATAATATTTCTTTGAGTTCTTAGTATTCAGATTTGCATAGAGCTAAATTATCCATCAATCAAGTGCAGAGACAGATCCTCTGCAGACTAACAGATATTCCCCATTTATTTTTGTGATTAATCACTGCAGAGGTAATAATGATTTTAAAAAATGCACAAGTGTGCACATACAAACCTGTAGGTAGAGAATGTCTTGGGAACAGTAATGACTGGCATGTACCAATCAAATCATAAACACCATAAATAATAATAATAAAAAAGAAAAAAGTAAAATGAAATATTGAGATGTAACAGGTGGATCATAGAATCATTAGGGATTGTTCAAGATGCTGGGGAAAAACCCATCTAAAATATTATTTTTTAAGAAGTTGAATCAAAATCTGGATCAGGAACATAACAGTTACTGGGATGATCAGTAGAATGGAGAGGCTTTTCATAGAAAGTTACTAAAAAAGCTTTGCTTGTTAAGTCCGTCAGATGAAATCTCAGAGAGAGGATATGATTGCTCTATAAAGATCCTTGATGGGTAAGCATCAGGAAGGGGAAAAACTATTTATGGTAAAGGACAGTGCTGACACAAGAATAAATGCATATAAACTAGCTATGGATGCAATTAAGCTGGATATGAGGAGATTTTTAACCACGACAGAAACAAAAATTGGGAACAGACTTCCAATTAGGTGCATAAGGGTATAAAACCTAATTGACTCTAAGACAGAGAGCCATGTTGGTTTCTGAGAAGAATAATACAATATGTGTCATCAAACAGCTACACTTCAGGAGTCACTCTTGTTCCCTGATTGTTATGCACAGGCATATGTGTGGTTTACAAACTGTGTAGAGCACTAATGTTTCTGCATTTAAAAAATTTTAAAGCCATTATCCATATGTAATTTTAATCCATTACTACTGTGTCTGTACAGTACCTTTCAAACTGAGTAGGATTCATTTTGACATGGTAAAAGTGATTAGTCATCAAAATAGTTTTATGCAATAACTAATCAAATGGGATGATGTGACTAGCACATTATCACCTTCCATTTGAAACTCAAAGCTCATCTGTCACAACAGATAAAACTGCGAAACACAGAGACAGGAATATTTGAGCAATAGAAACCATCTTCTGATCAATGTTGTGGTGAAAGACTATTAGCATGTGCTATTAGCATGTAACACCCCTCACCCTCTTCTGAAAATATTTTGGATGCTAAAAAATTGCACTGCAATCCTTGTAGACCTAATGATAACTTACTGAGTATACATCAGGACAAGTAAACCAATATTTTTTTCCTGAAATCTGTGATAATTAGGTGGATAGCTGGGGAGGCTGGAAGGTTGAGACTGCATTTGGTAAACAATCTAATGTGCTTTTCTGTCAACAAGGGCATCCATTGTGCCTGTCTTTGACTTTGTACTAATAGATTTTCATGTTCCTGTTTATTATGTACGTATTGAAATCTAAGACTGATCAAGTTGCTCTTTAAAGCTTTTAATTATTCTCTAAATATTTCTGAAAGTAGAAAACACACCTTTGGTGGTATTGTCTGCAATGTTCTTCCTTGAATTCTCACCTCAGTAATCTGACTTCATTGCAGAAAGTAAAAAAAGTCATTATTGGAACTTATCTGGATTTTACACCTAACTGTGTAGATGAAAATATGACACAGACATGCATTTTTTTGATTTAAACAACAATAAAAATATCAATACAGAACCTCTATGGACTTTAATTTAATAGATCTGTAATTACAGTTGTTTACACAGACTCAAACAAACAAAACCTCCCCAGTATAACTAAAGGCTTCAGACATCCAAACAATGAGGAAAATCAACAAAAGAAACTCTACTTTGCCTCTTTTCCTGACCAAATCTGTAAGATTTCCCCCAGAGCTGCCAGATCAATAACCTCTGCATGCATGAGAAGATCTTGCAGCAGCTCTGTGAAATCAGCTCCACGCCTCATGGAAAATGTCCTCCTGGCCATGCCCTTTCCTTTAAAGCTAAAGGCAACCAGTCCCTCAGCTAATCTCACCTTGTAACTACATCCAAGGCAAATAAATGTTCTTCAAACAGGTGTGTTCTGTGCCATCCAAAGTGTGGCTCTGAGCTGCACACCTCGGGAGCAGCTTGGAGACCATGAGGCAGATAAGAACAGGCTTTGCAGGCAAAGGGAAGAATGCTGGACTTGGGGTTGGTTTTTCCTGCACTGTGAAGCCTCAGGTTTTGATTCTCTTATTTGAAGGTGGTCATGGCTGAGATAGACAAGGAAAGCCACGTCTAAAACAAGACTGCTACCTATGCCAAAATAACAAAATGGACTCTGTGTCCAGATCAGGGGCCAGCATGTGCTGAGATGTGCTAAAGCCATCCCTGGCATGCATCCCAGGGCCACAAGCTTTCAGTCAGAGTCCAGCATCACCATTTTCTCTGCTTCTCCCAATGCACTCAAGTGAGTTTCAGCCTGCTCTCTAATTCTTGTCTATTTGTTGCACAGGTCTTGGCTGGGCCTTACCCACTTTAATGAAATGAGATGGAACCAAAATTTTATTGAGCACAGATTTTAGAGCAGAGGCTGCATCCTAAGCCCTCACAGCCATGACAAGTAAAGGACCAGCTGAGTTACCCCTCTGGTTATCCTTTCCTGGTGACATGATTGTTTAAACATCAGCGTATTTACGAGCCTGTTGAGATCAAGAGGTTTTACAGAAACTCTGGTTTCAAAAGGCTTTAGTGGTTTCTATCCATTATGTAATTTTCCATATTATTAACTGTTTCCTAATACTCTTTTTTTCCCCTGTAAATTATCTGATAAAAGTGAAGGAGTGCTCGTAATAACCTCCATTGCATGAAAGCCTGAAAGAACAACACATTATAGTTTAGTTGTTGTCTTAGCTGAGTGTTCAGCAGCATTGTCTTCCATTAATAGCATCTGTACCTGCTGTCATTTCACATAGACTTGGTGTCTGAATGTGCTTTTATTTTAAATCAGAATAGACTTGTGATCAGTGTAAATTTACTGATAAAATTAAGACACAAAAAGCTCTGTAGAGATAGATACAGTAAATTAAATGTGATTTTAAAGATTATTTAATCAAAACGGGTCCAAGTTTAAGACTGTGTTAGCTTTACACAGTTCAAAGCTTCACTGATTGCATTAAAATGGCTTTAGACATATGGTGTCAGATCAGACAGAGTCATAAGTTAAACAGTTTTCTCCATCAGAAAACAAATTTAATGAAATTTTCAGGACATCATTCATTATACATTTCCTTTTGGTGCCTCCTTGAAATGTTCTCCTTCAGACACTTAAAACACAATCAAGATCACATAATCTCAGAACTATTTTCTTCCTAAGTGTACAGTCCCTGATTGTGCCCCAAGTAACAAGCATATCAGTTTTATCTATTGATGTGGTCTTAAAATGTGTAAGTAAAGTTATAAATGATACTGAAAATCACTCACTCAAGGGGAGGTAGAAACCCACTGTTATTTTACAAATCCTGAGCTCTAAACATTCAAGTTGTCTTGCTGTGCCCCAGATTGAATACTGTTTAATTATATCAGTAGTGAGGAGCTCGATGGGTTGAAGAGTAGATGCTTTTGTAAAATATCAGAACCAATGTTTTTTCTCAACAGAAGGGTTATTTGTCCATTGTGTGTAAATGACACATTTCTACTTTACTGAAGAAGACATTGTTCATGCATCAACCTGGCCAGCATTTTTTATTATGGACCTTTCCCCAACACTTTGTGCAGTTAAGTCAAAAGCAGATGAAATTCTAAGCACTTCTAGCTGCCTTCTATTAAGCATTATTTCAGATTTCTCAGCAGTTTGCAGGATCAAGAACACAAGCATCAAAACTGACTCTGATGTGAAGATTGAGAAACAGCCACCACGTAAAACTCTATGGAATGTTCCTCTGTCTCAAGATCCTTCTGGCATTTGTAGTTTTTTGAATCTTCCATAGCAGTGCGAGATTGAATCATGAGTTGGTGTTGCTGCATGTCAGGGATTTCTGGTCTAGTTGTTGTAAAAGTCTGTAGCTGGCTGATCTCCATTATGTAATGGATAAAATACGTGCCTGTCTTGAAAAATAACATCAGTTACAGTATTGATTTCAATCTAGCACTTTTGTATTGATAAAACACCATGTTTGCAAACAAGCTTTAATTGGTGTATGGAACCAAAATCTTTGAATTAGAGTTCACTAAAGCCAGTAAGTTGTTTCTGAACTGCAATAATGGAAGTTCGTTTTTTAAAAAGCTGTTTACATGCCAATCTCAAGCTCAGCAAGGCAATAAACCCTTACATATTGCAGCCTCTATATATAAAGTACAAGATTAATAGTAATTACTTTATTCAAGCACCAGATTATCTGTTAATACGTAGAAGTCTTTGGAATTAAAGCTCATGGTGTGTCACAGTGAGAGGCTTTATTCCTGCTCTGGATAAGGATCATCCTCTGCATAGACTTCAGCAGGGCAGATTGAAGATATTAGATGATTCCTATACTTTATCTGGTCTGGTATGATTTTGGTTGTGTATCAAGAAACTGAAAATATTCCTTTCCTTTAAAAGTGATTGTTAAGTAACAGGTTGTTGGGGTTTAGTTGTTTCGGGTTGGGTTTTTTTTTAATCTTCTAGGAAGCCCGTGTTGCTTTGGCCTCAAAATTGTCACCAAATAATGAGAATTTTTTTGGCAAAATATGACAATGATCACAGTTCTTCTTGTGCCAGTTGAAAGCATGTGAACAAAACTTGGCTCTAAACCAAGGCATATTATCTAAACATATATATATGTAGGTGTTTGTATGACATCTATGCCATCTAAGCTCCCTTATATAATGGTTGCAGCCATCAGAGAGCTGCTTAATTCTGGGAACAGGGCTCCTTCCGCAGTTCATCCTCCAAGAGAAGTGGGTTGATTCTGTTGCCCAAACACAGGCAGGAGGTTGCAGGGTTCCTCTGTCCTGTCTGCTACTGCTGTGGAGATGGCTCATGTGCCCAAGGGTGTTTCATCATCAGACACTTATGCTTAGGCAAGTGAACACCTCTGACAGTCACTGGGATACTTTTATATCCTTCCCCAACATTAATGCTATCACAAGCATAAGGATTGCACAGGTGAAGCTGTCCAGAGCTGGACTCTCTAAAAATCTGAGATAATATCCATGAAAAGGCATTATTGAGTTATATCAGAACATGACATTCTATTCAGCAGAAATGTGCTTTGAAAAACAATGATGTCCATGTAACTTAAGAGCAGAAGTGTGTTTACATTCTTATGTAAGGATTAAGATGGGAGAAATGGAAAGAGGGAAAAGACAGACTGGAGGATGCCTTGTAGGAAAGAAGGGGATAAAGGAAAACAGAATGGAATCAAAAGTGGCTGAAAATTACTCAAATGGCTCTCCAAGGAAATGAAGCTGCTTTTCCTCTCATTTTGTTTTCAGATAGGTTGTGATTGCTCACTAAATATTTCAGGCAGATGGATTCTGCTACAGTTTTTTCCTGTTCCTCCAGCTCTAACTTGGAGTTACAAAAACAATACTATGAACCATGAGAAAGTTTGTAAAATACAATGCCACATGCATACCACTAATTTTGTTGTGTGAATGAAAGTTAAGCTCTTAAGAGAGAACATGGCCTTTAATGCAATATCCCAATGCCACTGCAATCAATTTTGAATCTCCTCTGGACTTCACTTGGAACAAACTTTGGCCTTGAAAAAAATAGCTCTGTGTGAAAAAAGTCCATCACTTGATACAATGTTCTGAGTTATTTTATTTGAAAAATATGTTGTGTGTTCATACCCCCCAAAAGAAAAGCAAACATTATTTGCTTGTCATACTGCTTCAAATGTATATCTACATGGGGAAAAAAATCATATGGGAGCTGTGAATCACATTTTGAATCAAAGCCTTTAAAAGGTGGAGGAAGGCTGAGCCTTCCTGGACCTGCTGCTAGCAGTTTTCATTTTCTGTAAAGTGTAATCAGTTGTGGCACCAGCAGCACGAGAGCCGGATGTCAGCACTGGCAAAGGAGCTCCTGGTGTGCCTCACGACTGGCTAAGCATCTGAAGGGCAAAAGGAATCCTTTTGCTTTAAATATCTAACATTTATTTTAAAATTTAAACATGGAAGCTGTTCTTCTGAGAAAGGTACTAAAACTGGAAGAAGCGTGGTTTATGGCCTGTCACTAGGGATCCATGTTACTTTCCTGTAGTATGGTACATTCAGGATTAATAAGAATGCTTTGCTATTTCAGGTCTTGTGAAGCAATTTCTTAGGGCCATAAATTTTCTTGGTGATATTTTGTTTGTGCTGCCTGTAGGAAAAAGGAAATAGTGGATGGCCAAAGGCAAACCACAAAGTGAAATCCAGGGTCTGAGGGGGATTTGAAGAAGGGTTTAGAAAGGGAAATCTGTGTATTTAACTTAAGAGGTGATGTAACATTCATCTAATTTATAAATCTTTGATGAGTGGACTTTTGAGGTAGATAGGGAGTGTTCAGGACAGCACTGAGCAGAACTGAGAGCAGATAAGAGTTGTGATGAGAAAGAAAAGGCTGTGATAAAACATGAAAAAAAGAAAACTTCCTTTGATTGAAGTCTACTTCTTTTGAGTATTGGTCTACAGAATGATCTTCAAGGACAGCACAGAAGTATTACAATTTTGTACTCTTTATTAACATTACTTTATATTACAGTAGTGAGCAGACTCTAAATGAGATCAAGGTCTTTTTTTACTGAGCCGTAGCTGAGAGCAAAATATGTCATGAGATAATCCCTGACTTGGAAATCTAATGAGATTGATAAACCATATGAAAAAGAGAAGAAAAGTAAAGGCAGGAGAGCTTTCCTAATGGTACAACGCCAATAAGTGGTGGATTTATTTATTTATGACTAATTTATCCAATGAAATATAGCCATGATACATAGACTTTAAAATTACAGCTGTGCACTGAGAGGAGATGAGCTGAACAACCCCTTTTTCTGGCAAGCTCTCCCATTTGCTATAATTATCTCACATAAGCAGAGTACACAGTGGTATTGTGAGTGCATTGTAGGTTGTTAACGCTTACCTTGCAATAAGAACTGTGTTAGACATTTACACTGAGTATTGTAAGCTCCTCTTAACAATTAACAGCTAGTAAATACATTTGCCTCATTGTTTTCCATTGCTGAAAAACGCATGAAATTGGAGTTAAAAGCCCCTTTAGTGAGGATTGCATAACTCTAGTCAAGACAGTGCAATAACTTCTGCTTTTATGTAGATTATCTTTTCTTTAACAAGCATACACTTATTTGGGAAGCTCTGGTTCTTCCCAGAAAACTGTAGAAGAATGCTGCACAACAGAAAATCGGTGAGTTTTAAATGAAACAGGGTGTTGGGGGGGCATTAATCACATAATCACATATTTATATGCCTCTATAATACCTGTCTACCAAAAAAAAAAAAAAGGAAAAACTTAAAATTCTATGTTACATAAACTCACCTTTCAGGTTTTAAGATGGCTGAAAATACACAGCAAACATATTGTGGGAATAAAACCCTTAAATATAGATAAATTATCATTCAGTAGGATTGTCTCAAGTTTATTTGGTACATAAAACCCACAGTTCCTTTTCTCACTGTATTTCCCTTCTTTTATTTGAGTGCAGCTCTTGCAATATGCTCGACATTGTGCAGCTAGGGAGGCACAGATTCTGTTGCAATGTTGTGCAGTGCAAATAGATGAGAGACAGAAACAATACTCCCGGAAAGCTCTTGTCAATGTTCCCTTCCTTCTCCCAAAGGATTTCTCCTGACTGTCCCTTCTCTGTTAGTGCCAGACATCCCTGGGCAGATGTTCAGGGTATGTTGTTTTCCTTCACCTCAGATCGGCATTTGGCAGATTCCTGTCCAGCAAAGTTCCACAGGAGACGATGAACATTCAGATGGGAAGTGGCACACTGATGGTTCTGCCTGAAAGGTAGGGACTTACCCACATTTCTCTTCTGTGCTCCTCCCTCACTGTTTCTTCTCCTTGAGACAACCTTCATCCACTGCTCTCATTCCTCCATTCCTCAGAGCACCTGTAGATTTGCCCATTTTCCCTTCCCTCCTCTTTTTTCCCTTTCACATCTGACATGAAGCTGTTTTGTTTCTACTTTTGATTACTTTTTGTTTCCTCCTTTCTCTACCTGCGGACTCCTGTAATGCTAGTGAGTCCTGTAGCTCCTTTTCTTGGAAGAGACCAGGATTCAGGATAAGACATAGACATCCCTGCAGTTTGGCAGCTGACAGTAACCACAGCATGTGCTGCTTGCCAAAGTTGTTTCCAGTTCTGGTTGGGGGCTACAGTTAGCAGTGATCAACTTTTGGTAATTGTAATTGAGGCTTTTTAAATTTTTAATTGTGGCATTAGTAATTATAGATGCTAGTCTTTCCTTTCCAGGGCTTGTGGCTGTAGATGAAACATTTCCCACAATAAAATAGTCACATTATGAAAAATTTAAAGTCACAGAAGAACTAGAACTTTCAGAAAAATCTCCAAAGACTACAAAACTGCATGATAAAACCTGAGGAGCTGATGACACAGAGCAGGGTGCTGAAGAAATGTCAGCCAGTGCTGAAGCTCCAGCTGTAAGCACTTGAGAACTGGAATTCAGAGAGATTAATCCCTCATCAGAAACACAAACCCTTTCTACCTCCTATAAGTGGTTGGGCTTAATAAGAGATACTGACATCTCTGAAAAGACAGCACACTTACAGAAAGCAAGTTATATGAGCGCCCACATGCCTGTGGATAAGGGTTGCAGCTGATCTGCCTGCAGCACCTTAAGTTCATTTGGATTAGATGTACAAAATACAGCAACACAGTCTTTGGCAAATGCTTGTATAGCTGCAGTGAAGCCTCATCATTGCTCTCGATGCCTAAGACAGCTACCTTAGAGCTAATTCTCTCCCTCTGTGCTGTTGTCATGCTCTCTGAAAGCAGTCATCCATCAGGAGGTGCTTGGTGTGTCACATGAATCTTCAGTGGGCTCTTCAAGGTGCCAAGCCACCGTTCTGCCAGACAGCTGCTCCTCCTCACTGATCTGAGCAGGGACATGTGGACATCAGGGAGGTGGGGTGGGACAGCCTCGTCCCCTGCCCTGCCTGTGCTCAGGGTGGCAATTACATTTTGAAGCAGATGCTTCATGGGCCAGAGCTGTGCAAGTGAGAGAGAACAGTGGGAGGATGGACAGCAATTCCAACTCAGTATTCTTTGTAATTTAGCTGGGCAGAAACTGCTCTTTTTGTGTGGTTCACCAAAATGTGGAAAACTTGTAAAATATGGTGCTGTCTCAGGATTATTTATGGGCAAGCTCAGAAGGAATGTGATGAGCTCCTTTGGGAAAATGCAAAACTAGGTAAACAGGCAACACCACTGAGGATGAAGTTGAACCTTGACAAGCACAATTTAAAGCACATTGAAAGGAATGATTTAAGTTATAAGTACACACAGATGGTCCCTGAATTAGCTGCAGTCTCATGCAGTAAAGAATTGGATTTTGCAGCAAACAGCTCCCAGTCTGTGCAGAGATTGGGAAAGCAAAAGCATTTAGCTACATTAAGGATGAGAGAAAATGATGTGTTCAAATCAGGGCTTGTACATACATGTCAACATATGGCAGTGATTTCCAAAGTGTTTAAATAACTGAGATCGGCAATCAGATTTCTTTTTCACATTATCTAAAGGGAGGTTAGAAAGTCTGGAGGTAGTTAATTTCATGGAAATAAGGGGAAACTTGTCAACATCTGTAAGCACCAGCATGCTTGCTCCAAGTCCTCATCAGTGGAAAATGCATTGAAAACCAGATTGCAAATCTGGACTTCAGGCTTCCCTGTGCAGGGCAGTTTTCTGGGTACAGTTCAGACCATTCCCTTCTTGAGCTCCGTATCCCACTGGTCCTAGGCAGCTCCTCACTGGGTGTGTGGGAAGCTGAACAGCCCTGTTAGGAAATATTTGCTTTATATAGGCTAGAGGGACAGGCGCCATCTTAAAGATTTTGGGAATTTTGTTCTGAAAGGTATCTCCCCATGTTTAGACAAGAAACCTGAGCATTTAAGGCAGATGCAATGAATTAGTATTTTGGACCAAATGCTTCTTTGTACATCTGTAGAGATTAATTTGAACACTACGGAATTTATGTGCTACTGAATCAGCAATATGTGGCTCAGTATCCCTAAAGATCTGAACATGGCAAAAACCCTGAGTCATGAGTTTTAACAAGGGATTTTTTAAGACTGGAATTCTCCTCAAGGAAACACATTTCAAATGATCAGAGCTACTGTGAAAGCAGGAAAATTGTGGCCAATGAATGGCTGCAGACACTGATGACCTAGATATAGCTGAAATATTAATGGAGACCATCATGGCCTAAGACCAAATGACAAATATGACTCATTATGACCAAGAGATCAACTTCAAGCAAAAATCCATTCAAATCAATAATCAGAACTAAAACTAGACAGGGAATGTATGAAAATAATTTGTGCTCTGCAGTACACACATAAAAATAGTTGTGTGCTCCCCTTCTGAAATCACAGGTTTATTTTCATAAATGCTTCAAACCTGCAAGGTTAATCTGTAGCAAAGAGTAACTAATTGCCTTCAAAAAGGAATAATTAGACAAAAGAATAGAAAGTGACACCATAGGCCACTATTTGAAAAGTAATATAAAACCCCGTATCTAAATTCCCTCACTGGTGCCTTTACTACCCAGTAATTCTCAAGTTACCTGAGTTAATGTTCCAATAAAATATTCAGGCACAGTGATGCTAAAAAGCATACACTGCACAGAGCATTTTTTAGATAGTCAAAAATGGTATTGCATACAATTAAAAATGGGAGGTGTAATGTAACTGTACATATAGATGTAGTGTCTGGTAGCAGACACCTGTGCTTGTACAGCCAAAATCCAGGAAGGCCAACAAACCACAAAGAAAAGCATTTGGCCTGGCAGCTCTCCACTATTATGTGTGGAAATAATCATCATTGTCAAAGTCATGTCCTGCTTTTCAGTGACCTCACATTTTCATGGCATTGTGATGTTACTTCTCAGGAGCCTCAATGAATTTGCTTTGATATTTTAATGAGAGTATACATTGGGATTGCTATTTTCTTTCCCAGAAATAACTATTATACTGCTTTGTGCCCATGCAATAATGCCTCCATACCTCCACATTTGCAGTAAAACTTCTTTCCAATGTAATCTCAAGGAACAGTGATTTTATATTAACTTAAATGGGGCCTGCTAAATATATATGAATACTGGTTTGCCTGCCCAGGACTGTGTGTTATTCTCAGCATGACTGCAACTATATCTTAAGAAATAAAAACATAAAATATGTTATAAAATGAATGGGGAGAAGAACAATGTTGCTATCCATTACTCAGGTACTTCATGCTGTAAATCAGCTGGCAAACCTTGCATAAATCAAATAGTTGAAAATAGTATGAACCTGAATTAAGGACAAAAAATACTCCTGAAAAAAAAAATTTAAAAAGCATATGTCTAAACCTAAGATATTGATAGAAACACCAAAAAAATGAATACAAAAACACAGCAAAAGCTCAGCTCAATTTACTTTCTTGCTGGTGAACTCAGCAATTCAGGTGCTCAAATGCACTCCTGCTTCCAACAATTCCCACCCTTCTAATTTCCTACACTTCCCTCCCCTATTTAAAAAAAGTTATTGGGACAGAAAATGAGGTTTTCAGGGCCTGAGCAGTCACTCACCCCTGCTGGGGAAATGGCAAACACAGAGTAGGCTTGTCTTACTCATGCAAAAAGGCACAGTCTTGCTTACAGAAAGAGTTTTTAACTTGAACAGTTCAAACCTGATTTTGGAAATAGGACTTGTGAGTAATGGGCTTTGGAAGAAAGATAAGTGAGCAGAAACGTTTTTGTAATCTGCATTTTTGGGAGGATTTTGCCTTTGTCTCAGCAAAGAGACATCCCCTAATCACTCCAGTATTCCCAGGAATGGGCCCAGCAAGTTCCAGAGATTATTTCTGTTTGCTGAATGAAGTGTTACAAAAGAGCAAATATATTATCTGACATGGTAAAAAAATAAAGTGGGACTTTCCAAAGTTAGATAATGTAAACTGGGGGACTATCTGCATTAAATACACAGATGGGTCTGTGAGGAACTGCAGGACAGAGAGTTTTGACAATCTATAAATACTTTAATCTAAAAATGAATCTGTGACTGCACATATTTGGCTGTTTATAAAACTTCAGGAGCCACAGCACTTGCAGTGGCACTTAAAGACAAAACGCCATATCTGAAAGACAAAACTGCCTAAAATAGAGTTACCTGTATTAGTTAGATCACACTGGAAGAAAAATGAAAACACAAACCAACTCAGCACAATGCCAGTATAAATAAAATTTAGACCATGTTTTAGATTAATAAATGCAACAATTTATAAATTGGTCCTTTCATCCAAATGAGCATGTAGAAACAAAAATTGATAATAATGCTCCCTTAAATAGGTCTCTCTCTTCAAAATTGCATAAAAATTAATGAAAACACCTGATAGCAAGGAATACACCAAATTTGTCTTTTATCAATTTTAACGAGTCCACATAAAGGTTTATGTGAGTAAAGGAGTTTGGGGATCCTTTTTGGTGAGTTTGGTTTACCTGTTTTTTTTTTCCTGCATTATGTTTGCAGATGGAAAGGTTTGCCTGAATCCCATGCAGGAAAGCTTTGTGTGCAGCTCAGATCTGCCCAATGGTGGCTGAGACACCTTTACTTGTTTCTTTAAATGTGCTCTCAGAAGCATGCAGTGCCCAGAGTCTGCTGTTTATCGCCTTTCAGTGGGGCTGTGGATGTCCTCAAAAATGTTTATAATCACAAGGAAGCCATGTCCAGCAATAGTGTCTGGATAAAAACACATTATTCTCTTTTGCTTCTCCTGGTGACCCTGGATTTTGTTCTCTGGATGCTTCCAGATTATTGCCTTCAGTTATAATCTGGTAACTAATAATTAGTAACTGATGTAATTTAATACATTCAGGCTACCAGCAGATCTTGGTGCTTTCCATGCCAAGTCAAATAAATTCAGCTGCTATGCTCAAAAGATAAAACTACTTGTACACTTGTCATCAAATAGCACTTCTGGGATCCATTAATTTGGAATATGAGCCTCTTCTCCATTAATGCTGAAGGGCTTATTAGAAATTGGACTCATACAGTAGCAGACACCAAACTTCTCCTTTCAGAAAGAAAGTTTATTGTTAAGACCTTCACATTAGAAGCTAAAAGCATTTATAATACACTTTGGGCTCACTCTTTTCTAAAGTTTTCCTGAATGGCTGATACAGAACATCTTATCCAGAAACTCAACCGGGCTAATCAAGAAATAAAACAACATTCACTCTTTCTTTTATAAGACCTCTAATTGACCACTTTTAGATTTCCTGTTTCACCTGATATTATTCATGGTTTGAATTCGGTTACATTTTAATAAAGTTTTGAGGTTTGGTTTTATTTTTTTTTCCTGATTTAGTTCCAGTAATTGTGAGCTGGAACGTGAGTTACTTAGGGGCAAGCATTTGCTTTCTTTTTGAAAAGTTTCTCAAGGAGAAAATATGTTATATAGATGTTAGCAGTGAAAGGATTATTGAAAAAAATGTAAGAATAGAAGATACTGTATCAAATAAGTATTGTGTTAAAGAGATAATAATGAAATAACTTCAGGATTGATTTCTGATGCTAAAAATTGAACCAAAAATTACAAAAAATATTAGCTGCATCATAGATTTCAACATTTGTGTTATTTTTGAATAATCAAGAAGTCCCTCTACATAAAAAATAGGAATAAAACCTCCTTTTACAGAGAGTTCATCAAAATGCTGAGACAAAAAGTCCCAACACTAATGTCTGTGACATACTATAAAGACAGTGAAGCAGAACAGCTGATATATACTTGTAAAAATGAAGGGACTTTTAATAAAGCTTATAGAAATCTCACAAAGAATAGAGAATGAACTTGAATAATGGCAAGGATGACACATTCCCAACAAAGCCAGAACAATAATTGAATAGAGTAGTGGCTTTTAAATGCAATAGCATTTCTGAGTTATGGCTAAATGGTCTGAAGTTGAATATATAGTATTGCTGACATTATTTGAATTCAGCCTCTTGCAGGATTATCCCAGATCTGTCTGGCAGACATACGAAAATTAAGATTTGTCATGTAAGATAAAATTAAAGAGATGTTTGGCTTGAAGAGCTGAGTTCTGCTGTAAGGTTCAAGAAAACGATCCATGTAGAAATGTATCAACCATGGAACTCCAGCTGATGAAACACTGAGATGCAGAGGTTCTTTCCAAGGTGCTGGCTTAGAAGTGGCCAATGGACTTTGCATTCTGTACTATCTGTGAGTGGCCTTTTGGTAGCTCTGTGAAGCTGTGATCTCTCAGTGAAACCAATGAGAAACTCTTCTACAGTACCTTCCTTACACACAGTATTTTTGTTTCCGAAGTCTGGGAGCTGGAGTCCCTATGTGTTGGCTACAAAGTTTAATTTTCCTAGTTTTTTTCCCTTGAATGCTTATTTTAATGATAAACTCTTTCAGGGGTGGCAGCTAATATTGCAAATATTCCATATATATGTCCACTCTTGCTTTTTTTTTTTACAAAATCTTTACATTGATCACATTATTTACTCTCTTATGTCTTTCAACAGGTTATTTACATGTCAGAATATTAACATCAAAATATGCACCTTTTGCAGAAAAAGAAAAGCATTGCTATAGATCTGAAAGATTTGTTTTCCAGTGCTAAACCCGTAGATAGATGTACTTGTAGGAATTCTTTAAACAGTAATAAATGCAATTGCCATAGCAGGGATCCTCTGCAGACAAATCTGTGAAAATGAGGTAGATGCAGTTTTCTGCGGGTAGGCAGCGAAATCAGTCACAATCCAAGTCATAATGGCTTTGAGATTCTTGAAAAATCAGGTCTGTTGAGGAAGGAAATCCTCGAGACTGAGGCTGTCTGTTCTGTCCCCACATTGTCAAGGCGTCATTAAACTCAGAGCATTTCTATTCAAAGCAAATCTATACAAAGAGGAAAATGAGCTAGCAGGGAGCTCTCTTAAGAAAGTTACAGTAATGGCACAACTACAAATATGCAAGTGCAGAGGATGAAACACAGGAAGAGATTTCTGTGGCTGGATCTGGAGCTGGCAATACAGGAAGGAAGTCTGGAGATGAGCAAATTAAGCCAGGGACAGATAAGTAGAGATAAGCATTCATGGACAATAGCAGAAAGCACAAAATAAGTATAAAATGAAGTACAGCCTGCAAGCCTTGTTAAGATGAACAAGAAAACATTCTGTAAGAACTTTAAGATAGATAGGAAGGACCCAGAGAAGAATTAATCAGCTACTGAGTAGGGAAGATAAACACATCAATATATCCAGGTGGCACAAGTGGTGTTTTTAACAATAGTCTTCGGAAAACGTAGTCAGCTGTGGTCAGACAGCTAATGCAGTTAGGACAGAAAAAATGTAAACTCAAACTGTACTGCAAAATATATGCTAAAGAATACTTACATTTAGTAGACATTTGAAATTGTTTGAACTGTGGGAGGTGAGATAGGAAACATAACAATAAGTAGAGTTTTACACACTCTTTGTTCTAATGTTTCAAACACAGCGAAGGAAAACCAAAGTGTTGTCTAACAATACATGCTACTTCAGCATTTGAAAAAATACATGATCACATAAAAAAACTATATATTTTCTGTAAAAACAGCAAGGCAAGTAGCACTCAATATGTCATGTCCAGCCATGAATGCTTTGGGGACTCCTGGTCACTCCATCTCAGAGGGGATTTAGTAGAACAAAGCTGATCAAAAGTTTGAACAACTTCTATAAAATAAGACAATTAATAAAGCAGAACAATTAGATTGGAAAATAGATGATTTAGGCAGTTTGGATAAAAGCCTATAAATTCCTGAAGAAAGGGAATAGGAATTGATTATTCACTGTTTTTCACCATCCAACAACAGCAGGGCAGCCAAGAAAATAATGTTTAATAGGTTTAAAACATTAAAAGGGGAGCCTTTTTCAGAGAGTACATCACTGAACTGTGGAACATATTGTCAAAATGCACGGTGGAGACCAAATGGGATCAAATTCGTGGAGGGTTTACCCATCAGTGACTACTAAACATAATGAATAGTAAGGGAAGTTGTAGAGAATCTAGAGAGGAAAACCAAACATAACCAGGGATTATAAAAAGCTCACCTAAGAAAAACTGGATAAATTACTGTTGTTCATGCTGTTATTCTTCTTGTTATGTAAGAAATGCCTGATAAGAGATGTAATTATTTCAGGTAACACTTTTTAACATGGTATTTTTCAAATACTTTTGTGTCCTTCTAGTTCACTGATAAGTAAGATACTGGACTCAGTACACAGTCATGACGAACTTTACTAAGAAGTTTTTTTGAAATTTTTACATTTTTTTTCTTACCTAGTTCTTTACCCTTTGCCCTTTATTCTAAAGACTTTTTTTCTCATCATATTAAATACAAATATTAAATCCTCTTTACCCAACACTTTTATCATTCATTGTTAATTGGCTTCTCACCAAAAAAAAAATTTCTTTTTGTAGCATTCATATATCTTACCAGATTCTTTTGATGTGAAGAACTCATTATGAATGGTCTAGGATACACTGCACATACCTAGCTCTTCTTCTCTGCTATAGAATGTAGCAAAAGTGTGAGAGAAATAGGTAGAAACGTAAGCAATCATAGATCCAGGACACACAGACTGCAAGAAGATGCTGAACATAGAACTCTGTAGCGTAATGGAGATATAATGGAATTGTAGTAAAAAAGCTGAGATTCTGGTAACAATCTTTAAATACATGAAAAGTTGCTGCAAAGTCAAAAGCTGTCCTCCATGTCCCCAGTGAATAAGAATAACGTGTAGGTTGGGTGTTAGGGGAAGGCTTTTCATGCTAATACAGCAAAATTGCAACACATTGCTTGCAGAGGTTCAGACTCTCCTACCATTGGAGTTGTGGCTTTGGGAGCTGCTTGGACTCACTGCTTCTGGAGGGAGCACAGATTCACTCCTGAGGATCCCTCTGGGATTCTGTAGGCAAAAAGTCATTAGAGCTTCCCAGCAGCGTTCCTTCATTAAGCCCTGAGGGGAGTTCTGTGAGTTGACTCTTTTTTTAGAGGAGAAAAAAAGCTTTTTTTTTTTGTTTTTTTGGAAGCCTTCTGGCTATTCTCTTTTCTTAGAAGAAAGAGAAAACACTGCTAAGTGATAACCTAGGTCATGATCCTTTTTCTATAAATGTTAATAGGATTTTTGTTCCTTCAGAGAAGTTGAACCAGAAGCTGAGATAGCAAGTTTTGAACTTAAAGCTACAACAAGCAATGAATATCATCTAAAACAAAAGCTGGAATGAATGTGAAGGTCAAGTGGACAGGTTAAAATCAAATTCATTCCTCTTGATCTTTTTGTTTCTGGTCCTGCAACATGTTCTGCTGTTTCTTTTGTGGCACTGCCTCAGCTTTCTTGAGAAATAGGGAAGATCAGAGTTCAGTGGCACATTTGGCTGCAGGACTTTCCAGCCAGACCAGCCTGGGACCCTGGGTAGCAAATCCCCAATTGAAAGAGCAGTGGATGCTCTTGGCCAGAGCCTTGTGCTCTGCATTAGGCACAGGAAGTTTAAAGCTTTATCTATTGATTTTGGAAATTGTTCAAAATAACTCATTAATCAATCCCTTTTTTTCGACCCTAATTCATAAAATGCTTTTAATATTATGTCATGAATTAATCAGCATCCAATCTTATTTATTATTAATAACACAGAGGATTATTTTTGTAACAGCAGGCTCATTATCATGTTACTTGATATGAATTTCCAGTGTAGTTTTGTCAGAAACTGCAAGCAGGGATGAAGATCTTTTCTTAAGCTGTGGATCTGAAGTCACATTTCAGCTAAAATTTTATTGGTTTAACAAGAACCATTCTTCTAATGAATAAAGTAGGCAGAGGCTGCAGCTGGTGTTATGACAAGATTTTAAATTAGAACAACCAAATCACCTGGAAAAATATAATTTCCAGTCTATTTTCCAGATTAATATTCAAAATCCATAGTCTGCAAAGTCCTGAAAAGCTGGGACACTCTTTAAAGTTCTTATATTTTGCTTTTGAACATGCAGAAGTTAGAGGTCTAGAACATCCCAAGATACTGTAAGGAAGACTTGCAAATTTTTCAGGTGTGACCTGATTCTGTACTCACTGCGAAAAATATTTAGACAATCCTGGACTGAGATTTGCTAAGTTTCCATTCTAAAAAAAAGTAAGTCATACAGTACAATATTTCACAGTGATGCAAAACATTTGTTGAAGGAGGAAAAGTTGAATTGCTTTGCTGCAGCAAACAGATTTGCAAACTACTGTGAAAACTTAATGCAGATACATATTTTAAGCCTCTGTCAGGATTTAATCCCAAAATTGCCTTTTGTTTGACTTTGCAGTTGAGTGAATGCTTCCACTGTCTTGGAGATCCACATTCTAATAATACAGAAGATACAAGAAATACAAATGTATTTCTACTTAGACAAAAGCTTTTAAATTATTGGTCACCCTCAGAGGGATACGTCTCCTTTCCTGTGTGCACCTGTGACATCAATGTTCAAGGACACCTACTCACCTAGATTTCCTTACAGATGGTGGGGAGAAACAGGCAGCTTGTCTGTTGTGTCTTTGGACTAATCAGGATCATCTGTTTTACATTAAACTTCTCTGCCCTCAGAAATAGTCACCAATGGAGTTTCCACAAGCTCCTCAACCAATGAGTCTTTTACTTGTTTTGGCATTAAATATCGTCATTACATGTAGACTTTACGTCTCCTACTTCAACCTCAGTAAAAAATATCTGATAGAGCTACTTTGAAGTCTAAAGGCTGAAAGTCCAAAATACAAACAACCTGAAGGCATAAGTAGAAGAGGGAACTGCATCTAGGGTCAAATCAATGAGTGCCAGCTGTACCGAAGGTCTGTGCTGCAATGTGCCATTCCAGCCTCTGGGATGTGTGTGCAAATACATGTCAGTGCCATGGCCTCCATTCTGAAAGGCTTTGCACAGACTGCCAAAGAGCCTCCTGGTTTTTCTGCAGAGGCAGATGGGGGCAGAGTGCACAGGTGATGGTAAGTGCTCAACACAACTCTGCCACAGGAAGGCTGTGCCCTCTCCTTGCTGTGCAGCTCACCTTGAGGAACAGGACTGGGCAGAGATGACCAAAGGGGTTTTTAACCATGTTGACTTGTGCTTCAGACCGCAGTGTGGTGATGAGGCACTGAGTGATGTGGAACTTTCCCCCTCGTGCTGCTTGGTTCTTACTGAAGCAAGATCAGTAATTCTCTCTTTTATTTCTCTTGTGCTTCTCAACTTTTATCTTGTATTTGCATGTGGTGTTTTGATTTCTGCACTCTTCAGATAAAAACAAATGTTTTTATGTCTATAATGAATCACAGTCACATGAGTAGCCTTATGGGAAGAGACTATTAAAATAAAATAGCATTATTAAGAAAACATGGAGATGTTAATAGCAAGAAACACTAATTATTTGCAGTACATTTACTGAGCGCTGACCAGAAATTTTGCCAATTAAATTGCTTTAGCCATAAGATGTGATGTTTTTCACCAGTTGTCATAGTTTCCATTGTATTTGTATCTCAAACAATGACATTTAGTTATGGGCAGGTAATATATTCTCCTTGAAAAGTTTGCAGGGTGGCTGTCAGGTGAGACATGCCTCTGGCTGGCTCACTGAGCCCACACTCAAGGCCTTTGACAGAACTCTAAGGCTTTCCCTTAACTTTTCCAGATACCAGAAGAGATGGACACAAACAAATGCTCATTTGACTCAGCTTCACAGTAGATGCACTGATGTTAGAGAGCTGCCTACCAAAACAATGATTGCAACAACAGCAAAGACAGTTAATTTGCCCTGAAATCCTGTCTTGAAATATAAACTGCTTTAAAAAAAACCTGAAAAACAAGTACTAGTAACAGTTTATGAGTCTCTCTGCTTGTTTGCTTTCAATATTGTACATCACATCATTTGTTGAAACCTAGAAAATGAGTAAGGAGGTGATAATTCTCAGAAGCAAAAGAGCTCAGCAACTGATCCAAAATAGCCATAAAGAAAAAAACAAAGAGGTAAAATTTAAAAATTCCCGAAATATCAGTCTTACTCTCCCAAATTCTGCAGATTTTCCAATCTATTAAATAAATTTGAGGCTGAGACAACCCACTACTGCCAGGATCTCTGCTGTCTCTATCCTTCCTGGGGATGAGAGAGAGAAAAACCCTGCAAAATGCTGCACAGTGTCTGCAGCACAGCCAAGGCAAGGCAGCAATCGTGCCCTTGGCCAGCTCTAGAGTGCTTGGTTGACATTGCTTCCCTGTTCTTTGTCCACTAACCTATTGAAGGGCTGAGAGGAGCTGAAGGGGGTGTTTCAAATACTGCACAATGTACTTGTTTTAATACCTTCAGTGCTAATACATATGGATTGTTGCTTCCCAGAAGTATGCCTATGTAAATTTACATCTGAATGGGTGTATATAAACCAGAATACCTTTCAGTTACTAAGTGAATGAGTATAGGGTCGAAGCAGTGAAGCAAACAAGCATTATGTTGCATTCTTGCAGGGATGTCAGTTGGAGCCCAAGGGCAAAGTGGAGCTGTGAGGACACTTGTGGTTGTGTGGATCTAGCAGCAGCCACGGTCTGAAGGTGAGGCCATGCCATGTGCAGGGGCAATGGGCCAGTTCTGCGGCTCATATCCACTGATGGGACAGCAGCTGACTTCAGTGGAGCTAGGCTGGTTTATATCAGCTGAGGATTTAGTTGAAAAGTGGTTTTGTGCATCACTCTCCTTTTCAGCAAGTGATATCAACCATGCTCCTGCTCTTCCCTCTTTCACTGCACACATGGCAGCAGCACCATCAGCTTTCTCTCACCTCCAGGAAAGGCTGGGCTGTGACTGAGAACTGGTGGCACCTTAGTTTTTGTTCCAGCTGCCTAATCTGGGGGCAGTGGCCAACCATCACCCTCTGCAGAACACTAATTCAACAGCTCTGGAGGAGAGTTTAGCTTGGCAAACAGCCACCTCCTAAGTTTGGGAACATGGTCAGGACTCTGAATACAGGATTTTATATTTTCTTCAGGGAATAGTTTCTATTCTTCACCTCTTCCAGCTGTTTTGTGGGAATAAGAAAAGATGTCAAGTCAGTAATAAAAGAAAAATAAAATACTGTGGAACACATGCTTATTCCTGGCAATATTATGCCATGTATTTCAAAAACCAGGGGACTCATTTATAGTTGGTTTAAATTAGTAGAATCACAGGACTAAGTCAGCCCTCATTAACATGAATAGGAGTCTTTCAGTGAAATTCATTGGAGACTGGAGGAGGCTATTAAGTGGTGTATATGGTCCTTTTGAAAGAATCAGAAAGAAAATGGTTCAAATTATTTTCACTTCATGTTCTTAAACAATTTGCTTATTACTTTAATGCAATGGGTCAATGCATCAAAGGAAAGAGTTTTGTGAAAGCATGAGCAATTTGAATTTCAGGATTGCACTGTATTAGATTAATTAACTGGAAAATTACTGTAGTAATCATATTGGGACTGGAATCAAACCTGCTAAGACTCCCATGCTATTTCTTATTTCTAATGTAGAATCACTATTCAATGTTGGTAAAGCTGTTCCTCATTTCCATTGCATTAGCTGGGAAACACTGACAGTGGTAGCTAATAATTTACCTCAGAGATATAAAGTTTAAAGTTTGAAGAAGGCTGTGAAGATTTGTGAGGGAATATTTCATCCTGTGACAAAGACACTGTACTTAGCCACGCTGATTTATTCCATCAGTTCTTAGTACATAGGTTTCTGGACCAAGGTCAAAAAAGTCAATGATCCACAAAGCTCTCTTTCTATCTTTGTGCCATTTGCATCGATCACCCATTTCCAGTCTTCTGGTGGTGCTCAGAATTACTCTAAATGATTGTCCTTTCCCTCTTCTTTATATTAGTTCATAGGCTGTTCTTTCTTGGGCTTGAAACTAGGCATCATATGTCAATGTCCTATGTCATTTGGAGTCACAAACTCATATAAAAAACCCTTATCTCAAGAGATTTACAGTTTAGAAAGCTCAAGGAAAAATGAATGTTTCTAAGGCATGATTCATTCCTTCCTAAGATAGTTGTCCAAAATAGACATTAGAAGTGCCTATTCCTCTCCATTGACTAGAGAGGTGGGGGTGACTAGTTCAGATTTAAGTGTTGCAGAGATCCAAAGTTAACATGAATAGCTTTCTGCTCCTGTATCTTTTCAAGATATCCTTGCTGCATGTATAATATTAGAAGGTAATTGTTCAAACAAATGGAAGTTTCATTATCACTGTGTGAACTGCAAAAGACATTTGCCCTCAGAACTGAGTGTTTATGCCTCAAGAGTTTTTGCTTGTGCTTTGCACATGACATCAAATAGCTCATCTTGAGTTTCTTGGGACTGCAGTGTGCTCATGGAGCACCTTTCATGTGTTCCCAATAGGTGAGAACTTTCTGATCCATAGAATGGTGCAGCTGCCAACACCAAAAATACAGCAGTTTTCTTCTCCTTTCCTATTTTTATTGCTAAATTTTGATCAGTAAATTCGGCTTATTATCCAATGAATACAAAAAACCTCATGGCATGAGTTAAAAAAAAACAAAGGACTTGAAAGAGGTTCAAGTGTTAGCATGTATTTTTGGAACTGTGTCACACTGTATCGCAGGTTCAGAGGAATAATTTGCTCTCCTTTGTCTGTTGCGGTAGTAAATGTAGAAAAAGACATTTTTGTGTCATTCAAGTGTGTCTTGCTACCCTGAATTTTGGCAGCCTTTCTGACATATCCTCATCCATGTGCACATACTCCTGTTCCCACTCTGACCAGTGTGTGAGGAACTGCTGGCACCAGCGTCAGCTGCCCCTTGTGCTGCTCTTCCTGAGCCAGCACCTCCAGAGATGAGGTTCTCTCTGCCTTATATCTTCTCTCAATAACAGCACTTGGTAACAGCTCAGATCTTTTTGTCTCATAGCCTCCTGCTGCAGCAAGCTGTGATTTCTTCATGATCAGGGTGCTTATAATGTGTTATTGCTTCGTTTCCTGGGCTCTGTGTTACATCTGCAAAAATAATTGACACTAAACCCCCTAAAAAAGTAATTTTTAAAGAAATAATCGATAAGAAAAAATAAGGTTTGGAGACTATAGTTCTGAAAATTGAACAGTTCGTTTTATGTATTGAAGGTATGTGATATATTCTGATCTAATCTGGCCTTTGGGACTGTAAAGGTTAAGAAAAAAGTGAGCAGAGCTGGGGCAGAGAAAGCAAATACGTGTCCAGACACATCATTGAAGAAAAGTTATATTGAAGTATACTATTACTCTCTCTGAATCTCAGTCCCTCATATTCTCCTCTATTAAACCAGTCTTTTTGTGCTGTTGTAAAGGAGTAAGGTGCAATAAATCTAAATTAGCGAATCTATATATATTTCATTTGCTGCATTTCTTTTTATTATTGTTTTTCTTTGTTCTACACCAGCAAAATATGCTGGAACAGCAGACAAGAATTTCCAGTTGTTCATCAAAATTCAATTTGATTTCTGCCTCTTTCTTCATTTCTTTTTCAAGAGGCAGGAAAAAAAATAGTCTTTCCATGAAAAAGCTGCATTTGATTGCAGCCTGGCTACAGCATCAGATATTTTTCATGAGCAACTCTCTCCTTTGTGATAAATTTTGAAACTTCATTAAAGTCACATGCCACACACATCCTTCAGTAGATCTGAAATCCCTTGGTTGGAATTAAAGATACTTTTATTTCTAATTTTAGCTCTGTCACTAACCTTGACAAAGTGGCCATTTGACTGCTTTGTACCTTTGTTTATCTACCCCTTCCCACTCTTTGCTGCTTAGATTACAAACTCTTCAAAATAAATACAGTTTCTAACTGTCTGTTTAAATTACTTGCCTTACAGAACCTAGGTATGGTCTTTTTGGAGAGCCATATGCCCTCTCTGATGACTGAACCCTTCTTTCTTCTTGGCCTAGGTTGAAATAGGCTCTACCTATAGAAATTAAAAAGAAATTTCAGCAGTTTCTGTGGGTATTGCTTATGCTGCTGGGGAATTGACACAGGTAGGCTTGGCCAGGGCTTAGACCACACAGATTCCTCATCAAAAACCATCCTCTTAAACCAACCTCATAAGTGATTTCTTACAACTTTTGGGTATTATAAATCTGAGTGAAGTGATCCTATGGAAAAATACTTGAATTAGTGTGAGAGTTCCAAAAATCTTTTCATTGAGTTCAGTGGGTTTTAGGAAATAAGCATTGAGTAAAAAAAAATCAGAAATGTGATAAGATTCCTATATAGGTTAAATATCTAAGTTCTGTGGAAATAGTGGGAGCGTGTCTAAAAATGAATCTTGATTTTATTTCTTTGCCATAGCTTTTCACTTCCAGTATTAATTTTAAGAAAATTGTTAGTTTCACATTGCAATCATTCACATTGATTTGAAACTTAATGACCTATTTCTCCATAGGAAAACTCCACGGCAATAATTTCAAGCATTCATTTACTGAACATGTCACAGAGCCACAGAACAAGAAATGAAAATTCTCAGGAATAAATAGATAAGAAATTCTTTTTTGTTGATGGGGAGTGGGGAAAAATCAGAATCACAATCAGATTGACTAACTGATTTTTCCCGTTAATGAGATTTTGACCTCTAAATCAAATGCAGATATTAAAAAATTCTCCTCCATATTTTTCCCTATTATATTTTTTAAACAAAATTTTGTCTTGCAAGGGAAAAAAAAGGAAATCAATGAACTTGCATGGTATGTTCAGCTACATTACTATTGTTTTTCCATAGCTAACAAATGGACTAGAGGAACACAGAGAAAGGGAAAATTTCCATTCTCAGTTTGCAGTTCAGAAATAGTGAGCAGAACTTGTATTGAATATTTCAGTTTTCTGTCCTCATGACCTCCAGCTCCTTTCATTGACCATGCAGACAGCTGGCTTGGTCTAGCAGCTCTCCTTCCTTTGTAAGGCCCTGTTTCTGGGGTCTTTGTCCCTAAAATATTTATGGAGACCTTGGAATTTTAAGTGATTTCCATGTGCTTATGATTAATATCTGTTTAACAACTGCTAAGAGGAAAACCAGTAGAGATGAGGCAGGATGAAGTGGTAAGTGTGCAGGAGTATAAGAATTAGTACCATGAAAAAAAGAATCCAAAGAATCCAGAAACCACTGTGCCTCAGCACATTCCCAATTATTAGCTGCTTTGTCTGCTCTTTCTAACAGTCTGAGATACATTTATGGCCTGAAGATTTAGAGAGCACCTCTCAATTTAAAAGCAAAGTTATTGTAACTGAAATGACAAAATGGACAATTCCTTAGGGAACTGACCTTTCCCATTCTAAAATAGGAGTCTGGTTGCCTTGCTAAAATGTTCAGTAATGATGTACCAAATTTAAACATTTCCTTCTAGGTTAGGAAATCTCCTGTTCATTAGTGCACAAATCTGAGACTGCAGAACGTTTTCTGAATTTGACTTGCAAGGATATTTTGCTCCTGTCATTTTATGTGCATAAAACACAGCAGGTTTTTGGTAGAGGATTCATCGTTGAATGTGTTTGTGAAAGCCAAAGAAATACTCATCTTGAGCAAAACTTTCGCTTAGTAGTAATTTAGCATTCTTCAGCCATAACAGCACAAGACATTTTGAGAATTACCTTCACAGGTTAAATTTCTTCTTAAAAGATATTACCCAGTACTACTTATGAGATATTTAATAAAACCCACTCAAGCTATAATTCTTCCCTCCAAAATGTTTAGGTTTTAGTAGAACAGAGGGTAAAGCAATGGATTGAAAAAAATGTTCCTTTAATTTCCTCTGCCCTGTATGGGTGAAACCAATGTCTAAGAAGATGTTTCACAGACAAAGTACAGCCAAACAGACTAAAAGCCCAAAAAGAGTGTTGGATATCCACCTATTTTGGATCAGCAGGACGGAGGGCTTCTGCTCAGAGCTTGTTGTAGCTGCCTGGCTATCTCAGATTTCAGATCCCTGCTTTCCCCTTCCCTGCTGCAGAGGTGAAAGTTTGAACCACAAAAGTACTGTAGGTTAAAGCTCTTTTTTTTTTAGCCTGTTCCTGATAAAGAGTTCCAGGGTTAAATCCAGAAACTCTTTGTTGTGAAAGCTGTATGGGAATTATAATGCTGCTTTGCAAAGCTTTTTTGGAAAATCGGAACTGGCTCAGTGCTACAGGTATGTTCTACAGTTGATGTTCATTAACTGATTATTCTGTTATAAGCTGCATTGAAACCAAAGCATGTGTTTTTCCTATTCCATCACACTTTGCTCTTGTAATAGAGAGCACAATGTAGTCCAATTCTAATCAATTTTCATAATAATAGATTAGTTCACAACAGATTACGTAGATGAAGGACCTAGCTAAGAATCATGACAAATCTGTAGTAGATATATAATAAATGAACAATAAATAATAAATAATAAATCTATAATAAATCTCAAATAATAAATGAAACATCTAATCAGCCACACAGTGCATGGAAAACCTGTTTAATTTAGAAACTAAACTGGAAAAGTGATACAATCTTTTATTAAAAATGGCAGCAGTGCATAGATACTCATCCAGATGAAAGAGAAAAATTAAGACATTTTAAATAATTGATAGCTTAATAATTTTCAGGGAGCAACAACTAGTTCTTTATCATATACATATATTACACATCACTCTCTAATAAATATAGAATTCTCTTTAGGGCTGACCTCTGAGCGAAGGGAGTATGTTGCTGCTGATTATATTGACTGGTCTTAATCTGTCCAATTTCCGGAAATAATTGCAGTTTTGGAGACTTCGGGGGAGTTGATCAGTTTTTAAATTCTTTATAGGCATAATGAGGCACATTTTCTTCCCCTGTAACTTCACTCAATTTGCCCTTCTTGGATATATAATGCTTATTGTTGATAAAACACAGTAATACCAATGCTGAATATAAAGTGGAATCCAGGATTCCATTGCCTTTAATAGCTGTGGAGATTAATTTACCAACATGGTGGGTTTTCCCATTAAATGCTTAGATGGAAGGTAGAACTGTTATGTCTAAAACTTATAGACAAACGGCAAATATATTCCATAAATGAAGCTTAGAATGTGCTTTCAGCAGAGTTATTTTGAAATCACTCTTAAGTCACATGAGACAGAAATGTAAAATATTAATTTCATAAATAAGTTTCTATATCTTTGGTTGTATAAAGAAATAATTATTATTTCCATCAATTTTATACATGAGGATACGTTATGGTTCAAAGGAGATGGAATTCTTTGCTGATTTTTTAAATAAGATATTTCAGACACATAATTCTTCTAGCTCTTATTATTTTAGCTTGCTCTAGTTTAGCAAGAAAACCCACAAATATTGAAATATTTGACCTGGTCCAGAGAGCCGAAAACAACCTCATATTCAGAACATTATAGCTCTGTTCTGTAGAACAGAATAGTTAGAATTAGTTCTTTTGGGTCTAAAGAGGATGCATTTCTTTGATCCCTAATACTGTGAATGTGAAAAGGCAGTAATCATCTGGATGTCCCCATAACTATATATCTTGGTGGAAAACACTTTGTGGCAACCCATGATGGATAATGTAACAATAAACTTTTCAGTCTGGAATGAGGAGGGAGTCCTCTGTCGCAAATATTAACATTTTTTCCCTTCTTTTATATTTGACAGCTCTATTTCATACATTTTCTTACTAGGAAGTACATCAATGCTGCACATAAATAATTAATGTGTCATTTTAATAATTCAATATAGAAAATTCAATATAAACATTTCGAATTAATGCAGCTATTTTTCAATGCAGCACACTTGTGTATTGCAGAACATTAGAGAAACTTAATATTCTGGTGTTTACTTGAGGAAGGACTTTTGGTATTTTATTATACGTGAAAGGCAAAGAAAATAAGACAGAAAAATTGAAGATGGTGTGCAATTGCTGTAGCAAACCAATCCTAATGTGTTCATGTTCCATCACAGGAGTTTCAGAAGCACCTCATTAATTATAATTAGCAAATGGAAGACTACTTAAATCAGAAGAGCATAAAAAAAAAGGTGTTTGTTGAATGTCATTACGGAGAGAATGCAGACATTGGGTTTACAGGTGGAAGTTTGGTTAGACTCAGCCTAAGGAATGAGGCTGAAAACATGGCCCAGGTATCCCCAAAGGAATGAGGCTGAAAACATGGCTCAGGTATCCCCATCAGGATGCACCTTTGGGTTGGTTGCAGCTACTGTGATGCAGACACTAGGAAGGGTCTGTGTTTAGTTTCTATCATCCTGGGGAGCTGAGCCATTGGCAAGCAGCCAGGAAAGCTGACAAGCTCCCCTTTGACTTATTCCACCATAAATAATTGAATATATGAGCCCAGAACGAGCTCACCAATAGCCACAGGGACAGGAAGAAATTCAGGCCAGGCTGATGGTGGCTGGACAATTTTTCTGCCTTCGGCCTAAAAACTGAGCCTTGAGGACTTTGTCACATGATTTCGGATGTCAGGAGGTGACAGTAGGTCACTGGGATGGCAGAGGGGCAGCCTGGTGGGAGAGGGACAGGCTTTTACCAGGGGCACAGACTGCTAAACAACCTCATAGGAAAGCCATTGGGGAACTCTGGCTCTACCTAGACCAGATTTCCCTGCTTTTCGCCCCAAGAAGCCAATACTGAAGCAATGCAAATTCATATTACATGAATGTGATACGTGGTGTTTCTCAACACTGCTGGGCTGGGGATGGAATTGGACCTGAGGTAAAAGTGTGATTAGGAGTAGTGTGGGTGATTAGAACAGCCTGAACACCAGTTGAACTTCAGTGAACTTCAATCTCTGTCTTTGCCAGTGTGCATAAAGTAAAAACTTTCCATCTGTCTATACTACTTTATATGCAGCTGGAAAACATAAGGAATATGGTCATTTGCAATAATAATAATAACACCTCACTTCATCCATTACAAAAATTTGGATTAACGAAACCTGAATGTTAATAGGTGGAATGATACTCCAAATCTGTAATGGCTACAACAATTAAGACTTAATTGTCCACTTTAATTGCATTGCCTCTCAGGCAGCAAGTCTCCAGATATAGGAATAAAAAATTGAACTATGAAAATCATAAAGGAATTACTGCGAATTTTTTCATATCTAGCTTGATTCAAAATTTAGGTTCTAAAATTTATATATCAATATAAATTACAGCTTTTGGGGTAATTTTTAAGACTGCAGCACAATTTATTTAGCTCTGCTTTTTCAGCACTTCCTAGATGTTGTGTGTTTGCAATGTCCTCAGACAGGACATGATGCTGCAATATACCATTTTGGTGATTATGAGAACAGCATCTTTCCCTTTCCCTTGGCACTGATAATAAACCCTTACAGAGTGGGCAGTTGACAGCTTTTAAATTTGTCACAAACTGTGGACATTGGCTTTATGATTACTGAAGAGACAAAGTTATTTTGTGGGTTGTAAAACTGTTAGAGCTCAACTGCTGGATTTGTGTTTCCAGATCCGTCTGCTAAACTTCTCTCTTTCCGTCTCCATTCATTTCAACAAGTAATATGGGGTCTTTTCCTGCTTCTTGGATCTTCTCTTCTTTCTCAATAAATTTTCAGTTGTCTTCACCTGAGTTATTGCCTAGCTACTGTCTGAATCCGACTTATTTTTCCATATGGACAGTGATAATTTATTTAACAAAGTTGATAAGCAAAATTCTGTGAGATTTTAGCAGTGACCTAAGGTAGGAAGCAAGTTCTCCAGAAGCCTGAGGTTTACAGAATATATGATTCTGTCTATTTTATCACCTGAGGAATATGGTTGAAAGGTTATGTATAAACAAAAAAATAAGATACATCAAAGGAAAAGCTTGTGTTAGTATGTCTCAGATAACAACAGCAACAAGAGAAATGACAGAAAACCCTGATGATTCTGGAGTAATAGGAGGAGTCTGAATGTGAGACAAAATAATATCTTGCATGTAAGATGAGACTTAATGATTTATGTTATTTCATATATGCAGATTGTTTGAAGGGCAGCAGACACAACGCATGCACCAAATGGATCTGGAAAAGTAGAAAAGTCAGCTCATAATCATAATTTTGGGGGAAATTGTGTAGGCACCAACTGTATTTTGCTGTGAGTGCTGAATCAAGTAAGAGAAGGAAGTCAACGTGTCTTGTACACATAGTATGAAGGACACTGAAGGAGTCAATAAGTTAAGCATATCTGAGGGATAAAAACAAAGATGACCCTTGGTAGAACATGGGAAAAGAACTGAATGGAATTTGAGATTTAGTATTAAGTAGATAACAAGCAGCTGTGGAGATGAATCCACTCTGATTCAGTCAAGAGTGTACGATCTGCATATTAATTGATAAGTGTGACTTTATAAGTATTGGAATTTGCTAACATTCCATATTTAGCTTGGTGTAGTTTTTTCCCCATCTGTTAAAAAAAAAGCAAGAAAATAAATAAAAAATAGATAAAAATCAAGCACCATAATATATTCCTTGTTTTATGTCTTTTATAATGAAAAAGCAATCCAGTATTCTGCCTTCAGCTTTGACAAATATTTTTATTGCAATAAAGCTTACGTGAAAATTCAACTAGATGTTATGGGAAATTCATCTTCAGTTTCATCCCACCATATCAAATATCTTTGCAAAGTCAATGAAGAAGAAAATTATTTCTCTATACAAAGATTTTGAAGATCCTTGTGGATGGAAGTTGTTATGTGCTTCTGTGAAATATTAAAACATTCCTTTAAATGATCAGTTTTTAATCTTTTTGTCCTTCAGTTTTCTCTTCAGGCACAAAGATATGTGAATCTGTACTAGAGTTATTTGATAGTCATGACCTCACCATGTGTTCAGAGTAAATCATGGGAATGCTGCTTGGAATGTAAATGTTGTCCAGCTGGCCAGGAATCTCACCCAGCCTGCCTTGATGATTTATCTGTTTGCTGAGCTTTGATTTCATGTTCATTTCTATCACTACATTTTGTGTGAACAGACATCCTCCTGATGCTGTTTCTTTCCTGGAAAGGAAACCAAGGTTCTCACTTGTAAATATTGTTATTGCTGCTATTATTAACAATACTATAATTTTTATGTAATGATACCAGTAATTAATTCACACATCATCAAGACATGCACACATCATCAAGACATGCACAACACTGTGCAAATATTTGTGGACAATAACAATTTATATGTGAGAAGAGCTTGTAAAATTCCCAGCTGCCTGGAACCTCAGAGATTTGGAGGCATTTTTTTAGAAAATAAAGAAACTCCAAAATGTTGCCATAACAATACTTTTCTCTCCTTCTATACCTGCAAAGAATGATTACCTGACTGCTTGCACCATATAGAAGGGTTAGCTGAAAGCTCATTGTTTCCCCATACAGTGCAAGTGGAGGTTATTTTATCCTTTTCATAAGCTATATATAATTTTATAGAGGGCTTGTGAGCTCCATCCCTCTCCCATGTCACTGCTATGATGACAATTGCCATTACCTACTAGAAAAAAGAACTGTGTTCCCTGTTCTGTCAGACCTGGGGTGAGGTGTGCTTTTCTGTTTCATCTCAGAGATCCCACAGAGCAGCTGGGTGTATATAAATGTTCTCCTTTCATCGTATAGATTTTCAGTCAGTTAGAGTTTTCTTCAGCTCACAATAAACCAGAACTGATATCAGGACTAGGAGAAGGTATTACTTGAAGTAGAGAATAAGGTTTATGCACCTGCACTGCTACAGTGCAGCTGCCGTGTAGATTTTTTCCTCATGTACTCAGTGTCATTTGGAGCACAGAAGAGTTTGAACTGGGACACTACATGGAGTTGAAAGAAAATCTAGATTGGTGAAACTTGTTCAAGTACACTCCTACTTATAAAAAAACTCCACAGAGAGTGAATTCAAGAGCTGTACCCCTCATTTTTGAGCTAGTTTTGTAATATTTAGCTCCATGACATCATCTGTATAGATAAACTGGGTATTTTGGCTATTTCCTGCTAAGTCTGAAAAACAATTATGTTCTCCATTTCCAGGTCTTTCTCATGAAAGCCATGCAGGACAGCTGATGCATTGCATAGAAGGTTCAGCAATGTCCTCCTGTGTGGCTGCATTATTACGTCACAAATAAAATTGTGAATTCTCTTTCCTTGTGTACAGGCAGCTCTATTACCCAATATAAAACAGATGGAGACCTTTGCATTACTGATCTCCTTTACTTTATATTGAGAAAATATTAAGGCATATCATTTTTTTTTTATTCAAGTGAAACAAACACTTTTTGCGAACTAATACAAACAACACTGACATATTCAGAAAATAACGTTTTTTGCATACACAATATTTTTCGAGAAGATTCAGACAGAGAAAACTCCATGTAATCAGTGTGAAGAAACCCTAGCAGTTATTTGGATACAGAATTTTTGGAATTTACATCTAAGATGAATATTTTGCCCCTCACATGCTAGACTGGTCAGTATAAAATTTAAAACAACATTGCACCCTGAAGAATTCCTGACATTATTAAAATTCTCAACAAACAAAAAAATTGTTTAGGTAACATTTGAAAACAGTGCAAATACTGGCAGCCATGCACTGAGCAAGTGGCATGTCCTACCAGGAAGCAGAAATGGCAGACTGTGTCTATCACATGCCTGATGCTGCCAGGTACAAAGGGGTTGGAATTGCTAAAGAATTCAAATCAAGGATTGATAATAGTAATAATTCCTTTTTGTCGAGCTTACAGGTCATATAATGTCGGTAGTTAACCTTTGCTTTGCTTGCTACGTTTCCTTAACCAGCTCCATTCACCACATTGTTGAGATTCTGTGGAAGAGAGCAGTGAGTAGCCCTACATCTCTGCCATTGTATTGAGAGGTTATCACCAGAAAGCACTTTCCAATGTTTATGTCAAACTTTTGCTCTGTTTCACATTTCCTTCCCCTCACTGCTCATTTTCTGTTCTATGAGCTAAATTGTACATCAAGATAAACTCTATTCATTTCAGCTCAGCTACACTAATTTACAACCCCTACAGAGGTACATTCAGGCCAGTACTTACTGACCTGGTGCAAAACATCTCTCTTCTGTTATGAGATTGTTACCTTGTTTTCCTTTGCTTCTGCAGCTCTCTTGTTCATTATTGAATGCTCCTGATCCATTATAATTCATTATTTTCCAAACAAGGCATGGAACCATGTTAGAGTTTAGTTGGAAGGGATCTTTTTAGGTCACACTGTCCAGCACCCCTGCAATGAGCAGGGACATTTTCCACCAGAGCAGGTTGCTCAGATCCCTGTCCAGCCTGACCTTTCACATTTCCAGGGATGGGGCATCAATCACCCCTGTGGGGAACCTGCCCTGTTCCCGTGCATCACCACACTCGTTGTAAAGAAATTTCTTCCTTATATCTAGTCTAACTAAACCCTCTCTAGATTTAGAACCATTATCCCTCATCCTTTAGCAATAGGCTCTGCTAAAAATTCTGTCCTCATCTTTCTTATAGGCTCCTTCAAGTGCTGGAAGGCTGCAACAAGGTCTCCCCTTATATAACATGTCAGTTATGGTAAATATGATGCATGATTACTCTGTTTTGTTTTTTCCAGGCACTGATCTCATTATGAAGACAACAAGCTACTGCTTCATGATGACATTAGTAAATGAGAACATAATGGCAAGAGTAGTTAGTCATGTCACACTGTAAAGAAGGAGCTAGAGGAAAAGCTGTGCTTAGCAGTGACAATGAATGATTAAATATTTACTATATTGTGAGCAAGAACAAAACATTTCTAGTGCTGGGACTTCCTGCTTGAAACAAAAAAAGTAGTAGTTTTGGTACAGTAAAAATATTGCCCTGCCAAAACTCTTGTATTGCTTTTATAATTAAATAAATATAACATTTTAAATTACCTTGTAATGGAGCATAAAAATAAAATAATCTTGCTTCAATCAGAAGACTAATTACTATACAAGGAAAAAATTCTCTTTTCAACCACCATATTTCTTCTATGATACATTAAAGTGTCACTGCAGCCAGCACTTCCTTTGTTCTAATCTGGTCAGGAATTTGATTGATTTGGTTGATTTGAAAAGGAACGCCCTTATCATTACGAAGAAAAATGCCAAGAATCCAAATAATAGTGAGTTGATGTTACTTGAGTCAAAAAGTCAGAGCAATGCTGCTCTCAAAGTGCATTAAAAATAATGAGAATAGGTTTTATTTTAAGTGGAAAAATAAGACAAATCTAAAGTGCCAAATCCATAAAAAAATAAACGTTCATGTGCTGTGTCTTTCTCAATATTTTTATAAACTTTCTAGGGAAAAACAGGTAGATTGTTAAAGAGGATCATAGTGTATTTTAACTAGCCACCAAATCCCACCAAAGCAAACCATATTCTCTGAGCCCTCTCACATCTATACCAGGAACCGCATTGCTGTAGAGAACTTTGAAAACATAAACCATAGACTGTTCTTGTTGAACAGCCTTTAACACTTCCTATGAGAAACAATGTCTCTTGACATATGTGTGGATACAGGCATGCAGGGATAGGACAAGCAGCAATGGCTTTAGACTGACAGAGAGTAGGTTTAGATTAGATATTAGGAAGAAATCGTTTACTGAAAGGGTGGTGAGGCACTGGAACAGGCTGCTGTGGATGCTCCATTCCCTGGAAGTGTTCAAGGCCAGGTTGGATGGGGCTTGGAACAGCCTGGTCCAGTGGAAGGTGTTGCTGTCTACGGCAGGGGGTTGGAACTAGATGATCTATAAAGTTCCTTCCAACACAAACCATTATATGACTCAAAAATGTATCTAATCCAAAGGACCTTTCCCCCTGCAAGATTCCCTGTTTTGAACCAGGACCTGCAGCACAGAAAGAAAATGTGCTACTCAGAATGACTACTGTGCCCCAGGCAGGGCTAACACATGCTGCAGGCATGCATAATCCATGTCCATGAATATTCAGGGTAGTTCCAGCACCTACAACATCCTTCTGTTTGGATGCTATGTTCATGGCCTCCCCCATAAGACTGAATGTGTTTCTCAGTAGGAACATTAGAAAAAAAATCGTGTGGCTGGTTCAGCCACTATTTATGAGGAGTCTTATGAGGAGCAGCTGAGGGAAGAGGGGGTGTTCAGCCTGGAGTAAAGGAAGCTCAGGGGACACCTTATTGCTGTCTACAATTACCTGAAAAGAGGGTGTATATAGGTGGGGGTTGGTCTTCTCTCACAAGTAAAAAATAATGGGACAAGAGGAAATTGCCTCAAGTTGCACCAGGGGAGGTTTGGATTGGATATTAGGAAAAATTTCTTTTCTGAAAGTGAGTTAAGCATTGGGACAAACTTAGTCCAGAAAAGTGTTTGAGTCATCATCCCTGCAGGAATTGAAAAGATGTGTAGATGTGGCACTTAGGGACATGGTTTAGTGGTGGGCTTGGCAGTAGTGGGCTGGATTCAGTGATCTTGGAGGTGTTTTCCAACACAAATGATTCTGTGATTCTGTGGCTTGTCAGTGAGTTATCTATGCAAGAGCTATAAATATTCACCTGGTTCTCCTCCAGCCTTTATCCAAGCCAACTACGCTCAAACTGTACACCCAAAAGGCAATTCAGGACTCCAGGTAAGCAAAGCAAGAAAACCACTTCATGCGACTGTACTGTTTTGGATTCAAGTACAATGTTGGACTCCTTTTGCAGCTGCAACCTATTGGATTTTTCTCCAGTTTGAGAGTCACTACTACATCTCAACCCAATACTGCAGACTTTGATTAATAATTTCACATCCTGTTTTTCTGCTGTTGCTTTTTTTTCTCAAAGTATAGAACTTGGTTATTGAACTGCATCCTGGTTTTCCAAATATTTCTTCAATTTTTCAAAGTCATTTGGACTACCTCACAACATACTTTCAGCTCCTCTAAACTGGATAATATTTAAAAATCTAATAAACTCACTCTTTGTTCTACTATCTAAATTATTAATGAAAATACTGAGTAGAATTCTATCCAAAACAGAACTGTGAGGAATGTCATTTGACATGTTTTCCATTTTGCCAGCACACTGGTTATTATCCAAACAATACTGTCATCTGACCCATCTGACTGACCCTCTGTTATATACCTCTAGTCAACACCACCCTTATCATGCTTTAAGTGACAGATGTGACAAGATCTCTGACATCCTCTGCCTCTGCTTCAAGGAGACTCAAAAATTTATTTGTGTCTATAACAGGCAGCGTTCTTCAAATAGTTTTCCTGCTATGCTGAGGAAGATACAAAAGCCTCATGAGCTATGGCTTGATATGGAATATAATCTACAAGATCTCTGTGTATCTTGAGCTGTGATACAGACAATGCACTGGTATCACTGAAGGGTTAAAGAAAGCAGAGGCTTGTCACACGGGGTTTCAAAATGACTGTGACAAAGTCATCTGACTCATAAAATAGAAGCAGTTGTCAAGCACATCACAAGTCTTGTGCCTTCAGAAGTGTTCATCAGCCATGAACAGCTTGCATTTTTGAACACATTGCACACTGGAGGAATCTGTTCCTCTACACAGAAACCTAAAAATGGCTACTGCCATGAGATCAGGCAGATGTCTTTCAATGGCTTAGTTAAGACTGAGTTATTCATCTCATCAGGAATTTTTCTATTATTCTTAGTAAAATAACAAAAAATCAGTACAGTGTGGATAAGCAAGTATGTCCAAGGGGGAAAAAAGCCTCTATAGTCAAATGAAGATCAATTCAGGTGGTATTTCTATAAAAATACTGTTTTCTTGAAATTTAATTTTTGCACTTATGTGTTTGCAATAATGATATACTGGTAACAATTTTTTTTTTGCCTGCAATGACAAATATTTTTTAAAAGATAATTAAGTTTTCAAAAATAAATAAAAAAGAAGGCTATTAATTAGCGGACACCTTAAGAATTTTTGTAACTCTGTGTAAAGAAACCTTAACGAAAGCTGACCTTTTGTAATGCTGCTTGTGCTGTATTTAGATCAGATTTTACAGGTTTTTATTTTACACGTTACTTCTGTTAAGAATTCCAGGTTACAAAACCAACAAAAGAAATTCAGGTCATCCATTGTACAGTGCACATGTATGACCACCCAAATAAAAGCATAAGTGACACAAATAAAAGCATAAGTGACAGTTGTTGAGGGATGTCAAAACAATGATGTGAACCTTTTCTGCAGTAAAAATACCACTAGACAGACAGGCATACTTCTGATTATAAAGTTGAAGGACAGTAGTAGTGGATACTTTAGTTTTTGTTCTATAGTGCTTTAGAAATGTGATTGCCCAAGAGTGAACAAAATTCCCTTGGTGTAAACAAAGAGACAAAAAATAAGTAGGTTTACCCTTAAAGACTGAAAAAACAATTTTTTTCAACTCCTTGCAGTTAAGGTGGGAATGGAGCCAGATATAGATAGGTTTAGCACATTAACAGCCACTGTTTTTCAACAGATAAACAGGATTGGGAAAAGAGAAAAAATGTGACTAGATTAAGAAATAAGAGATTAGCAGGGGATTCTCTCCTGGGTGTAATTTTGCACTGATTACTGTAATGACCAGCCCAGGGACAGCGATTGTGATTTGTAATACAAAGCATGTGCCATAAATAGTTCAGCTTCGAGACACCAGGAGATATTCAGAGTACTTGACAACCTGTCTGCTCAACAGACACTCAGGATGTTGCCAGGACACTAAGCATCAGCTGCAGGATTTTATTATCCAGTTACTGGCCTTAGATGATTTGCCTCCAATAACTTGAAGAGAGATGATTAAGGACTCTCTGACTCCTCCACACTGAGCCTCAAGTCTTGGAACAAGAAGGATCTGGAGCATTGAAAGGAGGCAAATGCTCCAACAATGTAAAGAGAGGGTTATAGGCATGATCTCAACTATCAGTTTTAAACAAATAATGACATAACTGTTAAAAAATAAAGTACCTAAAAGGAGATGATTTGCAGTTTATTTTAAAATTTAATTTTCTATTTCTTTTTAAGCTAGAGCTAATACAAGTTTGCAAACTTAGAATTCCATTAAGTGTTTAAACCAAGATTGATAACTATTTCTACTGAGAACCCATAGTTTACCTAGACTGCTCTAAAAGCAAGAAAACTGCTATGTCTCAGCATGCCACTGCAAGCTGGATCTTTACCAGGATCTTTCAGAGAGTGGTCCTTGACTTTGTGTATTCCTGTACTGCTGATCTGGAAGAAAATGGAAAATTGCTGCTGACAAAGTTCACAGAAGACACAAGTAGTGAGAATGATAAGTAATGGTGAGGATATGCTACAGAAAGACACCAATCACAATAATTACTTGATAAATCAGGCTGCAAGCAATTAATTTGACCTTCAATAAAATTGAGTGTAAAATCACGCATTTAGGAAGGAAGAATATAGAGCCTGATTACATCATGGGGAGTTCTGCCCACATTAGAAATGGCTTTAAAACAGGCATACTGAGACAACAGTGATAATCAGCTGAGCCTTCACTCCAGTACAATTATTTGGCCAAGGGATTAATGAAATCTTGGTTGTGTACATAGGAGTTTATCAAAAAGAAAGTTACAAGCAGTGATCCAATTGCCTTTTTAAATACCTACATGTGGAACAAAAATCTGATAAAGCCAGATGCACCTCTGTTCCTCAGAGATGTGCAGGAAGATACAAATGCTTGAAATTAAACCTAGAGGAGCATAGTCAATAAGTAGAGCACACACTATTAACAGCAAAGGCCATTAATCGTTGGTACAGTTTAACAAGAGCTGTAGTAGATAACTTTTCCATCACTGGAGGAATTTAAAAATCACAGGCTACTCCTCTAGTTTCTGCTATAAGCAGAAGTTAGTCAGGAAAATTAAGTTATTTGTTTTATGGGGGCCTACAGATTATAGTGGTCTTGTCTGTCTTTGCTATGTGCAAATCTGTAGCAGAGCTTTATAACTGCAAGACAGTTATATACATTATGCTCTAAACCTTCATTCTAGTACCAGACTTCGAGACCTCTGTTGTCTGCTGAACAAAAAAGCAATTATTTTTGATGTTCTGTTGATGTAATAAAAACATGACTTTGACTAAAGTATCTCTGTTCTTAATGGGAAAATATATATTCCTATTGAAATAGTAGAGAGTTCAATTATGGCCTTTGCTCCTGGATTTACAAAGAAATGTACTAGTGTGAAACAAAATATTCCTAATGAGCCTCTTAAATTTACACATAAATGTATGAACATGACACACAGTATATCCTAGTGAACCTTTGGAGTCATGCACATGATGTAGTGAGGGCTGTGAACAAGAACAGAGGTCTTTTAAGTTTTTTTTTCCACACAAGAAGAGCAGCTGCTGAAAAATTCAGTGTTTTTGCTTTCCTTTGCATATAGCTGACATGTTTCTTGCAAATCATATTAATGATGTATTAAACTGGTATATCTCTTCAGAATATGAACTTGTTGACAGCTAGGTACTTATCTAGGGTAGTAATCTTTGGTGAGTGATATTAGAGCTGTATTTCATCTGAGGCTCTAGTAAGTTTTGGGACGAACTAATTAGAAGAATTTCACTGTCATCAGCAGCATCCATTCATAAACATATTTTTGGCAACGTTAAAAAAATCATCTCTGTTGTCTCAGAGAGTTTTCTTGTAAGGTAGATTAGTTCCTAACTTGTGCTGCTAATTACTGCTGATATGGCTAAGAGATATTTTTACTCTATCTCTGGGATTAGGATGCCTCTTCTGAGTGACACAATTTATGAATGTGATGCCATAAAAAGAAGAGAACCTTTTAGAAAAGAAATGAGTGCCCAGTCCTTAGCTTTTGTGCTCCATAACCCCAGCAATCTGCTTTCAAGGGACAGCAACTTGCATTGCTCAGTAATTGCCTTGTACTAGTTCTAGTTCAAGCCTCAAAGAAAGCAAAGAGGGAGTAAAAGTTGATTGCCTTGTCCCTGTGCACACTATAAATACAGACCGCTATCATCAAGATATCTGTCACGCAAATATCACCCAGGATATACCATCTGGTTTCATCAGGTTCTCTTTGTTATCATGTGAAACCTGTGACTTATTTCAGACAGTAGAGGATATTTTACCAGCAAATTAAAGCTAGACGGTTTTTAGTAAATTAAAAAATTATAAGACCTTTTAATTATGAAAGAAAAAGACAGTTGCCATACTAGCAGATAAATACTTGTGCAGTGTGCCAGAAGCTTCCTGGATATATGTAAATATATGATAATTAGCCAATGTTCATGGTAAAACATTTTCAAGACCTAGCAAGGCATTTCTTCATCTGATTAAGCAGTGAATATGCAATAGTAAAAGGTTAACTCAATGTGAATCTGTCATATGATGTTCTAATAGCATCACGCTGATTTAAGTGGGTAGGCATCATTTAAAGTAGAAACTCATTTTCTCAGTCATCATCTTCTGTAATGTCTCACAACATGAGAGACACATTGGGGGAATAGAAAGAAATGTAAGATGTGACTTCAAGGAGTTTTCATTTCAGACATAATGAAATATTGAGAAAAGTCTGATCAGACACTTTCGATCTCTGTGCTGGCTGAGTGACCTTGGAATAGTCCAGGATGGAGCATATGTAACTAAGGGCTTTTTGAGTTCATAATTTGTGATAAAATATTACTTCTGTTGCTGAAGAAGCTTCTGCAACTAAATGGCATGGCTACATTCATGCCATGCCTTAACCAGGCTAAAACCAACTAAAAAATCTTGACTTCCAAACATTTACCTAAGACTGCATTTTTCTGGTCTTTCAGTATCATTCAATACCATTGATAGAAATCTCAGGACAATATCTCGGTATCATCTTTATCTGCAGCTTGCATAGAAAGTGCCTTACTTCTCCCTGCCTGGAAGGGATAATTTCTGTAAAGTAGCTGTTATATAGTACATAACTGTAATTTAAAGCAAGGGATGGACGAGTAAGAGTCACACATTAACCTACCTTTCTTCACAAGGCTGCAACTGATCCCAGTAACCAAGATTTATATTTTCCTCCTCTATTTTTAATTAGTGCTACACTTAGTTCTCCTTCTTGGTCTACTTTCTATTTCCTACTAAATCCCATTTCCCTGTCACCACTCTTCACCCTCCCTCTGCTCCTATTTGCCAGGACAAATATTGAAAATTATCTGGGACTGTGTCCGAGAGCATCAGTAAATCCTTTCAGTCTTCTCTACCAGGAGACATTTTTCCCAGAGCTGTCTCCCAGGAACTGCTAGGCCTATCTATGCTGGCTTATGTGTCTAGCCCCTTTGGAATCTCTTCTTGCCATTTAAATTCTATCCAGATAGTTCCTGTGGTGAATTATAGTTGTTTGATACTGGAAAGTCATTGTTCATATCAGCAGTTCTCACAGTTAAACATATAACTTTTGCCTTCTGGAATCAGAGTGTTAATAAAAATAAAGCATGATTTATGCCTCATGCTCTAGCTGGGTATAAGGGAGTTGCAGTGAAGTGTTCTGTTGTTGGCTGTGCTGCTAAGCTGAGCTCTGTGTATGTGTGCAATGCAGTAGTGCAGTTTTAATGAGAAACTCCCTCGAAGTTATTACCGAGAAGCAAGGTATTGCTATGCAGTTTTATTGCCAGATCATAGAATTCATCTTTTTTCCCTTGGCCTGAGCTAAGCACACAAGAATACAAGCCAAAAAAAAAAAAAAAATCAAAACCAAAAGCAAAACCCCCCCCCCACCTTCTGGTTCCTGCAGCATCTTTGAAATAGATTTCTTATTTTGAAGGTTGCTGCTTTATATGTTTTGATCTACTTCTGTCTGATTTAGGAGTTCCATATGCATGGATCTGTCCCGCCTGGTACAGGACTTTTTCCCCTACATTTTTACCCTCTCCCTGCATGGCACACACTGGCCACTTGCCAGCTCTGTTAGCTGCTGTGGTTCCTGCAGCGTGTGGTTTGCATTGGCAATACTGCGGTATGAAGAAAATTAAGAGCAGAACAGAAGCATTCAGGTAACTGCTGGGGAGGTCATGGCTGTTGTCCCAATAACTTAGACTTAACCATTTTTATTTTGTTTCTTGAGATGCTGTCACAGAATGGAAATCAGCATCTTTTTCCTCAGTGGCAACTGATGGGTGATGAGGGGGAGGCTGGCAGGAGATGCAGCTGATGAAGAGCCCAGAATGAAGAAACAAAAATATGGCAAAATTGATAGGGAAGAAAGGATGCAGATGCTGCTGTTTTGATTGATGAAGTAAAAGCTGTTAGAGATGCTCTCATTAAAGACTGATGAACAATCTCCAACAAATTACATACTCAGCAACCTAGTGGGTTTAGTGTGAGTGTGACTGGAACAGCTCCTCTTATGTAGGCCTGAAGAAAAGGAATTGCAAGGTAAATGGGCAATAAATAGCCAAGACCTCTGCCAGTGTAACTGATGACTGGCATCATTCTCTGCCTCATTTCTTCACCTCGGGGTAAGGGTTGGGGGACTCTCAGTGTCTTTGGTTCAGTGTGAAGTTTTCTCCTAGGGGCTGTGCAGAGCCACTCTGAATTCCTGTCCTACTGATTCATTCCATGTTCTGGAGCAAGAAAAACAATCTCAGTGTTTCAGTCTCCCCCACATTGTTATCATTACCGTGGTTTATTGGAATGTGTTCAATATTCACAGGGGTACTGTGACAAGTCATTAATTAATATTTGACCAGAACTCTGGCAATATCCAGTGGTGTCTAAATATTCAACTTTTCTTTGACCTTCTGACAGAAATAAAAGGGACAAACAAGATAAGCAATTCTCTGTGGGTAGAATCTCCTTCATGACTTAAGTCTCCCTTTCCATAAGAACTTCAGCTGTGGCCAGATAATCAACGACTATAATTAAGTGCATGGTAGTTTATACCAGGAAATATTTGCCCTAAATCCTTTTCCTTTGAGGATAATTTGCTAAGAAAAAAAAGGACCCCTTCTGCAACATTTAGTGGTCTCTGTGTTCCCTACAACCCTTTCAACACCTCTGTTTCCAACATGTCCCATAAAGCACCCTCAGTGTTTGCCAAAGATCTGTTTACCAGTTCACACTTGAACCTACAGACATCTTGACTGATGGACTGCCAGGGAGGTCTATAACGCTACCAAATAATCCAGATTTTCCACCAGAGCTGTACTGATTTGGGTTTTTCTCCTCTGTAGAACCACCATTTCCCACAACATTTGTGTGAATGTAGCACTTTTGAGTCATAGGCACCTAAATCACATTTGTTTGAAATTGGTCAATTGGTTCAAAAATCCTCAAGAACCGACAGATACATTGTCAAGACACAGAAAAAGAGGTGCTTTCAGGAACATCAATCCTTGCTTTATTTCATGTTGTCTCATGAAAAAGGCATGAGAATATCATTCTAAAAGTCAATTTCTATCAAAATTACTGCTCAAGTTTCATTTATGTTTTTAATTATATAAAAAGTATTAATAAATCCACTTTCCACCTTAGACAGTGATACATCTGAATTAGAGTTTTCTTATACATCCAGTAGTTCCTTGATTGACCCCAGAAGATTCCTACAAAACAGAAAAGAATACTGCTGATAGTTGAAGGAATTTTTAGCAGAAACTTTCTAGTCTTTCTTTATTCTTCACATAAGAAAGAAGAAGAATCTATTTCCCTTTCTAAGTCACCTTAATATTTGCATCCATAAATTAGAAAATTGCTGTGATACAGCTAGTAATCCTTTGGGAATTCATGAACTGCTGGAGAAGATTTCCCTTCACAACAACAGTCCTTGGAATGATAAATACTTCTGTTAATGAGATATAAGGAAAAAGTAAATTATTTTTTCCATATCTGCACAATTAGGGTGGTTGAGCTGCTTGGATTAGATCCATGTGGGAGTTAGCACTAGGCCCAAGTGACAATGAACAGGGGAAAATGTCCAAAATCATAAAGCAGCTTAAACGTCTTCCAAAACAAGATGCTCAGCTTAGAGGGCAATGGTAGATAAACAAAGGGTTTGATCCTGTGATGTATTTCAAAGTGCTAATATGCTGAGGACTCTGGAGGAAATATAATTGACCTCTATGCTGGCTATGAAAAATGGCATTACCATGAATTCTCTGCTTGCAAATAAATTGCTCTGTCTTGCTAATCAGACTGGTCAGAAAAGCTTGTTCCATTACAGTAATACAGGCTTTTTCAGCTGTCTCTCTGTTGGAGGAAAGGACACTCACAACCCCTATTGAGTTAATAAATGTACTTACAGCAACTGACAGAAAGACGTTTCAAAGCAAGCTCTGTTCTAGCAACCAATGACAAATATTCTTTCATTTGTATGATGTGGCCCTGTGTTTACATATGAGGATTCTGCTCTCACTACAAGTTGTATGCACACATCTTAGTTAGCTCATTAAAATGCATCAATTAATAGGGTTTTCATTGCAGCTCCTGTTGTTCTTTTCATACACTGATGCCACTGATGTTGATTCCTGCCCTATGAAATTACCCAGTGTTAGTCCAACAGGATTTTCCCACTGAAGAAATCACTCCTATCATGCCAGTCTCTCCAGTGCCCAACATGTAACCTTAGTTTATATTACAAAACCATGTGGCAGCTTTGGCAGCAGCAACACAGTGCTGAGAGCTTTGAAATGACCCCAATAGAGGTTAAGGCTTCTGTGACTATAAGTGCCGCCCACTGGAGACCCGGCCAAGCAGTGTGACACAGTTAATGTGTGATACTTGACCAAGGAAACTTTTAGGTGAAAATGCCTTTAGCAGTAGACAAAACACAAATTTCCTTATCTGGAGTACAACCTCACTGACTTGGAAGTCTAATGGGTTTAAGAGCAGGTGTTTGGATCAGCAGGGTGTAAAGAGTTATGTGAAGCTTGAGGCCAGAGTTATCACAAACTGTGTCAGTGAAGTTAAATGCAGTTTCAGAGGACGAGGTTCATAGTCAAAAGCTTATGTGAGACTTGCTGAGACCAAGAAGGACAACTTCTTAGCATGTCTTTCAGCTCCCTGTTGCCACTCAGTACTACGGACAGTCATGGAGCAGAAGGAAGCCAGGAACTTCTGCTGTGTGAGGCTAGAGCCTGTGTTGGAGACATGCCTAGTGCCCTGATCCTCCTCCTCCTCTGCTCTGTCAAGCCAAAATTCACTCAGGCAGAGTTTCATCTTGTAGCCATGATGTTCTTCTGGCCCTGAAATTTACTGCTTGACTGAAACTTGTACTGTAGCCAAAAGAAATTTTAGTACAGCAAAAGAATATGGGCCCAAGGCTACATAGACATATTTATTATACATCCAAGATTTATAATTGAATTGGACATTCTGGCAACGTGATAATGATCTGATTACAATTTTTTCACTGTTTCTCAGTGTATCCAAATGTTAAAGTTATCTCCTCCTTTCACATTCCACTGCAAAGCCTGCCAAAGCATGTAAGCCCCAGTGTGCCATTTCTGAGGACTTGTTTTGGGAAGCTTCTTTGTTATCTCTGCCTGATGCTTGGGCCAAGAGATCTCCTGGCCATTAGCCTAAAACAGACCCAGTGGATGGCAGATTTCTCTGAACTCGCCAGGTACTCATGTAATATCTGGTGCAGCCTTGTAACCTATCAAGACTTGCTTGAGGCATCTGCTGCAGATGGGGTTTTTGTCTGTGAAAAATGAAAGGACAATATTTTAACCAAATGGTTTAGGTTGTCAGTGATGTTCTAGGTGACAAGAGTAAGAGGGAGTTAAATAGGGGAAATATGTAAAATTAGCTGGCATTAGTCCAAAGGACTACGAATATAAGTGTCTTCTACATTGACTGTATTAATATTTGATAGCTTGGATTGGTTACTGTGTCTCTTCACCTGACACCAAATCTCCATTTTTGATAGAAGATGTAATTTGGGTTCCTCAAAGCATTTTTTCTGGCTTTTTCTTTTCAAGTTTGCTTGTTTGAAGAATCTGTAAAAAGCAGGGTTTAATTGCACTTTATTTTACAGTTCTTATTGAAGAAAATAAGTGCATTTCCTTTTCCTACCTTCCAACAGATGCAAAAAAAGCATTAATCTGAACTGAACGAGACCCCCTGAAAAGATCTTGTACCCATTACTTTTAATCACAAGCTCAGCATTTTATAAATTTAATTTTTTTTTTCTTGCTTATCTGATACAGAAAACTCAAATATATAGGGGGAAGAGTCCAATTATTTGAGATAAATTGGAATTCTTTGCCTTTTTTTATCAGCACATTGCCAGAGGGAACTCAAAATACCTTATAATCCATTTCCTGTTACAGTGAATATTTTACAACAGTGACATTTTCATCTTTCTGTACACAGGTGAGTAGACTTTCCTGTTATCTGTCTCATATTTTAATGGGAGGCTCTAGCTCTCCATGGGACAGGGATGAGGAGGTTCCAGCTTGGGCTTCCTCACTAGTTCTGCTTTTGGCTCACTCCAAAGAGGGACAGGGACATCAGGTCTGGATTCAGAAGTGTTGACTAGTGCAGAGAAGGCTTAAATCTGAACCTAAATGATCTCAAAAATTATCAATTCCAGATCCAAGCTGGCTTTACACACTCTTCTAGCTAGTAGCTTGGGCCTGTGCTACTTGCAGTCTCTGCACGCTGCTCCACTGCATGAAACAGATTTGGCCTTGGTGATTTTGATTGATAAATTTCATTTGACATGTCTCAGGTCATTTGCCTCTGGAATTGGGATTAGACAGATTTTTTTTGCAGGTGTGAATCAAAGTGCAAATGTCAATGAAATCAAGAGTTTTCAAGGGAGACTTCAGCAAAGCTTGCCATGCTTGTATCCTGCATTCACACACCTGCAAACTCTTCATTTTACAAATTTTTCGTTCCTGGGATCAGCCCTTGAAAATCAGTATTCGAAAAGTCTGAGAAATACAAAATTTGTCTTTCAAAAATTAATTTCTGGAAATGAAGTAGCTCTTTGGAAAACAGTAGTAGCACTGTGCCTCAGCTGTGCATAGGCTGGAACACCCAGTACATAATTCTGCAGCTTCTTGATTGTCAGAAATGAGGCTTCAGATTTAGACAGCATATTAAGGTGTTATGGAGTTGTATAATGCCTATGTGTGTGATAATGTTAGGCAATTATAGACAATAGAAATTTATTAAACATATTGAATTTAGAGAGATTTTTTGGTTCCCAATATAGATGCCGACTGTCAGAAGAGAAAAATTAATCTCTATTAGCAGTGTTCAGCTGCCAAATCATCGGTGCCTAGTGGCAGTTAGATGCTGTGGGCTCACCTGTGCATCCTCCTGCTGCTGCAGGACACTGGTTTCCCTGTGGGATGGGGTCATACAGCCCAACACTGTGTAGATGTATGACATCCTCCAGGGCATCTCAGATGGTATCCACCATCCCTATTCAGGCAACTGCATCCTTAGTCATTGCCTTCACTGACCACATGTTCATTAGCTGTGCTGAGGGCTGATAAATCTGACTGCTCTGCAAACACCTGCTCCGTAGACACTTGAAAACATGAGGTGGAGTTACTTACCATCCTTGTTTTATATTTGCTTCTCATGAGTGTGTCAGTGACAGTCAAAACAGCACAGCAATCTTATCGGGTCTGACAGCTGCCCAGCAGTAGTGAGTGATGCTGGCTGGGAGTTTGTGCTGGTGCACCATGACTAAACCATTCATCTTAATCTTCACTGAATTGAGCAGAGGTCACAGAACGTATATGATATTTCATCAGATTTCTCCAATGCTGTGTGCAAGAGCAGTGAGTTGGGTTGTGGGTTTTTTTTTTTCCCCAAGGCTTATTTTCCTGTGGGATTTTCCTGGCACAGTTCAGGGCTGTGTCACCTCTCAGCAGGATGATTAGTCTTGTGTGGTGCACTGCCCTGAGACAGACATGGTGCTTCCAGCTCTGAATGACAATTCAAGCGTGCCTTAAAGTGTAGATAGCTCTACATGTCTATGCATCCAAAGACTATATTAGCTACTACATCACACTGAGAACATATGCCTTTTTGAAAATCATAATGTTTTTCTTATTTGCTGTCTTTTAAAATTCAATCCTTCGTCCTGCAGGTGTGAATGAAATGTGAATTTTCAGGTGAATTTGCCTTATGCTTATATTGCTCCACAGAGCTGACATTATTTACCAGGTTCCCATATATTGACATTGAGGACATCACTTCCAGAAGCAAAGAGTTTTTCATTGTAGATCTGACATCCTTACAGGAATGACTCTGCTCAACTTACGAAGGCTGACAGCAGCTCTGAGTTGGGAAGATTGAATCTTGCATCTTTATTCTTTAATTAACTTATCCTCTGCTGCACTGGCTAGTTAATATTAATGTTCTCTCCTCGAGCTGCACTACTTACCCATGTCACTATCATAGAATATCAGATTAGAAGTGGCATCAGGGATCTCTGGTCTGAGATATTAACCAGTGTTTGGCTCAGTATTGATCCCTGGGGACCCCAAATGTGACAGATTGCCAATTTGAAAGGAAGCTATTTACCACCATGTTCTGGGTGCAGCCTGGCAGCCAATTCCTCATCCACTGCACAGACACTTATCCAGACCATAATACAGGAGGAAACCATGGGAAAGCACATCAAAAGCCTTGGAGATATCTATGGAGACAACATCCACTGCTGGGCCCCCGTCAGCTGAACAGGATACTTTGACACAGAAGGTTATCAGGTTTTGTTAAGGACAATTTGTCCTTGGTGAATCCATACTGGCTTTTCCTAATCATGTGCTTCATTTGATTTATGATTGTTCCCAGGAGGTTTTATTCCATAACTTTCCCAGGGACCAAACAAGACTGATGGGCCCATGTGCTAGTTTGAAAACAAACCAGTTGGAGATCACAAGTCAGGATTATAATTTAATAGGAAAATTAAAAATAAATGCAATAATACAAGAAAAAACACTGACAGAGTCAGATACAACCTGACACCCTGTTAGTCAGTAGCTGGTAGTAGTCCAAGTGAAGTAGTTAGGTTGAAGCAGTGATCCTGTGGAAGGTTTGGTCTCCACCTGAAGGTCCAGTGGCTGCCCTTGTCCTCTGGGAATCCAGTAGAAAGAGCTGCTTTGCCGTTTAAAGCCAGGTTATATCCAGGTGGGAATGCTTGGCTCCTCCCTCCTGGGCAGAGCATCTCACAATGGGATGAGATAATTCCATGAGTCATGCAGTTGGTTCTTGATGGCTCACTGTCTGTTATCGGGTTCAGTCATAGCAGGAGATAACAGCTAATGCCCCACAGCTGGTGGTAATAGAATACTAAATACATCTATATTGTAACCTAGGACAGCCTATAATTTCCTGGATCCTTCTTTAAACCTTTTTTGTAGATGGAGTTGGCATTAGCTTTCTCCCAGTCTTCTGGGACTTCACCCAATCGCCACGATTTATCTCATAATCTCAGAGATTATGGGAAGTGGCTTTGCCATGATGTCAGACAGCTCTCTCCACACCCTCAACAGATATTGCCAGGGCCCATGGATTTGTAGAGCTCAGGCTCCTATAAGAGCTCACACCCCAATCCTTCCTCCACTGACAGAGTCTGTGTTCACATCAACCTGGATTTTTGCTCCCAAGGCCTGGGGGCCAACAGTGCTGGACAGACAGAGGTGAAGGAAGTGTTGAGAGCCTCAGTGTTTCAGCACTGGGCTCAGCACTCCCTGGAGCTGTTTAAATCCCCTGGAAGAGCTCTCTGCTCCAACTCAGCAGCCCCTGGCTCTGGAATCCTTCTGTGTCTCCATCCATCCCTCAGCCTCAGGAAGCACCATGTCTACCACCTGCCCCACTGAATGATCTCTGTGATCTTCCATTGCCGAACAATTAAAATATCCCTTTCTCTTGCTTTTGGTTAACTTACTGACTACATTTCATAAGATGCAAGTATTCTGTTTTACAAAATCTAAGTATTGGAATTTATGAAGGTGGTGAAAGCGAGAAAGTACTTGGAATGCGAATATTCTCTGTGGTTGTTCACATAGAAAACCCAAATATTTGCTTAGCTCTAAAATGAATTGATAGCAATTTGGTAGTTTGCCTTCTGCTACTTATCCTAAATGTTTCTGACAGATGAATGAAAATTGAAGAAAAATCATATGCTTTGTTTTAAATTAATAGTTAATGGAAAAGCAGCCAACTCAATAAAAATTCTAATCTAAGTCAAATTTTTTCTCAACTTTTTTCTGAATAAAACTAAAAAGATATCCTCAAAATTTTATGCTACATTGTTTTACCAAAGATGGATAAATATTTTTTAAATTGTGTTACAGAAGATTGAAAAAGAATAAAAAATCAATTATCCTAGAACTAAAAGAACTTTTACATTTAAAATTTTTCTATATCCAAGGAGACTGTTATTACAACATACACCTAAATAGTTGGTTTTAGTTGTACCTTGTCTCTGTAGTGCTTAGTCACTATAAATAAATTAAAAATTCAAATATTTCTCATAATTTAATACATTTAACAACCTGCCTGGAAAAACTGAAAAACCTTTAAAAACTTTATGGACAGTGAAATTAATTTTGAATGCACAGCTGCATAAAAATGCATAAAGAATAAACCAAATGTTCCAAAACTTTTCTGTATATAACATGTCAGTAAAAATATTGTTACCCTTAACCACATGCTCCAATGACACCAAATAAATACATTACTAGACCATGAAAGTAAAGAGGAATCTACTAGAGTTTTTGTGGAATAAGATTTTTGCTTAATGGCTATTGACAATTTTATGCCTTGTAAATAAATAAATCAATGTCCTTTTTTTAGTTGTGTGAAGCTAGATATTAAAGTAAAATATGAATTATGTGCAAATCAAAGTATATTTCCTGTGCTAGACAACAAAGTCTAGGCACAGCATAAGACAAAAGGTAGTAGGATTCAACAAGCTCATTTTTAGTTTTGCCATCTCAGAGTTCTGAGCTGTTTTATGCTTTGTGCATCTTCACAAAGCCAGTGGAGTTTCTCTAGGGATTCTCAAGATCATCTCTGTACATGAGATTGAGGAGGAGAAAAGAAATATGAAATGGGAAATATGAAACATGAAAAATCCAATGTGAAATGAGAAGTAGGTCTCCTCTCACTGATTTTTTCTATCATAGAATTCAGCTCCTGGTTTATGATATACTTCAATAGCAACCAGAAGATTTTATTTCTGTCATACTCAGTAATCATCAGTACTCCTGTCATGAAAAGTGCTTATTCTGATATCTTTTGCCTGCAAGCTGGTGGGACTCTTCATCCAGTTCAGCTTTACTTTTCCCCTCCCTTATAATTAAAGATCAGCTCACTGTAGTCTGTTAAAGATATGTAAAACTTCAATACACAGCTTGTATCTCATATTACCACTGGACAGGTTGTGCCTTACAAAGCAAAAAGAGTAAGTGGTGGTTTTACAGTGAATTGAGCTCAACATCATCATGACTGATTCATGTAAGCTGCTGCAGGAAGCAGTTAAATAGTGTAGTAATACAAAGGGTGTGATTTTGGATGAACTTTTAATTCTAGTTGGAAACGTCCTAATTCTGAATGAATTTCTAAGGCTACATGTACTTTTCCACTTCCACTCTCAATCCACTCTTTCCAAGCAACAGACTTGCCCCAAATGTCTGTTGGGGTGGAAGCCTATTGTCTGTCTCACATTCAAGTAGCCAGAACACAGGAATTTTCACCACAGGGACCAGCTGACTGCACTCCTTGTCATTTTTGAGGTGGTCAGGATAAAGGGCAACCACTTGGATCAAGGCAAATCTCAGGTATTTATATCACAAAAGAGGGGGGGAAATGAAGGCAAAAGAAAATCTCTGCACGGCTGAATTTCATTTATCCTGTGGAAATCTTATCTTTGACCCACTCGTTTCCCTGAGACCTGGACAGAGCATAAGAGAAATTTTCCAAGCACTCAGTTTAATTCTCAGATGTTTGTCATGCACTGCCTGGTGTAATCTGGGCTGCACATCCTTACTCAGGCTAGACAAATTGTACTGAGGCTGTTGTAGAGCTGCTGATTTCATGGAAACTGAAACTGAAATGTGTAATTATATGAAACACTTTGATACAAGCTTAACATTCTCTACCTGACACTGTTTTAAAAGGGGGCCTAGTTGTGCCAAGGTGATTAATATATTAATCAGGGACTTGAGAATTTACCAGAGCTTTCTAATTTAAAGTGCAAAAGCCATCCAGACAGGCACAAGGCAGATACACACAGAACTGAGACAAAACTCTTCACAGTTTTAAGCAGACCAGATGTTGCCATCAATCCAATCAAGCAGGCTGATTGAATTGCTCAAATTTAATGGGTGAAATACTGTAGTAGATGTATCTGCCCAAAGCATGTATACCCTGAACAATACTATTGTTCTTTACCAGTTTACTTTCGAAGTCACTAAATGACTAGTTTAAAGCTAATTTACTCTAAACAGGAGCATTGTTTTAAAGGTTGCCATTGTGGAAACTGTTTACTCTTTACGATTTTCTAAAAAGAAACAAGACAGTAAACTGATTGCAAACTCAGGTACCTGTAAAATATTTTTATACAGGATATCTTCTACTTTTCCCAACTATTTCTTCCCATTTTAATGATATGTAAGCTTTATTCCTGTCTTGCCCAGAGACTTTTGGAAGATTCTTGCAAGTCATAACAAATGACACTTCAAACAAATCACCATTATTAAAAGATTTGTTTGCTGGGAAGGAAGCCAGTACACAGAAGACAAAGGAGAAAAAAAAAATTCAATGAATTCTATATCTCCAAGTATTTCATAACTACACAAACAATATTTGTTGTCTCTACGACTCTATTCAGATACATTTTTCAGTGTTGCCTTGAACCTAATGAAATCTGTTCATCTTCTCTCTTGTGATTTGTTTTTAAAACTCTGGGACACGTTTGCCATGGCTGTGCAGTTGTATTGTTTGGGTCTGTTGAAAACTGGCTTAAAAAAAACCATCTGATTGTTTAAACACCACTGCCAAATCACAGAGGCTGCGTCCTAAAAGTGTTTGCACTTTGGACCACACTTCCCTTCAGGCATGAAGTATTACCTCAGACCACCATAAATTTCCTGAATGAAAACTGAAACTGTAATCACTGATAGGTATGATCTATAACACAAGATAAGGCCATATTTTTTTCTGGTGAACTCTCAAGACAGCTGGTAAATGTTCACCTGTATTTATTTGTATCCCCAAGCCTGCATTGCCTGGAACTGTGCAGAGAAAATAGAGATCAGTTATCTACCAACCCCTAATATGTATCATCCTTTGAATATGCTGTCACACGTACCATTTGCCACTAAACACTCTTGTTTGCAACTCAAATACTCATACAAAAATTGTGTTGAAGTTATCCATATGCAAAGCTTTGCAGTTCACACTCGATTCCTTCCCCACTATCACTGGAGGAATCTACAAGTATTTGTGTTTTTTCCTGCAGCAGATAAGTGATTCTGATAGTTTTTGTTTTAAAAACTTAAATGTTGCACCAGAGCCATATTTATTTCCTTATTTTAGATATAATCAGATACATTTTGGGATGGTAATTTCTTTTAGCTCTTTTGAAGAGACATTTTAAGAGCATTTTTACAGGGGAAAAAAATGGAAGAAACTTGCAGTCAGGGTGATTATGCTGAGGTTCTCTTTCTGAAGGCTCTAGAACCCAATCTAACAAAATTGCACAACTTGTTTATTAAAAATATCTACTGTACACATCTCTCACATGTTCTGCATAGGGGCCTAGTTAGGATAAAAGGCAAATAAAAAACATGTGCAGCTCTTGCCTTTCAGCCCTGGAAGGCTTCAAGTGCAGGTTATGAAAAGATGTGGGAATACTGGGAGAGAAGGTCTGCACTGACACACTCTGTTCTGAATCACAGCACACTAATTTGTGACTACCGAGCTCGGTGTTTATTCTCCAAGTATTTCAAGAAAATTCTGAAAAGGAGATAAAGGTTTGATCAATGGTCCATCACTGTGTGTGACATTGAGATATTTCAGAACAAGACAAAAATCACCCCACATCACATTTTGAAATAATATATAGAATGAGAAGACATCTTCTCAGCCCACTGATTTCAGAACGTTTAAGTCTCTGAATTTCTCCATAATGTTTGTAAATTGATGGAAGAAGCCAGGAACTGTTAGTGATGTTTCTGCCTGGGATTGCCTGGACTGAAACACACACACACATGCTGTACAGCTGCCTTCTGTGTGAGAGTGAGCCAGATGTGCTCTAGATATGTTGAACTCATGATATAAAAGCAGATTGATAAATTCTGTACAAATAGCCCGAATCTTGCTCTCTTATTTAAAGAACGTTTCCAGAGGAGAGGGGCTGTCCTGCCTCTCAGTCCTACCCAGGAATCAGGCATTCACCCAACCACCACTTCACTCTAGATCTTCTCTGGCAAGATAATAGTTCTGCAGCTTTCTGAGGCAGACTGGCAGCTGGATCTCTAACTGTGATCAAGAAGAGCACGGAGTAAATATTTCCCAAGCTTTCTTTTCTTAGGGATGTTGGCAATGTGTTAGGTGTCAGAGGATTATTCCTACACGATGAAAGAGGCAGGAATACCTGCCCACAGTTCAGCAGTTAAATGTTTGGATTCCTCTGTAAAAATGCTTAATCTGAACTCCTGTGATTAGACTGCTTTTTAATACTCTCACATATATCCCATTTTACTTTCTGAAGAGAATACTCTTTTTTTTTTTTTTTTTTCTAATTTCAGTGGCTAAATCACTTAAAATCCTTTGACAGACTTTGTCAAAGCAGAGGGTTCCACAAAATAATTTGAAGAGAGCTTAATAAGAAGGTAAGTGGAAGCTACGGGATAGAATTGCATTGTTCACAAAAGACAACATCAAGTATTCATTTTACAAAAGGCAACCAGGAAATGATTAGTTATATTGTGACACCTTTGCTGCAATAGTGATACTTAATCTGGTAGGTAGCTGCTTCAAAAGACATGGAAGTTTAGAGATCTCACAGTAAAAAGACGTGACAGGTTTTGAACTCAATTTGTGTAATTTTTGGATAACGTGGATCAATAAATGATAATCTTCTTATAAATCATTGTTTAATCAGTACTTTGGCTCTTTGAAGAAGTAGCTCAATCCCAAGATCAACACATCAAAGAAAAAAATTAGAGTTTAAGCAACTAGGGGAATATATTGGCCATTTAAAATCTATATGGATAAAATTAATGATTTATAATGAACCATAAAAATCTCTGATTGGAATATTAACTAAAGGAATACGGCTCTAAATTGGATACTATTCCAGAACCTACTTTAATAAAAAATATGCTAGTGATTTGTTAGATGTCTTGAACATGTCTTCAGAAATATTAGGGAAGTCTTACATGGGAGTAAGTATAGATTTGGGACAATTTTATTCTTTCTTGATTTGGGATATTTTGGAGGTTAAAGCTAAGGAATTGCATCTATATCTGGGACTGAGATCTGCAACTACCTCTCATGAACCTTGTTGATATCTGAAAGATCACACACAGCTATTGACTTAGCTTAGATTTAAGAATCAGATTTGGGTAGACTCAGCTGTCTTTTGGAGAATAATTTTTTTTATTATTGACTCTGCAAAAAACTTGGCTTCCAGCTTTACCTGCTCTTGATTTCAGCTCAGCTAGGTACCTGAACTGGCATCAACTTCCCTCCATAAGTGGCCGAGCTCTACATAAAAAGTTATCTGTAGCCATTGCCAAGATGTCATATTTTCTCTTAGCTATTCTTCCTGCTTTTAGAATGACAGATATTCACTGTATTCCAGATTCATTGTCTGAGTTTTTTCACATAGTTATAACAAAACCTTTGCTGGCAGCCTACCTTTAATAACCAGTGACTGCAGAATGTGGCAGTGGAGATGTTCAAGAGGGGTCAAAAGGATTTGAGACAGCTGGTGATTTTGTACATAATTTTCAGTCTTGATTATTCAAATTTAGGTTCTTCTATCCCTATATAGGAACTGCAGTATAAATGAGTTTGTTTTCAAGGGGAGGGATACAACCACCTTGGAATCTCCTTTGAGAAGGGTTCTACCCAATTTTTATGTGTGAGATCCAGGTGTGGGTATTTCTGACAACTCATATCAAAGCTTTTTTTTGCTGACTAGTTTTGACCACAGAGATGCCTTCCTTAAGTCAGAAAAATTCTATCAGCTCTAACGAGCCTCACATCAAACCAACAAAACTCATCTGTTTGTCTCCCTCTTCCCACAACAACACTCACAATAAATAGCACTTCCTCGCTCCTCCCAGAGCTCAACAGGGACGAGAATGTAGGACTGTGATCCCCATTGAACCATGAGAAGGGAAGAAATTTTGTGAACAATTCCCCTGTCTATATTCCCTGGCCCTTCCCAATAGAGCACCTGAAAATGAAGGTGACTGGTGCAGCATAGCCATGGTACATCTAGTGATTACATTTCTGCAAGGATGGCTCTATTTCTCCTTAGAACCCAAAGGAATTTCTGTGACATAAATTGCTATGTACAACACTAAGGAACTTCTTCACACTGATCAATCTAAGGGCAATTTATGTGCAAGAACCATGAAATGAAGCTAAGATACTCTGGCACCTAATAAGGGAGTGAGATGACATTTTTCTCTGATTGAAAGCCCACAACTCTTTAATTATAGAGCATTGGGCCAAACCCATCTTAATTTCATGCATTTTTAGGTTGACCGTAATGGGGATTCTTGTTCTTATTTGGATTAAATTTTTAGCTTGCTTTTTCATTCTGAGCTCCTTGTACAGACTATAACAACCAATCTGCCAGCACAAACATCACTCCTGGTTATCTCTTCAAAGGCATGGCAGAAAACAGTCACACTTCTCTCTGATCAGTGGGGAGGGCTGATGCTGCTAACCAGAAGGGAGAGTAAATGATTTAAATTGTTTGTTATATCATGTCAATATCTAAGTCTTGGATGCTCACTGTAGGTGATTTGCTAACATGCATCGATACATCTACGTATTGCTGCTTTTCTTCTCCTAAAAATTTTTCAGATGCAGAAAATTCTATTGGCCTTCAGAGGCAGGTCCTAAATTATTCAGACAATTTACTATTCTGCCAATTAACTTGGTATTTCAAGAAGTCCTTGCATAAATAGGTATGCAAAAACACCACACCCAAAATCTGGGGTTTTTCCACTACTCGTGACCATTCAATGAATTTCCTTTCTTTTTGTGTCTGCAGAATGTTGATCCCTGACAAGCTGTCAGCATCACCCCAGTCGTTTCACAGTGTTGACAGACCTCTTCTGATCTACAACACGGGACACAGAATGAATCAAAACAATTGGGAAGTGTGACAATGACATCTAGGAGACACAGTTTGGAGGGCCTAATTGAGGTTATATATTTTAGTCATCAGGGTAGCAACATGTTTGTTAACAAGAATCTTTTGTATTTGCCAGAAAAACATATTCTTTACTGCAGGTCAGATTATAGATGAAGTGTGAAATGGTGCAAATTAAGGATGGACCACTCATCTTTAATAATTAATCTGCTAATTCAAAAGCAAAAGTTTGCTGCACTCATAACAATATTTTTCTTTTTTATTCTTTTTCCTTTTTCCATTGAAGTGTGCTTTCATATTTCTTATTACCAGAAAGTCCCTGGCTTCCCAACAGCAATATTAACTCAATTTTTATTCCCTTAGAAAGTTGCTAACATTTAATCCAGAAACAGTTCAGAAAGGAAGTAAATCATCCACTGGATTTTTAGATTGGTTTACTTAAACAATTAAAAATAAATTAAAACATTTAGAGTCAAATTTGAAGTCTGCTCTCAATAAAATGCACAGGGATCCATGCTGGCAATTTCTATTACTACTAATGGAAGTTATTAAGTATGTCTTCCCCGGGCATTGACAGGAGAATTTCCTGCTCATTTGTAAAGTAGGTGGTAAGTGAATGATCCTCCCGTGTTATGCTCCAGGAAATGTGCATTAGGTGTGGTTATGAACATTGTGAAGGAAAATCAAAAAATGTGCTTTCAGAGGATGCTGTGGAAAGGCAGAAGTTAGAAAATCAATGGATGTGGCAGCTTACTACATCAAAAAATGACCTCGGCTGATATTTGTGTTGCAGCAGTTGTTGTCTTTGATAAATGACTCTCGTAAATCCATGGGAATATTGTACCATCCCATCTGAGACAAAAAAAGTTTAAGTGCTTCTGATGAACTTTTTAAATACCAGCCAGCAGATGCACTTGGGGGCTATTAACTTTTGTACATTTACAAATGGCAAAACATACATACAAATGAAATATGGGAACGAAAGTGGTAGAACTCCTGGTGAGAGGAGCACCAGCCTCCACTGCCTGCTGAAGGAAGACATATGCCTGACATATCATTAATCAGAACTAGCTTTAATAGATTGCACATAAAATGTCAAAGTAATTTTGAAAGTAGTTTTGTGTATTGTCTGCAGTTTTGGATGAATGATTTGTGTACAGCTATTCAGTAAGCCAGTTTCCTTACAGGTTTTCAAGTACCTGATGTTATTTTTATTAGCTTATACACACAGAGGTTTATTAATTTTACCAAACCAGAAGTGCATACATGCTGTGCTGTGTTGATCCAATGGCCTGATTTCCCAATGACTCAGGTTGTATTATGTCTCTGTCCTGGACAGATAAATATTGCTGTGGGAAAGAGCGGCAGATAATGTGGGTGTTTGCTTCTTCATTGATCAGTTCATGTTTTCAGAATCTGGTGAATCAGAATGACACTTAAAATCTTGCTTCTTTACTTATACGCTTGGTTGTGGCCAAAATAACATGGCTAGAAAATGTCTATAAATTGATATTAATTTTATATAAAATGTTTAACCCATATTTTAAATCCTCCACTATTCAGTCCTGTAAGCTGACAAATTCAGAACTGTTATTAATTGTTCTCATCCAGAATGAACCAACTTGCAGAGAAAGAAAAGAACAATTTGGAAAGTTTTTAATGAATACAACAGAAAAGTTCTCTCTTAAGGATGAACTAGAATAATTTGAATGTAAATAACTTCCAAGGGAGTAAATTAGGATATCAAAGACTCTAAAATATTTTGGAAAAAAACATGGTCAGTGTAATTGTTTAGGCATGCTGACAGTGCAAACTATTCTGCAACTTTAAGGTATGGAGACAACAAAAGAAATCAAATTATTTTAAAATTACTTTGTTACTAATCTTCCCAGCAGGAGACAGCACATGTATGATACTGACTCTCCTGATAGAGCTATCACAGAAACAATTTGCCTTGATATTTTCTTTAATGGCCTTTCCCCATCTTGTTGGAAATATTCAATTTCTTTAATATTTTATATTTTTACAATGAGTATTTATATTACTTAATAAATATGGGAAACGGAGTCTATTTTTCCAAAGATTCTACTATTTCAGTTCATGCCTTAGAGACTTCCCTGTTTTCTTGCAAATTGGAACAGCATTGAAAATGTCCATTCATATTGCAAACCTTGCATACAGATTTTCTCTGTGCAAAAAACTCTTAAAACAAAATTTTGGTTTGGAAAACTTTCAGGGTTTTCTATTTCAGATTCATAAAGAGCCTTCACTTTCCACCTAGGCAGAAACAAAGAAATTAAAGATTTAAAAAAATAAAATCACACTGAGCACACTGAAATCTTAAAACTCTGTTAGCATGAGATGCTTCTCCTTTTCATATAGGTTTACTGAAACTTGCATTTATTTGAATCTCATTTCAAGCTTGTAAATGGAGATGTGCAACACATACACACATGATGGTGCCACAGCATGAGGGTGTCATGGATAAGGATTTCTGCTAGGAAAGCTTGAGGATGAACTAGGATCATGGAGCTGGTAGAGAGATGAAGAAATACAAATTTTCTAAGAAAAGTGAAACTTCTAGTGAGGCCATAGTGCTTGGGATTTGGACATGTAGGAAAGATTTGTTTTGATTAAAGAGCATAAGCCATACACTGAGTCTGGAGTATTTTACACAGGTAAGTCAAGCCCAAATCGATATAGCAGAGTAAACCTACTCAAAATTTTCTGCACACTGAAAGAAATGACGTCTGTGCAGTCAAACAGATGAGAATGTACTTGAGATTCTTACCTGTAATACATGAGGAAAATACATATCTTTAGTTAAGCATGGACACAAACCCCCAATGTGAAAAACCTTCTGCCAAGGCACAGAGTAGTTAATGTAATTATTTACCTCATTTTCTGCTTATACGTTTTGTCTTGTTAAATCTTGTTTTAAATTTCAAGCTCCAACAATCCCTTCATTTCAATACCTGAAATTCACTTGAATTTGATTAGTTTCACATGAGTTTTATGCCAACATAAATCTGTCCTGTACCTGTACAAGGACTGATAGCATTGGGCTATGTTCCAAGTGGGCAGTGAGACCCCCTGGTTACCTGGTACCTGACACATCCTTTGTGTCTCTTCACTTCAGCAAGTTTTTCCTTGTGATCTCGTACAGACAAAGTATGGCTCAGCACAATAAATCAAAGCAAATCAGGAGTTACAGCTCATCTTCACCAGATTGCAATGGCAACGAAAGCTAAAGTGCTGCAGTGAAGCAGCACTGCTGTGTCTGAATGCAGCACTGCAAAGCAAATAAATGTCATGGAGAGGGTAGTAGGAGGTGCTGATGAATACTCTAATGCCTAATTGTCTGGCCTTTTCTCTGACACTGCACAGCAGCAGTCCTAAAATTCATGAGAACAGGGCAAAGAACCCTCAGCCTCTAGCAATTTGAAACTCAGGGATCTCCAGGTGCCTTTGTATTTCATAGTTCTCTGCGGATTTCTTTACTTTTTTACTAATGATTTTCTAAGCATGTGAAAATATTTAGTAGCCAACAACATTTTTGTTGATAAAAAATTACCAGTTCATTAAATGTAGAAATGAAGCAGTGTGATACTGCAGAAGTAAGATAACTGAAATTATGAATAACACTGGTTTCTAAAGCTGGACTAGGTGAATACAAATATATCTTTGGAGGTGGATTTGCAGCTGTGTCTACTTTCTAGGTCTTAAGCAGCAAGTCCAATGTGAATTCTTTCTGTACTACAAAAAAGAAAAGAAAGAAAATGCAGAGCCAAATTTAAACCCTCACTCTGTGTCTCTGCTCTGGACATTTGCATCGACAGTTCAACCAAACAATTTAATATAATCTTCTGTTTGACCTGAATGTGCTTCCTTCATGTAACTGGAAAGTTTCATTACCATTGGACTACAAAAATAATGTTTCTTCTGGGCAGAGTTGTAGTCTGTACAAAACACATCAACATTCAGCTAAAGCAAGCTCTGCAGTTCAGCTATGGCCAGTGAAGGATGCAAGCTGGGGACTAGAAAATGTTTCTTAATTTTCCTGTCTTGGGTGAGAGTAGGAAAGCAAATGACACAGAGCAACCCCAGAGCATTAATAAAAGCTTCCATTAACCGAGGTGGGGCAGCCTGGGTTAGCCCACAGACACTGTGGCTGAAGAAGAAAGCAATGCAGCTGACAGCAGTAATTTCAGCAATTAGTCTGTTGCTGGAACAATTAATAGAGACAGATAGGCAAGATTTGCAAAGTAAAAATATCAAGTTAAAGCTTTAGGAACATCTGTTGAGACAACTGAATGATGGGAGTGTTTATTTTACACTCCAAAGCTGCCAAGGCCTCTGGGAAGAGCCAACAGGCAGAGCTGGACATGGTGCAGCTCAGGTGGAGCTGGTAGGGCACAGCCCAAGGTGCCATGGGTGGTGTAGGTCCATGTGGCACCATGGGGACTCTGTCCCCAGCACACACAGCGGCTGCTGTGCACCACTGCTGTGGCGTGCGGGTGGGGTG
>VZRM01009160.1:60600-164561 GCA_013397955.1 Grantiella picta | reverse complement strand
GGATGAGGAGGCGGCGGGCGCCCTCCGCCCGCTGCTCCCGAGCCTCCCGCTGCTCCCTCTGCTCCCTCTGCTCCCGCTCCGTCCGCTCCCCCGGCCCGGAGCCGCGGGGCCGTGCAGGCCGCGCCGGGGCGGCGGGGATGGGGCCAGCGGGGCTGCCTGACAGACGGACAAAGAGCGGACGGACGGACGGACGGACGGACGGACAGCGCGTCCCCCCGGCCCCGTCCTCCCGGGCCGTATCCTCCTGCTGCCCGCCTCCCCATTGTTCCCGGTGTAAGATAGGTGAAGCGTGCTGACCTGCGAACAGTCAATTCGTTTGGTTTTATATCTGCATAACCTTCTCAGAGTCTCCTCTCAGCTGCTCGGAGGAAGCTTTTGCAAGGCACCTCTTTTCCCCAGCGTCGGGAGCTGCTAACAAGTGCCAGGCTGGAAGTGGCTTGGGAGAGCAGGGGGGACCAGTAGGAGTTGAAGAGAAATTAGTTGGGCTTCAAACACTTTCACTCATCAACATCTTTCCTCTCCCGATTCCTGCCAGACCTCAGCTGGGGTGAGTGCAGCAACGTCTGCATTAAGCTGGCTCATGGAAAGGGAAGACATTTATGTTGCAAATATAAATCATCTCTCTGATCACTTCGTTTTTGTAAACTGTTCAGGGCAGCTGTAAGGGATTTTGCACAATGATGAAGAAAGGGTAGATATGTAGAAACCAGTGATCACAACTTTAGTCTTGCTTTGAAAGTCTGCTTGGAGCATGACCTATCTCTGTCTGCATACACGTGACATTCTGGTCCAAGAAGTTGTAGATGGGAGAGATGCTGATGAGCAGCATCTTTGCTGTTGGCACAGAACGAATGACAGAAGAAGACTGTGCTTTTTCTTTTGAATAGTATCTCAGTTGCTTTGTTTATTTCTGTATTTATACATTAATTTCAGTAGTACTTTACAAGCTTCCTAGGAATATATACCTGGGCCCATCATGCTTCAACATTTTGGAGCACCCATATCCGATTTCATTGTTGTAAGTGGTACTCCATGAGTTTGGTGAATATGCCTTGTGAAGGGAAGAAATAGAAAAACAGTGCTACCCTGCATCAATTTTTGCAGGTGCTCTAATGCTGTTCTCAGAATCAGTCCAGATAAACCAATGGTCTAATGGAGACTTCAGATCTATCCTGCTGTTTGAAAAGTTTGCATACCTTCAGGCAATGTTAGTTTTTCAGTGTCCACTTCCAGTGTTGAAGTTTGTGCATTGTCCAGTGACAGCTGTCATCTGCAGGAGTTTTGGCTGCGCCGGAAGCTCTGGAGCATGTGAGGCCTGCTTTCCTGTGGATCTCGTGGGATCTGCAGCCTCTTGGTACAGGGTACACACACATTCATGGGAGAGGCCAGCAAACCCTGCTCTTGTTGCAGTAATTTAGGAGAACAAAATTCGTTTTCAATTGCAGTTTCCTGAAAACAGTTGTCACGGCTTTTCATCGTGAATATGTAACTGAATGTATGTGTGATCAGTTTCCGAAAGTGTTTTTATTGTAGCTGTTTCTGGCTGTCGGCATGCCCCGCTTCCCAAGTATACCTGTACTTAGTCAGTGAGCTCATATAAATGAAGAGAGCTAAAAAAGATGAGGGTGATCTCTTGCATTTAGGCTGCAGTGTGCACGTGTACTTCTGTCTTCGCTCCTCAGGGTGAGACCTGAGAGAACAGATGTGTATGTAATCTGTGCTTCTGTTGTTGTCTGTCTTGTCCATGTGTGTTTCATGTCTACTGTATTGCAAACATACTCTGTTTATGTAAAAATCCATAATATAATGGATTATGAAATCAAACTGTAAGTAGGTAAGTAGCTACTTGAAGAACCATAGTGATTAAAAAATGGGAGAAAAATCATTCAGAATGTGAAAAGTCATATTGCAAGCTAAATTGTTCACCTGAAGGAGCACATGCTTTGGGAATGTTGTTGTGTAGTTTTTCAAAAGGTGCTTTTCCCTCTGAGTTCAATGTGTACAAGTTTATTTCTATGAGGATTTAAAGTGCTGTGGAGCATGTGGATGTTCTAAAGACAGTTGGTGTAAAACCATTGAGGCTGGAAGCTCATACTTCCATCTGAGAATTTCTGTGTACCACTAATGTTAAGAGTTGACCTATGAAAATGCTCATAATATATTACTCTGGTGAAATATGGTGATGGTTCATTTTAAACAGTTCAGCTCACGTCTAGATACGTTCCTTGCACCACAGGTTCAATAATGTAAGTTTACAAATAGCGAAGCTCAGGGTATTGGTTGTTAGTGCATGGCCTTAGCTTAAACATCTAAAAATGTACTAATGGGGAGGAAGTGTTTGTTGTATTCTAGTATTTAGGGAAAAGCATGGTGGGTTTGGTTTTTGTATCTGCTGCAGGACATTTGTGATTTTTTTGTGACTGGAATCTCTGTAGTGTCTTCCTCCAGCGAGGATTGCTGTGTGGACTCTTACAAATGGAGACCTGTCTGTATGGAGCAGCTTGATAGAGTGGGCCTTAATCTATCAAAACTCCTTTAAGTGTTTAGCATAATTTGGGATTAAGTTTGATTTAATTTTGGCTCTAATATAAAATACATTTTTCTCTGTGAAATAACAGAAGTTAAATAAGAAATATTAACGCTAGGGTAACGTTTGGTAAATGGAGAAACTGCTGTTACCCTAAACATGAAACCAAAGGATGCAGTTTTCTTGTCCAAATGAATGGGACAAGCATTTAAAAAGTAAATGCCAGTGGAAATATTTTTTACTCTGAAGGCTCTTAAATGGATCGAACAGAGAACTAGGTAGGTTTTATTTAAAATAAGTACTTCCTGTGCCTTTGCCTGGCATTTTAATGATAGCTGCCTTTCAAACCAGCATCACTTATGATTGAATAGATTCAAGCCTTCAGCTTGCAGTCTGATCTGCATAACTGAGTGTTTAAAGACAAAAGTGGTGCCACAAAGGCTCCATGGATGTAACCAGACATGGGAGCCTACTTTTATCAGGTTGCAGGGCTTATGGGAAGGATCAGTACTGTGATTAAGTTCTGCTTTAATTTGTTTAGGGTTCTTTGACAGAAATACGTTTGGGAAAATTATGTTTCTTGGTGTACTGAGATTCATGAACTTTTTTTCTTTTATTTTTTCACATCTGCAAATCAGTATCTGTGCAGAAACCCTTGAACTAGTATTGAGTTAAATGTGCAAACTTACTATTTTTTAACAGCTAAGACATAGCTATTGACAGGACATGTCAGCAAAACACAGCCATTGGCTATAATATATAGTTAGATGCCAAGCACAAATTTCTGTCTAACAAAGGAAAATCCATTCAGATTTTAATGAGATTTATTTTCATTTACACAAATGCTGTTAGTTACTTTATTTCAGTACTTTCCAGTGAAGTTAGATACACAACCCCATCTGTTTAGCTCATTAGCTAGTACTCTATATACATTTTAAATATACATTTTTTTATCTACATAGAACCGAATGTTTTATGCATCAGCAGTAATTCCGTAAACTACACAAGCGATAAAGTTTTAAACTATTTAACTTACAAATTATTGTACAAATTAAAATACAATAACATATGTGAGTATTCAAATATTATATGTGATTAAATTATCTTCCCCTGACTCCATATAGAGATACTTCTCATATATCATTCAGCATGTTGGATAAAATACCTGGAAAAATCTGTAATCTCACAAAACTTGATTATAAGTGTGTCCTAAGGGGAAATTCACTGTCTTATAGAAAGACTGTGGAATCCACAACATGCAGAAGGGTTAGAATCCCCTGATAATTTCTTTCACATTGCCAGAATTTTATTTTGGGAGATAATAGAGAAACTGGTACTGCTTTTGCTCCAAAATAATTTTTAATGTACTCTTAGGATATTATCAGTGTGTTAATGTATTCCAGGCTATGATATCAAGAAGCAGCAGTGTGAATACTGTAATGTAGTTAATGTATTACTAACTTATATTACTTTATGATTTCATTGCACTTTTGAAAACAGCAAGCCATAGCTCAATAACAGCATGTGTGTTGGCCTGATCCTGGAACTGATATACTCTACTGGCATATTAGTATCACAGTATCTGCATCTTGTCATGGTATGTGCAGAAAATCTTAAGACAGTGCTGTCTAATTCTTCCCTTATGACTAGGATGACATTTTTATAAGCGCAGAATTAAACAGTCTGATGATAAAATGAAATCTGTGTGGGAAGAAGTTCCAACCTGCAAACAGCAGTAGGGTATAATTTATGAACAGCTTATCAAATATAAACTGTCTAGATCTCTTGCACTGGAAAAAACCGAAAAAATCCAACATAAAAACCAAAACCAAAAATCAAGGTGCCTGTAAAATGTCCACAAAACAGTTTCTTGATATAACATGTGATATTACTCATGTGTAAAGCTGTTGTGATATCCATGTGAGCTCAGCGATGTGACTGATAAAGCTCTAAAACAGTTTCAAATGGTAGCTACATCTACAAGGTTAAAAGATGCCCATTCATAAAAGTTTGTACAACTGTCTTGAATGTGTTTTTGTAGCAATTTCCCATAAAGTCTCTATTAACTTTTGCTACTTAGGCACCCCACCATGGATATAAAAGACATCATTAGGGAGGTTTACAATGCCAGTAACATCGTGACCAGGTCATGTTACCTTAGTGCGAGAGGTGAAGTGACAAATACTAATGCTGTGCAGATGTGACATAGTCATATCAAGAAAAGGGAAAATCCAACTTTTTACATTCATTGAATATTAACTGCAGTGTGATTGCCCTGAAAAATTGTCAGATTTTTCTTTTTCTGTTGCTAGGATTGTATTTGAATCAAGGGAATGATGATAATGCTCCTAAAAAGTATGTGTGCCTGTGGATGTATATGCAAGACACTTGCAGCATGTATTTATGATGCTGTCTGGCTTAAGGCTCTAGTCCTGGAGGATGGGAAATGTTCATCATAGAGTGAAGTTTATTTTGCCAAACAATAGCAGTTTATTATGCAGTTTAGTGCCCGGGATGTCACTGGGAAGGGGCAAAGCAAGGAAGCAGCTTCTAAATACACTGGGTTTCTGCAGGCTTCCTTGGGTACTGAAAATTATTTAGTCTTGCTTTCAACAAGTGATCTTGCACTGCAGACATTCTTCAGTTTTGTAAAGGGAGGGAAGAGGGAGCAAAATGAGTATATAAGCCAAGACATAAATATATTCCACAGGATCTATGGATGATTTTTTTTTAGTATGTAAGCATTATAACAGTCACAATTTCCAGATTCTGTGGATGATTTCAGAGTGTCTCAAATAGGAGCACTCTGAAGGAAATTATCATCTCCTGAGGCATCATTCTCCTTTGGTTTTGACCACATACACACAGTGGTTTCTGACTTAGGTCACTGTTACATGTCAGTCTCTAGCAAACAAAATACATGTGAGATGGATGACAATTGTCAGGCTTTTAAGTTGGGTCATTTATAGCACTGAGCAGTTCATGATACAACAGTAACTATATACATAAATTTAAGAAATGTTGTCTTTTGTGTCTGTAAAGTTTCTTTCAACAAGGAAGTTCTATCTTCACGGTAAATTGGTAAACTCAACCAACTCCCTTTTTATTAAAATAATCTTACGCTGCTTACTTTGAAGAAAATTTTTGTGTTGACCACTGTAGATCAACTGCAGAGGGTCAATCCTTGAGGTATCAACATGTGATACAATTATTTTACCACAATCATTTGCAGATTTCCCAGACATGCCCATGAAACATTGGTTTTCAGCCTATGTTTTGACCTTATAACTGGTGTTGTTGAAAGTAAAATCTAGTGTGAAGGTGCCCTGTGTGAATATTGCTTTAGCAATACCAAATAAAAATGAATCTTTCATATGGGAGAGACTGCTGTCATCCCTCAAGGAGGAAGGCTTTATTAGGCTGTAGTTCTCAGGAGCTTCCTCTGTCACTGGTGAACCTGGCAGTTATATTTTGTGATGTGTTTTTGTCTGAGTCAGCAAAAAGATGTCAAAGTTATGTGGTTGTGTTCAGAGAAGCAGGAAAGCTTGTATTGTTATGGGATATGAGGAAGTAAGGGAGAGCTACTTGGCTTTAATGTTGCTTTTTCCTGGTAGAGATGAGAAGTTGTCTTTTTAAATGACTTGTAGAAAAGAATTTTTATGTATTTGAAATGTGTATTTTTATGATCACCAATGATGAATTTAAGTTACTGAGAGGGGGAATAAAATAGAGTTTATAGAAGAGGAGCACGCAGAGCATGATCATCCAGTTGTCACAGTATTTTGCTGGAATATGTGGAGTAGGTGGCAATTTGTAGACAAAACCAGTAGGCTTGTTGTCTGAATCTGACAGTTAAAAGTAGATCATGCAAACCAGGCGTGTTCAGCTGGTGCCTGTTAGGAATCTGTACTCAGTGTTACATACACTATATTGGATCAAATGTAATGCAGCTTTAAGTGTGAGTCTACTGTCACTTTTCAAGGAACAGCAATGTGGAAGGACAAACTGACAGAAAACCTAATCTCTCAATTCTGTGCATGACCTTGCAGTTTACTGTGTAGTGTGCCTTTGTGCCATCCCTGGATTACATTCCTTATAGGTCACAGGACAGGCAGGGGGCTTTCCGCAGTCGTGGTGGTGATGAGAGTGGCTGCCTATGCAGAAAAAATGGAATCTGTTGCAGTTACATCTTACGTGCCTAAAACTTGCTGCAACACTGGGCGACTCTTATTTTCCCACCTTTGGTTAGACACAAGTTCAGCAGAGAAGTCTTGGCTCTGGTGCTTCTGTCTTGTCTACCTGGGCAGGTGGTGATAGGACCAAGGGGAATGAACTGGAACAGGTAGATATTAGGAAGAAATTCTTGACTGTGAGGGTGGTGAGACTCTGGAAGAGGTTGCCCAGAGAAGCTGTGGATGCTCCATCCCTGGCAGTGTTCAAGGCCAGGCTGCATGGGGTCCTGAGCAACCTGCTCTAGTGGAAGGTGTCCCTCCCTGCCCATGGCAGGGGGATTAGAACTAGGTGGTCTTTAAGGTCTCTTCCAACCCAACTCATCCTAGGATTCTGTTATAAATTATTGCCCTGTTACCTATGGGACACACTTGTGCATTGGGGGAACCTGAGTGGGTACAGCTGCATCAGTGTGTTCAGGGCTTCAGGACTTGGGACTCTTAACATGGTTGGATGAGGAAACAGTATCTGGAAAGCAGTTCATAAAGGCAGAACATGCTGAATTTTTCTTTTATCAGAATCCTGACAGAATATTTTCTGACTTTACAGATTGGATTCCTGCTTGCTTAGTAATATGGGTTGTATTGAATGTATTTTACTAAGATTGGCTTCATCATGAAGTTATTTGACTATGGATTCTCAGAAATTTCAGCCCTGTTTGGAATGATAGCCCTTAATTATTGGTCTGTGAGCTAATAGCATCAAGAACCTTCAAGATTTTTGTTCCTAATTATTACAGAAGTTGTTATAAACACATATCTTTTGATCGTTCTGAATTCCTGTTTTAGTGTATTCTAGGACTTAATTAGTGAGAATTAGCTGCAGGGCACCAAAGTCATTGAGGTAGAATCCAATTTCCACAACCTTTTTATTTGAAAGGGCACAATCCTAAGAAGTCTGAGTTTTATTTTTTGGATTATTTACAGTGTTAGTTAATGGGCCGGAATATCTGTGTTATTATTGCTCTTATAAAATAGTTTCTAGACATCTCATGTTTTGGCTTGCCTCAATCTGAAAATGGGCTCAAGTGCCTGAAAATTGTTTGAGAATTTTAAAACTGTAATGAGGAAAAATCACCTTGGGGTATGTGGTAGAAGTCAGCAGGATTCCTTGTTCATACCATTTGTGAAGTATCAGGGGAAAGAGTTACCTGGAAGTTCTTGCTGAGGTTGTGGATAGTCTTTTGAAGAGGATATGCTGCAGAAGCATACTGGATTTAGTACTTGATTTGCCTTTTTTTTTTTTCTTTTGAAGTGAGGATCATCCAGATTAAAAAAGGCTGATTTACAGTTCTGGAATTTTATGTAAGTGGGATAGCAATAGTTCTTAGTTGATTTAATCTGACCACAAGTGTTAGTTAGCAGTAGGGAGGTGGTGGATTTGTTGCGACAATATGGAAAAAAATCTTAAGTGGAGATAAGTCTACTCTTAAAAATAACTTTTTTGTTGTCTTGGCAGATTTGCATGTCTCTAACATGCTTGTGTTCCAAGAGGGGTTTTGAGAAAGTGACCTAGTTGGTCACTTCCATGATTTTAAAGTTTATTTCTACTCCTTCCCCCTCTGACTGATTTCATACTATCTTTAAATACTTTAAACACGTCAGTTTATGTGCTGACTCCTCTGTTTATTCTTGATGAAGGTGCTTGATACTGTTCTGATGTTGTTACAACAGAGTGCTGGTTAGGCCACAACAATCCCTGATTCCACTGGTGAAAATTGCTCCTTGGAGCCCAGTTTGTGACTGCTTGAATATTCTAAGAACAGTGATAGATTTTCTTTTTCTGGTTCACTGTTGGTCAGTGCTCTCCCTAATGTAGCATCACAACATCCTCTGCTCCTTGGTTTGTATTGTGCATTAAAGGAAAGAAAGGGCTACCGCCAGGGCATGCAGGTCGAGATGCTCTTTTTAATGATACCTAAATCATTGTAATTTCACTGTTTTTATATTCCAACATCTTGGAAGGGTCCAAACACATTTTGGAAATATCTTGTGCATTTTGAAAAGTAACTGCCACCTGTGACTCTTTTTCTTTCCACAGGACATTATTATATGTGCTGACTTTTTTCCATTGACTGCGTTACACGTATGTTGCCTTGTGTTTATGTTGGCAAAGTGAAGTAGATATTTATGTGCTTGAAGAAGATTTTAATTTTTAGTTTTGTAATTTTTACTTGCCAAGTGTATTACTTTTTTGGGCTAAGTAGGTCTCTGAAAGGCCTTTATTTTTTCTGTAGGTAGTGTAGACCTGTTGGGTTTGGGGAGAGGAACAGTGAGTAGAGATCTATGTCTTTGAGCTTTAGGAGGGGCTCATTCAGATCTTCTGGCCCAGACTTTTGGCCTCATCTTTTTAGGTGGGTCTGAAAAGTGGCTACTGAAGGTAGCACTGTGGTATTTGAAAAACAGTACAGAAAACATCTTTTACTAGCCTTTTACTAAAGAGGTGTTCATTCTCTCATGTTTCAGATTAACTGGATTATTTGAGGTTACTGTTCCATGTGTAGATGAAAGGTATGTTTGAAACATATCTGAAATGAAATAAATATCCATTAAAAATTAAGTTATGCTGAGGTATGACATCGCCTCCTCTGCAGAAGGATGAGATGAGAAAATGTTCCTTGCCAGGTGGACAGTTAATCTACAGGGAGCCAACCATATTTTGTAGAATTTGTTTTGAGATGTTACGCAGAATGTAGTCTTACCTTGAATAAGTTTGTTGCAATGAAGTTAGGGAAAAAATGCCTACACTGTGCTTGGTGATGTGCTAAAGTTGAAATTGGAATTTGGGAGAATGGTTCCTCTATTCTTAAATACTTGCATTGCTTTCACAACCCGAGAACCCATGCTGAAATAACGTTTTCAAATGTTGAAGTAAGATTTAGGAATAACACCTCTGCTCTCTAAGATCAGTATTGTTGTTTTTCATGGCCTTCTCACCTATGATTTAGAATAGTGTTGGTTTTTTTCCTGGAAGTTTTCCTTATGCTGTCATGTATGTAAATGAGGAATGTCTTCCAGAATCTCTAAGATGGCTTTTGCAGCTAACTTCCAGGCTTTTTTAGCAAGTCCTTCTTGGTTATACTTCTGTTAGCTTATTGTCCAATGTTTTTTAATTTATGTGGATGTACTAAGTAATTGTCTTGAATTTTTTTGTAGTTACTGTTTCTCTTTAGTACATGTAGATGGCCTTTTAGAAAACAATGAAGGTGAAGTAAAGATATTACGAGACAAGCACGCTTTTAAAAGAGCAATTTTAAGTGTAAGTCAAGCATGCAAGCCTTAAAATTGCAGCATTGAGTTTTACCTATGCCATGTTGTGATAATCCACTTAATTTTACCGTCCTCATTGTATTATTAATATACTGTACCTTAATATTATACCATAGTATTTCATGATACATGAACATACCCCAAAGTCCCTACCTTTTTGAATGCACATGAATTGAATAAGCAGCAGTTCTGTACTTTGCTTTCTTCTTGTTGCATAATGTGTGTTCTCTTGCTGTGCTCTTCTTAATCCTGCTCTGAAGGCAGAATGAATATATTTCTTTGTGAAATTTCTGTAGTGGTTATCAGTAGGCTTGTGAGGCCCTCATAGATAGTGTCTACTGCTCACTTCACGCCTGAATCCTAGGTGGGTCATTGCATCTGATTTACAGACAAGAAGTGGAAAGACAGGACAGGGAATGATTTGCCAAGATAGCAGATTTGCCCCAAAAGCTGTGGCAGAGCTGCAAAAAGAAGCCAAATCTCTCATTGTCCTGTTACATCACGGTGGTAAATAATGCTTCTCTTTTCAGGGTCTTACTGTCGTGCTTACCTTCTCTTGATAGCAGTCCCACATTGGTGTGCCCTGTTTCTCTACTGGTTCTGCACCAAAGGGGCTGCTCCATGTTGGTTGGAAACCTACTGGTTGGCTGGGCTTTCTGCTCAGTGGTTAGGTCCTGGGAGAGGCCAGACCCCTCTCACCCACCTTCTCACAGCAGCTCTCAGTCACTGGTGCAGGCCTACCTTTCCATCTGAGGTATGCTGCCTTCTCCCCTCAGGGGCTCTGCTGGCTGCAGGAGCAGGAGCACCATAAACTGATTAGTTCACCCTTGTGACCTATATTGAACATTGCTTGTTATTACAAGTATTTTACTATGCCTCAGGGAGAGGAAATGGATATTTCTTACTTTATGGCTGGAGAATTGGTGCCTGTGAGCAAGATGAAAATTTGTGTTTGGTGTGGATGTCCATTGAGCTCTTTAAGAGCTTTTTTAAAATTTAGATTAACAGCATTACGTTCATCTTTGTATTTTTAAAGTATTGCTGTGAGTGATGTAATTGCAGCCTTGAGTACTCAGCATTTTGGGTAAATCTGGCCCAAATGTGTCAGAATAAGCAGCCAGAAAATGTGGCAAATATAATTATTGATCACCTGTGTTTTAAAAATTTTGGTAGGAAAGGCTTGATCCTATTTTACAAGGTAGTGTTTGGTCATGGCGTTCTGTTCATGCACTCTGTGACTCACACATATTTTGGCACTTGTAACAAACAGAGCAAGGATATTATAATCTATCTGACTAGTTTCACATATTTTTATGGAGCATTGCATCTAGTGTGCTGTAGAAAAGCACACACACACACACACACACACACACACACACACACACACACACACACACACACACACACACACACATACATACACACACACACATGCACATACATTTATGATATTTGAATTTTAGAAAAGTAGAGTACCAGTATTTGTGCTTGGGGTTGCCCTGTCTCACTTGCAGGATCTTACACTCAGCCTTGCTGAGGCTTCTTCACCAAGGAAAAGAAATATATGTGCACACATATACAGACCTTTGCCACTTGGGCCAATTTGAGAGCAGCAGCAGGTTGTCATCTTCTGTAAAGCAGCGCTAGCATAGTGCTTGTGATGGGCAGAGCTGCTTCATAGATACTTGGAGATGGTAAAGAAGTTGTGAGGCCCGAGGAGTTTAAGAGCTTGTATAAAAAATCCTGTTTTAAAAAATCTGAGCATCAGAGTAGGCACCAAAGATAGGCTGGACTCTCAGAGTTAGGAGGAGGGATCAGGATTGCCCCTTTCAATGACCTTTAGCTGTTAGATTGGCTCAGCTTTCTGATAGAACTGTCAAAATCAAATGAAAAACCATGTGATACACTATCTGAAGTATTCTTATAAAGTTTCAGCTTGAGGCATCTATGAGATAGATGAAATTTCATGAAATTTTCACCAGTTGGACAGAAGTTATAAAATACCACCTAGAAAGACACGGAATAGCATTAGTTGTGTGTAGTGCTTGTTTTCCTGAATATAAATGTCATCAGAAGTCACCAGAGTGAGCACTTTTGAGTGTCCAAATTTCATGGTGCAAAGACAGAAATTCTGCATTGTTCTTTTGAGGTTAACTACCCAGTGGTAGAAATTTCCAGATAAATTCTGAAAAAATAACTATTTCTTAGTAGTTTATAACTCAGTTCCTCAAAACCAGTGACACATTTTTTCCAGATAAAAGGTAGCATTGCCTGTGATTTTTGAACTATTTAAAGTATGTTTGTGACACTGGTGACATCCCTGTGGATTTTGACATGGAACTGTGGCCTTTTAAACACAGTATCAAAAGCTTTTCCATATGCACATTTGATACTAAATTATGGTTATGCTGGTGATGATGGAATACAGATTTCAGGATAAGAAAGGTGACAAAGATTTTCACGCATGGATAATTTTATGCACGATAAGGAGATTTTCTGTGAGTAATCCTGTTGATTGTAATAGGACTATTCGCAGCTCAGTATGAGTGTAAATCTTGATGGGATCAGGCCCTGTGCTGGCATGTGTTCAGCAACATGGAGCACTCAGAAATAACCGTGCAACAAGTCATAAGAGTGTATCATATGTTACCTTTTAGCATGTGTTGATTTTATGATCTGTGAACCTTGTCATGATGATTTATGTTTGATTGCTTTCTTTCTGCAAGTCAACACATTCTAATTGATTCCTAAAAATACTTGCGTGTTAATTTAAAATTCGTTCTTTTAGCTGAATGTTATTTTTCTAGTAGGGAGAAGAGAGAATTTTATTTAATGTTCTTTATTTAGAACCATTAAGTAGGGTATTATTCTTTACTTTCTAGGCTTCTGCAGTATGGTAAAAATTGAACCTTTGATATTGTGAAAGCTAGCTATGTTTCCTTTTATATTGGACTATATCCATATTTTAATAGTGCAACTAAATACATTTTCTTATGTGATGAGAATAATCAGCATTTTTCATGGTTTGCTACGGATTTAAAGTGGATGTTAGGAACCTGTTCTAATTTTTTTCTTTCTTTTGGAAGAAGATGGTGGTTTCATTGGTGGTGGTTTCATTCATGGAAATGCTTAAACATTAGTAGTTTTAAATATGCTATTGCGTCTTAAATATGCTTTGTTGCTATCGCTTTCTTTATTAACATTAGGAATTGCAGAATTATTGGTGACTTTTATACTTCCTTTTAGGAGGAAAGCATTTGAGAATGTAGATAGCCATTTTCCCCGTGGTCTGAATTTGGCATAGCCCTTGGTTATGTCTGGGTGGCAGCTCTGTGTTCATCCGTGTGTACATTGCCTTTGTGGAGCAGTGTCACAATACACTTTAATCTGATCCAACCACTGACTGTGCTGGAAGAAACAGTCCTGTTCCTGCTCCTGCTTTCTCCCTGCCCATCTCCTGTACCCTCCACCTGCTCCACGCCAGTGATCAAATGAAACCTCACCGCTTTTCTGTGGGAATGTTTTTGTCCAGCTCCCTTCTCAGTTGCACAATGCTGTGCTCTACCCAGAGGAGGCAACAAACACACCAAATGTCCCACTGGAATGGCCTATCAGTTGATTTTATAGAGGTTTGGCTATTTAGAAAGGTTTTACTAGTCATGCCAGTAAGCTGTTCTGATCATAAAGTGATCGGCTTTTAAATTCAGAATAAACCTTTCCAGAGTTAATTCCACTAAACAGCGATGGGAAAAAATTCTGTAACAGAACAAGAATGTTCATTTAAGGAGTTTTATAGATTTATATACACTATATTAATGTAAGTTTGCAATTTAGCACAAATAGTTGTAGCATGACCATGGAGCTGAGTCCTAAGAAGCCGAGGGGTTTCCCCGGATTGCCTTTTGAAAAGTTTATTCTATGTGCATTTTGCACTAGTAACCTTTATATGTTTTATGGTTTGGGTTCTGTATGAACTCATTCTTCCAAAGGCTCTTAAGTAAGGATGTGGTAGGAATGTGCTCAGATACACGTTCTGTAGCTTCAGGTATTTGCTCATTAGAAATTTTGCCTTGTCTTACTTCAATGAAAACACACTTCCCAAAATGTTGAGGTGAAATAATGTCATCAGGCTACTTTCAGTGTAAGGTTACCCTGAAACCATTTAATACCTTGGGCTGAGCACAGTGTCAGCTTTTGTGAGGGGAATCTTGGAGGTAGTTTTCATCAGAACAGTATCAGGTTGCTAAAGGCAAGTTAGAATTGCTGTTGTGCATCCTGGCTCTTGTGTTTGGGTTGGTGTGTCTTAGGAAACATGGTCAAAGAGAGCTTATTGCTGTAGTGGAAGTCATATGTCTATCTCAAGTCTTTGCTGGAGTCTTCTGTAGGAACTAAGGTTTAAGACAGAAGAATAGTTATATTTTAACAACTTTCTTTTCCTGTTTCCCTCAGCCTTCTTTCATTCTTTTTGGTCTTGCAAAAGTAGGGAGAAGATAATATAGGAGAGAGGGTGGAGTGGAATATGGATATAGAAAGTAGCAAATCCTGCTTTTTAACACTTAAAAGGAGTAGTGTAAGTTCTAAAACAACAAAGGCTTTTGCAGGACACTGTTTACAAATAGAAAAAGTTCACCAAAAAAAAAAAGAAAAAACATTAAACTAGGTCTGTTCTACAAATAGATACTAAACTACAGATGATTTTCATCTTTTGTCTCTTCTGTTAGTCCTTAAACATATTTTCTCATCTGTCATAAACAGTCTTTTAAATCCTATAGAATTCGTGTTTCTGCACATACGGGTTTTATTTTTAAAGTACACCCAATTAGTATCTCTGAGTATTTGCTCATTAAATTAAATAATGCCTTACTGCTTGCTTAAGAAGGGAGAAGACATAATAACCCTTACCATCAATCAAAGTGGAGAGCAAGAGCTGGACCATGTGTTGTACTCCTGTGTCTTATGAGATTTTCTGCTTTCCTTTGGGGACTCTGTTCAGATCTACTTCATAGCAGCCACCATCCCAGCAGACTTTTTGAATCAATCAGTGTTTTTCTCTTGATGGTATTTTAATTTTTGATTCTGAATTGAAATGTTGTCATGCTTTTCATGCAGTATGTTTTTATTCAAGTAGATGTTTCTTTAATTAGGAATCTTGTCTTTACTGCTCAGCTCTCCAGCTCAGTGCACGAGTCTTTGGAAAAGCTGATGTCAGTGTTCCTGAAATGAATAGTTCTGAAGTACAGCCGGAGGCTTTGGCGAAGCAGTGGTTTCTGAACGAAGCGATGTGGTTCACTATGGGGATGTGCTGCAGGCAGCTGTGGAGCGCCCTGTGAAAAGAGGAGGTGCTGGGAGGGTCCTGTGAGACCTCTTCTGGCCTGTCCTTCCCCTCTTTCTTTGCCTGGGGAGCTATGCCTGTAGATGTCTCTTGTGAGATGCTTTGCCTACTGTAAAGGCTTTGAGAACCTCTACCAAGCAAAATGAATTGTTTGAAGATTTTGTTGACAGCTCTTTTTCTCTCAGTTTATAGAGGAACTATATACTCCAAGAAGAATCATGAGATTACTTGGTGAATCCTAATAGAAGTTCTGAAATTCCATGAGAAACATTTCTGCAATAGGAATAACAATGTGTTATGCCAAGAAATTTGCTTGTGTGTGTGTATGTGGTTTGTAGTTTTGTAGCTTCCCTAGAGATAATCTCTAAGTAAGTTGATCTTTATTTCACAAATGCATCTTGCACTTAAAAGCATATTTAATCTTTGCAGGCTTGGTAAAGTATCTTGTTTGAATGCTTCTAACTTACATTTCTTTATCACACTGTCATTCTTCCAGGAACACTTCTCCTCATCTTCAATTTAAATGATAGGTTTCCTTTTATGTGAGCCGAAAGGTGTCACTTGACAAATTACATGTGTTTTACTGAATTAATTGCATTTGGGATGCTTCTTGCTTGGATTAATAGCCTGTTTTTGTTTGTGGTTCTTTGTTTTAAAACATTATCTCTTTGTTTTAAAACATCACTTGTGAGTCATGTAACTTACATTGTGTTTCGTCACTTCTCATATGCAGCCTAACACTCTGAGTCCTCATTATTTTTCTGTGAAAAGCCAGATGTTTGAAAGCCTGATTTAATAAGCAGTGCACTCACTGCGCCACTTCTGATATGACTCAACATCATGACTGGAAGACAACTTGAGGGCTTCCAGTTGCATGACTCTGCTAAACCTGCTAGTCAGGGTGAAAAAGAAACTGTTTCCATATCCTTTGCAACTGAGGGAACCAGGAAGACAAATGAATACCAGGCCACAGCTGGCCTGTCCTCTGGGAAGCTGCTGTATCTCAGCAGCTGTCCCAAGGTTCGGCATGTCAAGAGTCTTCCTGTCTCTGTTGGTGAGAGTAGCAGGATCTTCTGCGCTGTTAAACACTCAGCTTCTTAGCCTGCCTACCTTCCTGCCAGGAAGTAGCTTTACATCCAGGATTTCCACAATTGCTACCTAATTTGGGAGTGATATGGCAGTATCCTCCATGTGGGACAGCCTTCTGTGCTGTTCTTGCTAGTGGCCTGAGCAGACAGATTAGGGCCACCATGTTCTTAGAGTTGATGCTGTTTGTTCTCCCTTGAATGTGTTTCAGCATCTTGAGTTCTTGTATTCTCGTACCTGTCCACGTCATTCCTTTGGAGAATCTGCAGTGACCTGATGCTGTCGTATTTCTGTAGTGTGGAACAAAAGCATAGTGAATGACAGTCCGTGTGAGATGTACCCTGAGTATGGATTGACTTTGGATAAAGGCTGAAATGAGTAGATGTATCTGTTTTGTTTTCCTTGAAGTCTCTTTCAAGCTAGATATTTAGAATGCTCGACCAAAAGAATTAGTCTCAGCCTTAGGTCTTTTGCACCATCTCTTACCAAATAATGGCTTCATGGGAGGCAGATTCTTAAGGATTTCAGTTTTGTCTCACCTTTCTTACTTGGCACAGGATATTCCATACCAAAAAGATGATAAATTAATCCTCATTTTTGTCTTTTAAGATGTTGTTGCAAGATCTCTGGGAGATCTGCATTGGTGGGAAAAATACATCCTTTGTGCAATGCCAGGGTTTGTTTGTTTGTTTGTGTTACTACTGAGAAACTATCAGTATGGTTTCCCAGTTATATCTGAAAAATACTTCATGGATTATATAATGTCTGCAGGTGGCTGTGTGGCATGCTAGACCTGCATTTTCCCTTGAAGACATCTCATTCTCTTACTCTAAACTGGATTATTTTGAGAGTCAACACAAAGTACTACCTGAGCTCACTCAAGGCATTAAGAAATTGTTGTCAATATTTGAAGACAGATACTGTGGAAATCAAAAGCATGAGTTCAAACTTCCTTCTGTTAAAATTGCAGGAGAACAAGAAAGAATAAATTCTAAGCATAAATGTGCTGAACAGAATTTTTCTGTGTTCGTCTCCTGTCATGGGTGGTTTTGGTCCCTAAAATGGGCTTTTTATGTAGGAAGGAAGAATGTTAAAAAGATTGATGACACTGTCGTATATAAAGACATTTAACTTGGTGACTCTGTCCTCCTGACTTCCAGCAGGGCAGGGCTTACTAAAAATAATAAAAAAGTATTTGACTGAAAAGCTTCTTCCTTTGGTGTGCCTCTTAAGTGTTTTAAACTGAGAGAGGTCAGACCATCCTGGCTGTCAACCTTTCTATGATGTATTCAGAAGTTTAGAACCTCTTATGGTAGAGAATAAGGACAAATGTTCTTTTACTTTCGAGTTATAGGTGAGTTCTCCTTGGGAGGTGTTAATGGGCGTTTTACTTTATTTGTTGAGGTATGTGGTGAGTTGTTTTTTCTTTGTTTTTTTTTTTTTTTCAGAAATTGCGTTAACTTTACTTTCAGAATCTTAAGATCCAATAGTAATATTTGAAATAAAGTACAATGTAGGAGAACCTCATGAGATTTTTCAGCTCTTTCAGCTGGTGGCTCCCATACTTAACAAGTAATGTAGGATCTCACCTAAAGAGAAACCACTATTTGTTTAGTAAACTCAGTGTAGTTTGGTATAAAGAAAGCTTCACAAATGTTTAAGGTACATTGAGAATTTTGAAATATTTTCCTGGTGAAGAAAATTATTTAGAAAGTGGTCAAATGGATCAACTGAAAATGAAAATTTATGCAGTTGATGTGCATTTGTTTGACAGAATATTTTTGCATGTAGGCAGGCTGTTAGACTGGCAGGGGGCTGTAGTGGTGCAGTTTTGCAGGGTGATGGCAGAGAGACCTGATTTCTGTAGAGCTGACCTGTAGAGAGACCTGATTTCTTTGGTTATAAATTGTCATTGCGAGCTGCAGGGAAACAGCATAGCCTCTGGCCTCAGACTTGAAAGGAGATGGATCCTGTCTCCATGCTGCAATCCCTGGGGGATGGAATTTGAAGCTGATGTCTAGCAATGTGCCCACATTGCACCTGTATCCTAACTCTGAATGCATCAAAATCAAAGGTGTTTGTGCTGTCCTGAAGCTGCCCAAGGCACCTGTCTGGTGCTTTGGCTGGGCCTGCTGTGTGTTGTCCAGCTCCACTGTGCCTCTGCTCCCTGTGTCTGCTGTAGCCTGTGTGTGTATTGCCTCTGCTGTCTGGCCGTGGGAACATAGAGGGATGGAGGAAGGATGCCTGTCTGTCTGTCTGTCTGTCTGTCTGTTGGAGCAAGTCAGAGCACTGAGGAATGGGTAGGAATTACGGGGCTGGGGAATAGGGTGAAGGAGACTGCTCTGACTGGGCATCCAGTATGCCAAGGAGAAGAAGAATCACAGAACTGTCTTGCATGTATAAATACTAATGAGTAGAATGAGAAGATGCTGCCACTTCCAGCTTCACAAAAGCCTGCTGCTCTGTGTTAAAAACCAATTAATAATGTCATGATACTTGTTGGAATATTGCAAATTGTATTGCTTTTCATGATTGGAATTGATATTTCCTCACTAATGCTCCTGCTTAGTGGGTGTGAGAGTGAATGTCTTTTATGAACAGTTCTGACCTCTCTGTAGTCTTTATTTGATACATACCTTTAGTTATAAAGTTACATTTTCATAGAATCACAGAATAGTTTGGGTTGGAAGGGACCTTTAAAGGCCATCCAGTCCAACCCTCCTACAACGAGCAGGGACATTTTCATTCAGATGAGGTTGCTCAGCCCTGTCCAGCCTGATCTTGAATGGTTTCCTGGATGGGGCATCTACCACCTCTCTGGGCATGGGTGTTTCAGCACCCTCATTGTAACAATATTCCTCCTTATATCTAGTCTAAATCGACCATCTCTCCGTTCAAAACCAGTGCCTGTTGTCCTATTGCAACAGGCTCTGCTAAAAAGTTTTCCCCCATCTTAAAAGCCCCCTTTTAAGTAATGAAAGGCTGCAGTAAGGTCTCCCCAGAGCCTTCTTTCTCTCTCATCCTGTTGGCATAGCAGAGATGCTCCAGCCCTTTGATAATTTTTGTTGCTTCCCCTGGACTTGCTCCAGCATATCCACATTCTTCTTATGTTGAGGCCCCAGAGCTGGATGTAACACTGCAGGTGGGGTCTCAGGAGAGTGGAGTGGAGGGGCAGAATCACCTCCCTCAGCTGCTGCTTTGGATGCAGCCCAGTTTTCTCTCACTTGTGGATATTAAGATCTTCCAGCTACAGTATGCCCTGGGGGAGCAGCAGTGAAAGGGCACTGAAAGGAGAAGGAAATAGGAAGAACAGGACCAGTATGAAAGAGGTGTTTGTAAAAGACAAAATGGAAAAAGAGAACAGAATAAAGAGGGCATACAGGAAAAAACCGAAACGTTTTCTAAGGAAGACGGAGAAATTAGCCATCATTTAATTACCAGAACTTTGCCAGTAGTCAGAAGCACTTTGATCTGAAACCTTTTATTTGAAAGTGTTCAATTGTGTACACATGGATGTGCTTGAAAGGAGAATAGTTTCATGTTCTTCCAAGATACCCAAATTTTGGTTCTTACTCAGTATCAATTTTAGGACTGCATGTGTGTTTGTTGAGTACTGACTTGACTTCTTATAAAATGTTTTTAAGTAAAAACTTTTAAGCAAGCACACCAATTGTAGATGTTTACTATTAAAACTTTCTTTGTAGGTAATTGCACTTAAGAATGAACATTGAAGACAAGCTGGGAGGATTATTTCTTAAATGTGGTGGCATAGACCAGATGCAGTCATCCAGGGCTATGGTAGGGATGGGTGCAGTATCTGACCAGTCTGGAGTATCGAGAGAACGGCAAGAGGCAGTGCTTCAAGATCGGACTATGCCGCACCAAGAAATTCTTGCAACAGATGAAGTGTTACAGGAAAGTGAACTTCGACAGCAAGAGATGATTTCACATGATGAGCTCATGGTCCATGAGGAGACGGTAAAAAATGATGATGAAATGGATGCGCAAGATAGACTTCCTCAAGGGCTGCAGTATGCTGTTAATGTCCCTGTAAGCAATTTCTTTGTGAAATATTGGAGAGATTACTAGGAAGCTTGATCTGGTAGTCTAATCCTACTCTGGCAAGAATCTATTAATTGCTTGTTTGGATTTTGATTATCAAAATATTTATGTTATTTGCCTCTGGCTGTGGATAAATTTTGCCAATTAAGTATAATCTTTAAGTATCTGTTTTATAAATATTTTATAAGCAGGCTGTTACCATAGAACTAAAGCGTTAAAATGTGCTCCTTTAAGTATATTTAATGTTCAAGGGTAACTACAAACTGGAATAAATAGCATTATTAGGAGGTGCATACTGTTTATGCTGTTCATAGTACTGTTTAGTTGCTTTTGCTATAGGAAGCATCGTGTATGTTTTTAAGGTATGTGGACGCTTAGCAATTGCATTCACACTGCAGGTTGGACTGTGACACTTCATACATGACCATAAATATGCCCCTCCACAATATCTCATAGAAGGCATACCTTGGCTTTCCCAGAGAGCATAGAGATGAGTTCCTTTTGAAAACAGAGCATCTGTCTGTAATGCAGCACACCATCACTGTTACCCTTCAAACATAAGGACAATTACCAGGACTGTAAAAGTAGATAGCCTTACACATGAAGAATGATCTTCAGAAACACAGCACTGTTAAAACACTACTATGCTAGCTGTAGATCAGGTGGCTCAGGTGTTAGAAAGATGTAAGAGTATCATGGTCTTTACTAAAGTTCACATTAGATCGAGATTTTTAATTTTTTTTCCAAAACTTCATTAGAACTGGTCTTTTTTTTCTTAAAAAATACTTCTGTCTTAAATATATAATAAAATATTCCGTTAAATCTTGCATTGACAACAGCACGGACTAAAGTAAAATAGGTATGAAAAACTGAATGGTTTTACAGATGGAAGTGATTTTAACATATGAACTGATCTCAAAATCACCACAGGTCAGGAAAAAAGACCTTGGGAGATGAATGAAAGGATACATCAAAATGTTGCTGAGGAAATTAACTGTGCCCTTTTTATTTAAGATACATATTAATTCTTTCACTTAAATTTCTGAAAGAGTGAAGCCAGAAGATAATTCCCTTAGGAAAAGGTTTTCTGTTTCAGCAGTTTGTCATCTTCTAAAATTGAAAAATTGCTTTTCTGTAGTGAGAACCTTACCTGAAACTGGCACTTGGTATCTTAACAGATCAGTGTAAAGCAAGAAATTACCTTTACTGATGCATCTGAACAACAGAAACGAGACAAAAAACAAATACGAGAGCCAGTAGATTTGCAGAAAAAGAAGAAAAGAAAACAGCGTTCACCAGCAAAAGTAAGACATTGATTTGGCAAAACCAAGATTAAAAGGACCTGAAGATTTGGTTGACTATGACTAATTTCATTAGCATTTGAACGAGTTAGGCTGGAAATTGTTTGTTTGCTCAGTAAAGATGCAGTTCTGAAGTTCACCAGAGACCCAAAACAAAACTGATATAACAGTGTTTTTCTTTGAACTCTTTTTAGCATCATGAACTCTTGACATATTTTAACATCTGTCTCTCCAGGCAGTTCTCTCTCCAAATATTTTTTTTAAAATTATGAGTCAGTAGCTTTGTAGACCATTATAAATCATTACTCTGTATCTATCTAATAATAGTTGTGCTTTTCTGTGAGCCTGATAATTTTATATGCTTCATGCATAGTAGTGAAAAGTTTTTAAAAAGAAATCTAAAATCGTAGTTTTGAAAATTCTAAAAAGTTTACTAATATATATAAAATAATTTATTGGTAGGGAAAATTCCTGTGGTCATAATCATCTTCATATATGTATTTATTTATATCAAAAGACTCTTACCCTAGCTGCTGGTTTGTTACTTAAAAATTTGTTTTGTAGATCCATTCATGAGGAGTATATATCCCTGTATGTCTGAAAACAATTTTCTTCTGTTGAGAAGCACTTCAGATAAAACCAGAATCATTTCACCTCATGAGGTAGCAGTGTTATATCTTCCCCAAATCAGTATTAATCTTCAGACTTAAAATAGAACATGTACAGGCTGCTCTGGTAGAAATGAATCAGTTATATGTTATCACACAGCAGCATTAAAATAAGCCTACTCAGAAATCAATCCAGGCTGTTTGTATGTCAAAGGAAAACTGACCATAATACAAAGAAAGTCTCCCAAACTTCCTTTTTGTTGCCCTGGGAGCAGGACCCTCCAGTCCTCCTCAGAGCACTGTCAAATAAGGTTACACCTGTATATTCTTGGAAAGTTGAGAAATGGCTTCAGATTGGGTGTGGAAGCAAGTTCCAAATGCTGTGCATTTTTTTCCTCACTTCTCCCTTTGAGAAAAAAGGAGATCTAGGTTGAGTACATCCAGAGATCACTTCCATGGAAACATGGCAAGGTAGAAGAGGTGTGTGCCCCTCTTTCTACAGACGTGTACTTGCATGCTTCCTTTTTATCTCCCAGTCTGCCAGGGTTAGTCTTTTGAGATGACAAAAGATTGAAAAATGATTAGGAGAATTGTTAAAGAGGTTCTTTTTCAGTCTCTCTTCCCCTTTTTCAGACCTGTCAGAGTAGAAAGGCAGAAAAAAGCTGAAGGACTGACCTAGGTGAGAGCCTACTGCAGTTTCAGTGTTTCCAGAGTAATGGGGTTGATTTTCCATCCAAACAGCAGCTGGAACTTTGACAAATGGAAGTCAGTTAACATAGTGAAATGTTATAAATTCTATTTTATATCAATGCAGTAATCAGATAAGGAAGAAGTCATTAGCTATTATGACTCATGTCTCCTTTTCCCTCCTTCACACACACACACACACGTGCACACATGGACACACACGCATGCTCACACACACACATGCACAAGCTTCTTGGTTGCTTTTATTAGGGAAGCTGCTCTGACAAAGTTAACTCTCATCATTTAAGAGCTGGTACAAGGAATAGATGAAGTAGAAGAGCCCAGGTTTAGGATAACCACGAAATTAAGTGTATTTTCTACACAATTATTTTAAAATTTCAATATAATATGTGAAAAGCATTTCATAACATGTATTTAAATTTGTTTTAAAGATGCAGTCAGCTTCATCAGCTGGATATTGTTACAGAACAGAGTTTTTATAATTATCTCTGACTGGAGCTTTAACACACCAATCTTACAAACGTATGAATGTGCTTGTCCTTCAGAGTGAATGCACAAGAATTTGTTAGTCTGAGACTTTCACTCTTGTTTTGATGCAGGAGAATTAAAAATTAAGTAGATCCTACAGTATTTGCTACTATTTCAGATACTGTTTCAGTTATTTACTCTCTCTTTCTCATCACTGTCATTATCATAAAACCTAAAACGCTGTAGCTAATCAAATTGCAGATGTATTTCCCCAGCATACTTTTATTTTTTGTTAATAACAAGGGACTAAACTGTATTATTTAAGGTTCCTTAGGCTCTTCTTTATAGTTCTGTTTGCAGTTAAGCAAGACTTTTGTAAATGTAATTTGTTTACTGGTTTTCTTATTCTCTTGCCAGAGATAGTAGAGGGCTTGTGTTTTGGTTTAGTTTTCTATTTTTTTTTTGACAAATTAGAGAAAACCTGTGATTAGCTTTAGCTTTATTGAATAAGGTAGATATGGTGCATTTCTTTTAAGTTTTTTTACCTTTATGTGAAAATAGTGGCTTTGTTTGACAGCAAAGCAATTGAGTGTCGCAAGTTGAAGTCATCAAGGAGATGCTTTAATATGTATATTAAGTGAGCAATACTTTATTGAGTGAAAAACCTGAAAGGGGAGAACAATAATACTATTTTCTTGGTTGTTTGGCTTCAGGATTTTGGTTTTTAAAATATAATTTAACCTTTGAAACTATTGGTATTATATAGATGTAGATAATACATATGACTATTCTGGTTAAGCTTTAATGACTTTTAGCAAACATTTAGAGTTGTGATTTGAAAAAAAAGAATATAACTTTTCGCTTTTGCTTTAAAGTATGATTATCCATGGTTTAGTGCCCAGAAGTGGTTTGATCACTTTGCATCCTTTCCAACAGATGTACAAAATAAACAGTAGTGTATAAAGTGACTCAGCTGTGCCTAGGGAAGCTCTAAGCTGATTTTCCATGAGCTGCTTTTGTCTCCGTCCAGTTGAAATATCTCTTAATGCACAACGAGACACAAGTTGGATTGTTCTGCAATTGGAAATGTGTATTAGAAGCTTAACGCATAGTTTTGTAGAAATTAGCATTGTTTTACCTGAAATATTTACATTTTCTGCATCAAAAAAATTAATGTTTTTTTTTTTTAGTTAATAATACATCTTTAGAGGGTAGTGTGAGAACAAATTTTACTCTTTTTAAAATAGATCCTTACAATAAATGAGGATGGATCACTTGGTCTGAAAACCCACAAATCTCATGTTTGTGAGCATTGCAATGCTGCCTTTAGAACCAACTACCATTTACAGAGACATGTCTTCATTCATACAGGTACTGCTTGACTTCAAATTTGTCTTTTCTACTATATAAAGAGTTGTTTACTTATGTTAAAAATGTTTTCAGCTCTATGCGAATTTCAGTTCTAAGAGTGTAGCTAACTTGGCATCTAAGCTTAGAGATTCCATGCACCAAAGTGTCAAAAGAATATTAGGAAAAAGAAAAATCAACATATATTTAATAAACCGAAGAGTTAACTGTTTACAAGGTTTCTTTTCTTTCTTTATCAGAAAGTAATGGGTTGACTTGTAGCCTAAGTGCCAAAAATTGACCCCTTTGTAAAATGTGCTGTGGCTGCTTATTTGCCTGATGAGGTGTCTCTCTGTTCAGAGAAGTGAAAAAGGTACTTACTGTTATAATAGCTTGCCAGTATCCTGAATGCAGTCTATGCCAGCATCCTGATTGATCTTGCTCATGAGGAAATTACAGCCATTCCAGATCACTCTTCCGTGCTAGTCTTAATGTGACTCTTAGGATCATGGGGAGAACTCTGCAGTTCATATTCATAGTGAGGCAAATGATTTTTGATGTCAGGTTATTCTTGGAATTCGCTCAGATGCTGGTGTTTTTAATAGACTTTTTAATATTCCTCGAAAATAGTTATCAGAAACAACAGTGTGTAGTTATTAACTTATGGATGTGGAATTATATTGTTCAAGGTGAAAAACCATTTCAGTGCAGTCAGTGCGACATGCGTTTCATACAGAAGTACCTGCTACAGAGGCATGAGAAGATTCATACTGGTGAGTATAGTGCCTTGAGTATCTTTACTGGCGTGCTTAAAAACTGTTTCCCCACTCAGGCAAGGTTTCTGGTAATAAATATGCAGCCTAAAACCCTGTTGTAGTTTGTTTTAATTTAACACGTGTTATAAAGTTATAAAACTTTCAAAAAGAAATCAATTAATGTGCTTTCAGCTTGTTCCACTTTCCTTTGGCTGTAAAATGAGTATGAACTCCAGTAAGCAGATTTGAAAGTAGTTTTCTATCAATAACCCCAGAGCAGCAAATCCTGAAGTTTGTGCATTCATAAAAGTCAAAGTTCGTTAAGCAGTTCTGTCTTTTGTTGTATCAAATTATTTCAGACAAGGGGGACTTCCAAATTGCATTTCCATAGATTTGTTTGTTTGTCTGTTTGTTTGTTTGGAATTTGATGGAAAAGTGCCAGGAGTAAAATGGCCAAAATGCCTAACCCCAAAGGTATTAGTATCAGCTTTTCTTTTCACTTTTTTTTCTTCTTTTAGGTTTAATTCAGAACTGTTCTAAAAATAAGAGTCTTAGTTTAAAAATACACAATATCAGTCAAATAAGGCCTGAAGCTTTAAGCCAAAGAGAGTTAAAGTTTATATATGCTTATTTTTTAATCTTGTTGCACCACACAGAACCACATTCTTTACAGGTTTGGTTTCATTGGGTTTTTGGCATTTTGGTGCATGGCCTTTCAATCCCTCTTTAAATATTTTGTAATATGGTCCCTTTTGGACTAGATGCCAATTTCTCAGCCTCTTTTTCAGAAAAGCAGAGCTGGTGAATGTGCACAGTGTTTCTTGGCTGTAGCATTTAAATGGATATGAAAGCTACTAACACGCAGTGCAGTGTGTGCATGTGCAAGGGTTGAGAGGGAGAAAAAACTCTGCAAAATGAATTTTCAGAGCAGTGTACAGGGAGTTACATGCACAAATGCCCTGTTGTTTATGGGATTTTTGTATCCTAGGTTGCCATGAGTCCAGACTAAGTAGGTTTCCTTCAGCCAGTCAGCCACAGAAGAGTCTTCCATTCTTCTGTCCAGTGTCTTTGTTTTGCTCCTAGTCTTTCCACTGGCTCTGAATTGGTGAACCATGCTGCCTCCACTTTGTGTAGATACTTATTCTTGAAAGGAATGCTCATTCAGTCTGTTCCATCTATCTGCCCCCCAACCGCCCCAAAAAAGGCAAAAATTTAAGTGCAGTCTTCACATTTTTTAGACGATTTTTCTTTTTTTTTTTTTCAAATGAGGATTATTCCCTGTACGTGGCTTTGAAAATGAGAGTCTGGGCAATATAGTTAATTAACACTTGACTGCAAATATTTTGTGAATTGATTTAATTATCTTTTAAATTTAGCTTCTAGCTCTAATGAGAATTCTGTGTCAATTGTAAACTTTGGAGGGAGGGGGTGGTTGTGGTGGGATTGTAGGTTTTTATGCCAGCTCTTACATGTGCTAGTCTTTGTTTAGCAGAGAAAAAGGTGCCATTTAACTAATTAACCATATTGTTACCTGACTTTTTTAGATAACTGTGTTTTCCTCCTTTCCTCAGCACCCTGAGGTATAGTTTGGTTGTTTCTCAGAAAATAGAAGATGGTGCTTGTGTTTAATTGGTTGAATCATTTTCCTAGGTGACAGCTAGTAATGATTAGGAGAAAACATGTAAAAACCACCTTCCAGGAGTGGCAAAATTTTTTCTGAAGGCCTTTTAGTTAACCAGAATTTAACTAGTGTTTAATTTTTGGCTTCAGCCAGTTACAGTGTAGCTATATGGCACTCTGCATAGCTGCCTGTGCTTTCACCTCTATATGACAGTGTTCACTACTGGGCCTTAGCTGTTTGTGTAGTCACTCTGTTGTTCAGGACTGCAAATCCAAACCCATCCAGAAAAGATGAATTTTCAACTTGCTTCTCTAATGAGAAGGTGAGCGGTGGGTCTGTGTTTCGCTTTGATGGAAGTAAAGATCTGTTTGTATTATTCCTACTTTTTAAAAAACATTTCTTAACTTTATTCAATACTTTTGTTCTTTTTATTTTGCTTTTTTATCTCCATGAATGACCACTTTAGCACCAGCTTTTGTGCAATGTTCAAAATACTGATGAAGAGCAGGAAATCTCTGAACCTTTTAAAGATGTTTATCCACTTTTCCTGTTTATTTTAAGCCAATCCAAAGGAGTACTAACAGGTAGAAGCCCCATTTTATGCTTGTCACAAGCCCCCAGTTTCCAGGTGCCCTAGCTAGTCAGTCTGATTTGACTTCAGTTCTCTGAACCACCCCTTCAAAGGAAATGTTGTGAGGGAGTTAGGAAGCAATCAATGAACAGCCTTATTCTGTGTAAATAATTAAACAGTTGCATCTAAAAGCAGGCATTGCATTAATACAAAATTTGCTTATAATTGTGTGTAGAGGAGGGCAGCAGTGTTGGAACCCTGCTGCTAAACTTGTCCCTAATGATACAGAAAATTGCTATTTTAGTTGTAAGAGAGGGAAGAGTCACTGCTACACAAATATTTTCAGTTTACAAGGCTGGAGAAGGTGCTTAATGTTCTTTTGTTTGTTTGTTTGTTTTTTTTTCCCCAAATATGTCTGCTTACTTTTTGCTTAGAGATGTTTCTATATACCTTACCCACTCATGCATTCATGTGTCCTAATCGTGTAAGCCACCCTACTTTCCATTTTAAACACAAAGACTGAGATTACATTAAAAAAATAAAACACCATCAGGGCTAACAATTCAAGTGCCTTCTTATTCACTCATGCTGTTTTTTTATTGCCTCTTTTGGTATTTTATAATTTGGTTTTTTTTTCTGTTTAGACTTTAAGATGCCTGGGTTTATAATTGTTGCAGCCTTCATACACATATTTATACAACACTTGATGAGTAGTCCTATTGCTTTGTTTGAATAGATTGCCAACATAGACACAGCACATGGGCTGTTTTCATAAACAATTCATTAATTGTTGTATTGTATTTTTAAATTCTGACCTTTTTTTAATATATCTGATTCCTTCCCACTCACCGAGACATTTCAGAAAAATGTGTGTTGGATTCTCCCTGCATTAGCAAAAGGCTGTTATTAATGATCTCCTCCATTTGCAATAGATCCTGTTTGAAAAGTACAACAAAATTGCGGAAGGCATCTGAAGTTTCAGGCTTCTGCTAGGATGAAATTATTATTGGAAGCCTATCTTCGTATTAATTTTTAATGTTTTTCTAACATTATCTTCCATATGAAGATTAAAGCCAAAATTAAGTATGGTATCAGTTTCACAAAGTTTTTCTTAATCTTACTTTCAGAGTGTTCTGGAATTCTCCTGAAAAATACTATTTTCTTTATTGTGCTGAGTAATTCCAGGGCAGTGCCCCCAGATTTTTCTCCCTGTTAAGTCATGACCAGCAGTGCATTTATATGTGCCCTGAAAAACTCAAAAATATTTGGTGGTTATCATACAGCAAAAAACCACAGAACCCCTGTTTGGCCTTGAAATGGGAATAGGTAGCTGGGGAGCCTTCTGCCAGCAAATAGCCAGCCTGAGTTGGAAAATGTTAAGGAACTCTGTCCATTCATTTACAGAAATGTGTGTAAGGCTGCAGGTAAGTGTATTAATGAAGTGTTGTGCATTTCCTGGGATTCCAGGATAGCTCCTTAGAGGGCTGCTCAAGGCCAGAACAGGATTCAGCCATCTTGCTTTAAGGCTCAGGATAGTTTTCAACCCAAACAGCCACTCCATTCTCTAAAAAAAAAGTCTAAGTTAGCATGAAAGCAAGCTTTGAGACAATGTCAGGAGAGTTGTTTGTAGGGACAATTAAAAAACCCTCAAAGTAGAATAGTGGAGCAAAGGGACAGAAAACAGTAAGTAAGAAGGACTGAGTCACAGTCTTTGGGAATGGAAGAGTTCCTGTGTATTAAACAAGAACAGTGAGGTCTAAGTGTCTAAATGTCTTGCCTCAGCTTCCTCAAAATGGAAGGCAAGAAATTTGATTCAGAAAGTCTCAACAGGCGTGTTGGGAGTAAGGCACCGTAGTCATGATTTGCCTAACAAATAAAGAGAACATGAAGAATGAAACTGGAGTTTGAAAGTTAAGAAATAGGCCAGAGAGGAGGATTTGCTTATAGGTAGTATGAGAGAGAATTATATGATAGGTGTTAGGACTTACCAGAGATGTTGAAAAAAGAGCAAAATTTTATGGTGCTTATTAATAAGCTAGCAATGGTAAAGTTCTCTAACTCAAGTGAAAGAAGATATATGGGATGCTGAGGTTGTGGGCCTGTAGAAAAGAACTGATGAAAGCTGAGAGATCTGAGGAGAGGAGATAATTTGATTTAGGAGAGGATAAATTGGAGTAATTTCATCCAAGAAAGGGATTGGCTTAGAAGCCACATGGAGGGGTAAGAATTAATAATTGGAAATAGGACATAGGCTTACAAAGAGAAAGATTTAGAAATTGCTTGGAATTAAGGAAGTTGAAACTCTGGGCATTAATGATCTGACTAGGAGCACATGTGTGGGCGATACAGATATTTTCCATTCTAGTTTCTATAAATACTGGAACCTTATTTTAAGGTAGTGTATTCCCATTTGTAGAAGGATGTGGATAAATTTCTCTATTCTAAATGGAAAATACACATTCTGACAACATTTTAAATAATAAAATCTATTAATTTAAAGTTTGAAATTTCAGCAATTAATTATGGTAATTTAATAGTTCATAGCATAATTAGTAAGAATAAAAATACTTCAGAAAATGGCAATAGTCTGCATATTTCTGGAAACAAAACATAAATGGTTTATATCCCAAAAACCAGTGTAGTGCAGTATCCAGAACAGAGATGTATCCAGAGTATCCAGAATAGATGCTGCCAAGACAATCCCTGATCTCCATGTCAGTCCAAAAGATTTCATAGTAAATACTAAGAGGAAAGATCACTGTTGCTCAGGGTGAGTTCTAGTAATTGATAGTGAACTTCTCTAGAAGTAAAACTGACTTTTCAATGCACTTGGAATTTTTAGGTTTTGTCAGGGGAACCTAGAAAAAATATCAGAGGGAAGATGTAAGGCAGAAGTTTAAAGAAATAAATATAGGGTTACTCCCTACTCAGAAAGGATCATTGCAGAGTTTCTTTGTGAGGAAAAATAAGGGGAGAACTGAAGAAGAATTCAGGGCAGTGCATATTGTCTGAACGAGTATTTAATGACAGTAAAGAAAAAAACCAGCAACCAAATCAAGCAAATAAAACAACAAAAATGTTTTATTAAGTATGTGAATGCCAGTTCTGCTACAGAAGTTTCATTTTTTGGCGTTATTTTAAAAATATTTTAAATTAGTTTTTAAAAAAAATAAGTAAGTTTGGGTTCTAATCAAAATGGTAGACTTTTTCAAAACAGTTATTTCAATTCCACATGCAGATAAGGGAAAAAACATGGAAAAATAGAAATCACCTTAAAAATGTTATATTAAAATTCTGGAAATGCATTAATTCTCTCCTAGAAGGTATGGATTTGAGTGAATGTGCTGGTGAGAGGACTGAGGTATTTTTATGCAGTTGTCTGCCCTAAAAAATGCATATTGTAGCAACAATTCAGGAAGACCATCTTTGCAGTTCTTCATTTGTTAGGTGTAAGACATACCTGCACCTACATTAGAAAGAGGAATAAGGATTTAGTTTTAAACGTGGGGGATTTTTTAGCATAAAAGCTTAAAGTAATTTGAGGCTTCAGCAACTGAGTATTGAAAAAATAGTGATGTAATCAAGCCCTATGTTTCTCAATAGCAATTGACTAAATCCTTTTACTGCTTCTAATAGAAAATGTAGTATTTGTCCTGGTAATTGTATGGGAAAATGTTGATTTATTATTTTAGATTGATATTTCTACGTGTTTTTTATCAGGTGAAAAGCCATTTCGTTGTGATGAATGTGGTATGAGGTTTATTCAGAAGTATCACATGGAAAGGCACAAAAGAACTCACAGTGGAGAGAAGCCTTACCAGTGTGAATATTGTTTGCAGGTAAGATGACTTAGTGAAGTCTTTCATGATTGCAAACCAAAACACGAGTCAATTCCCAGAACACCAGTATTGAAGATGGGGCTTTCTCAATTTTATACAAATAAATATATGATGAGTGTTTTTTCTGTTAAGGTGGGCTACCTTGGTGCATAGGTGGAGCAGAGTCACAGCTTGGCTGTGCTTGATTTTATTGACTGTATATTCTTGTTTGACATTTCATTAACATTTGGTAAACTGGGTGAATCATCAAGTAAATATGTCAGAATGAAAGGTTTCTTTCTGCTAATGCATTTATTTTTGCATAACAGTAATAATAATCCTAATCACCATCATCATCTTTTCCAGTATTTCTCCAGGACCGATCGTGTGCTGAAACACAAACGTATGTGCCATGAGAACCGCGAGAAGAAACCCAACAGAAGTGCCACCAAAGTTGGCTTTTTGCCATCGGAGGAAGATTCTGGTTTCTCTACGCCTCTGAAAGACAGCTCCTTGCCAAAGAAGAAAAGGCAGAAATCAGAGAAAACAAAATCTGGGGATAAGGAAAGTACAGATAAATCAGAACACAAGAAGGACAAAAATGACTATTTGCCTTTGTACTCTTCCAGTACTAAAGTAAAAGATGAGTATATGGTGGCAGAATATGCTGTTGAGATGCCACATTCTTCGGTCGGTGGATCGCACTTAGAGGAAGCGAATTCTGGAGAAATTCACCCTCCGAAGCTCGTTCTCAAAAAGGTCAACAAGAGGAGTCTAAAGCAGCCACTTGAGCCAAGTCAAACCATTTCACCTTTATCTACATATGAAGACAGCAAGGTTTCAAAGTATGCCTTCGATCTTGTGGATAAGCAAAGTTTACTGGACTCTGAAGGTAATGCTGACATTGATCAAGTCGACACATTACAGGAAGGGCCCAGTAAACCTGTACACAGCAGCACTAATTATGATGATGCAATGCAGTTTTTAAAGAAAAAGAGGTATCTACAAGCAGCTAGTAACAACAGTCGAGAATATGCCTTGAATGTAAGTACCATAGCATCTCAGCCTTCAGTAACACAGGCAGCTGTGGCCAGTGTCATTGATGAAACTGCTACAGCCTCAATACTAGACACACAGGCACTGAATGTTGAAATTAAAGGTAATCATGACAAAAATGTCATTCCAGATGAGGTACTGCAGACTCTGCTAGATCATTATTCACACAAGGCTAATGGACAGCATGAGATCTCTTTCAGTGTGGCTGACACGGAAGTGACCTCCAGTATATCCATCAATTCCTCTGAAGTATCTGAGGTGACCCAATCTGAGACGGTTGGAACAAGCTCTCAAGCTTCCTCATCAGATAAAGCTAGTATGTTACAAGAATATTCAAAGTTTTTACAACAAGCTTTGGACAGAACTAGCCAAAATGATGCCTATTTGAACAACCCGAGCCTTAATTTTGTGACTGATAACCAGACTCTCACAACCCAGCCAGCATTTCCTTCCATGGAGAAGGTCTACACATCTATACCCGTCAATAGCTTTCGGTCGGGAATGAACTCTCCGTTAAGAACAACTCCAGACAAGTCTCACTTTGGACTAATGGTTGGTGATTCGCAGCACCCTTTTCCCTTTTCAGGTGATGAGGCAAATCATTCTTCTTCCTCCTCTACACAGGACTTCTTGGATCAAGTAACTTCTCAGAAGAAAGCAGAGGCACAGTCTGTTCATCAAGCATATCAAATTAGCTCCTTTGAGCAGCCCTTTAGAGCTCAGTACCATGGGGCAAGAGCTGGAATATCATCTCAGTTTAGCACTGCCAATGGACAGGTGAACCTTCGGGGACCAGGGACAAGTGCTGATTTCCCAGAATTTCCCTTGGTGAATGTAAATGATAGCAGAGCTGGGATGACTTCTTCACCAGATGCCACAACGGGCCAGACTTTTGGCTAGGAAATCTTTGTAAATAATACTGGCACTTTAGAACACATTTGTCAAAAGGGGGTTGCTCTGTATAAGATGGAGTTCTGTACAGCTTTTGAGAGCGCTATGTTAAAAGTAAGCTGATATTAGCAAGACCAATAACTGCTTCCTTATTTTTTTTCCTTTTTTTTCTCTTTTTTTTACATTTTTGGTTAGCCATCAGTCATTGAATTGCCTGATGTTGGTGCCCCTATCAAAGGCAGTTTATTATTCACTTGTTTGAATCCAGAAAATATTTTACCCTCTATGAAATTTTAAAATAAACAAAATCCCCAGGTAAGACTTCCCCCATGATTGTTTCCTTGCTGGTTTCCTTGTATGCTTTGGGAGGACAGTTTATTGTCTGATACTATTCACATTGTCATTTCTAAGCTTGTTGGCATAGTCATTGCTCTTCAGCAGGGAATCAACATGTACTAAACACACAGAATAAACAAGTTTCAGAAGTCAAAAAAATCTGGCTTTAAAAGAAAGCATTTTCTAGGAAAATAATCTTCAGTCTCTCTCAAAAATAATTTTAGACCATGTGCCCTTTATTTCTGCTTTGCATTACCTTGAGTTGTGTTTGGAGGGAAAGAAAGTGGATTCTGATAGACTAACTCTACTATTTAAAAGTCTAATTAATTTAAAATACTTTAAACACTTTTTAAAGCAAAATGCCTAACTGCTAAAGCCTTTACTTCATTCCTGAAGTAATGTGTATTTCTTTGTACAGCTGAATCTAGGTGTAACTTTTTAATGACTTTTTCATACGCAGAAACCAAGATTTTGAAGTTTTGGTTAAAATACTCTGTAGATGACATTCCCAATTGCAAAATGCTTACACAAACTGTGTATTCCAAGATTTAAAAGCTTAATTGTACCTTACCCTACATACTCATAATGATTAACATAGAGCACTTAGCCAACTTTATAGTTTTTGATTTCTCAAAAAATAAAACCATTTTTAGATTTTTAGGTTTGATACGGTTGCATCATTTTCATCTCATACAGCTCCAGCAATTCTTTTCAATATACTTGAGATTGGGTATTTTTAGCTTCTGTAAAAACTGTTTTAATTCTCTGTCTAGAATTTTGACAATTCCAATTGTTAAATTTATTGAGGTATCCCTGAAAGCTGAAGAAGTGGGCATTCAAATTCCCTATTTTTTAGTGTTTGCTTAGTGAAAGTCACTACAATTTTACCAACCCAAACTGGTGAATGATGCTAGTGAACGGGATTTCTTTTTCCAGCCTAGGAGAGTGATCAGAAGTTTTCATTGCATTTCACAGTATAAATAAAGGGCAAAGTTTATCCCTGTACCACGAATATGTTTTTTTGAATAGTACTTTGTCTTGAAGTATACAGTATGGTACGATAAGTAGTTCTGTGTGCATTTTTAGGGTGGTAAGATTTGAGTAGCCTAACTATTGTGTAGTTTAAGTTAACAAGTTTCAGATTTTTGAACTGTATGTTCATTCTATTGCACCTTCCCTAAAGGGACACTGTCTGGTAGTTCAAGGCAGTTTAAGCCTCATGTAGGCTGATTAACCAGGGAAAAACACACACACACACACACACACACACACACACAGAGGTAGGTGTGTATATGGTGGTTTTTTAAATAGGATTGCATCCATGCTTTTAGAGCACTGTTGCTAGCTGGTATCTCTCAGACAAAGCCATTGGGTAGGAGAAAAGGCTGCATCTCAAGGGGCTAAAATATGTCCTGTCTTTTAAGAAAAAACTTGAGCAGGACCTAGAACAGTTCCCACCTCTTACCAAAGCCGTAGCAATATTTCTCTGAATTTTCATTATCAGGAAACTGATTCCACTTGGTCTCTTTTCCCTTTTGGTAGCACTACTTAACAGGACTAACTTCACTTGGTACAGTTGAGGGAGAAAGGCAGTTATTATCCATAGCCTGCTTCTTCTATTGTCAGGAAATACAGTTTATGTGAACTAATTTCTTAATGCTTTTGTATAAGAAAGCAGTCTCTTTTGATTTGTTGACCCTGTGTGTAATACAGTAAGGCATTTCAGCACGACTTACCAGTATTTTGTCTGAATATTTGGCCATGAGTTATAAAGAGTGGGCATCAAGGGGGAAAAGTAAATTCCTTATGGATTACTAATGATAAAAGTAAAGAAATTTCTTTGAAATAATATTTTTAAACTGATTCATGTCTCTCTGTTTTTCTTCCTTTATGGTCAGTTTGGTTTTTTGACTTTCCATTCTGTGTTGCACAGAAATAACATAAACAGTCCCTATATCCCAGGAAACCACCTCTTGTAAGGCGTACTTTGTTTTCAGTGTTTCATTTCCATGACATCCTTGCTTGTGGTGCCTGAATAACACTGTGTTGGCACTTTTGTTCCTATGCCCTGATGTTGCAAGGAGATGGCAATTAATTGTGCTATTCGTTAAATATAGCAAGGAACAAAAGAAGAGAAAAAAAGGCTGGGTTATTACTGTGTTCCTGCACTGCTCTGGCCCCATAGGGGAGGTAAGAGGAAGGAAGCCTCCTTCTCTCTAAGGGGACTGACTCAGCTTTATTTAAAAAAAGTTTCTGCATTGACACTCTGGTGTGAGAAAGTGATTAAGGACTCAGAGAGTGGCTCTCCCATGCCATCATCACACTTGGGAATCACTCTGAGGGTGTTGTGAGGGAGCAGGCTGTTGTACAGTGAAGGAACTTGCTCTGCCCTGCAGCCAAGTGGGATCACCAGAGGAGCTGCTATTCCTTAAGTCACAGCTCATTCCCTAGCCTGCTGCTGAGCCATTCCAGCTGCACTCTGTGCCTTGGGACAGGCTGTGAAGTCCTGTCTAAGCCACAGGGACTGTCTTGTAGGTTCTTCCATGTGTACAATTAAGGCAGTGGTGTGAGTAGTTGATCTTCTGATGCTTGAAGCTTTCTGCACTGGAGGAGTTAGCCAAATATACTGCTGTGATTTCCTGAGTACATCCCCTTTTATTTTGGAATAAGTGTTTATGTAGTTCTGGGAGGTTTAGCTCTGTAAAAGGCTCCTGCTTGTTTAATAATGACATTATTTAATAACTTTTTTCACTGCACGTGTTTCTCTGCTTTTAATCTGCTGCAGATGCACACTTTTCATGTTGATCTGGTCATTTTTGTTAGTTTTCTGTGTATGTCTGGAAAAAGCAGCTTTGATTGTTTTGTTCTTGTGCTGCCAGCGTAAGGCTGGGGTGAGCATGGAGATTCCCCTGAGCTAACAGCAGACATTCTTACTGAAAGGTCATGCGAGCATCGGATATGTGTGTGTGTGTAAGGTGGAATTTTTGGGGATATCTACTAGTGATAGCGCAATGATAACTTAAAAAAAAGAGGAAATTGATGACATTTATTACCAAGCTCTATATATATATATACACAATACATATATATATATATACACGCACTTATTAATAGGCCATATTTTGGTCCTAGATTACTTGACAGTGTCCCTTTTAGCATGAATCTTTTGATATGTTTTACCATTAATATAACAGACAATGAAGGAATCAGCTTGTTATGGTATACTAATAGGCATTTACATTTTCTTCATTTGATTTGAGAATGAATTAATCATAAATGACAAGTTTTGGGGAGAAGGATTAACCATATGTATTACTGTATGTTGGTTTACGAATAACAACATAAACAATTTAAATTGGATGATAAAAGAACCATGTTTCTGATCTTGTGTCTCCTAGTGTTGTCTTTAGGAAAATTGTGTTTCAAGAAGAAAATAGGACAAGAAAGTATTCATGTGAAATAACACTTGTATTATTTTTATATTGTACTTGTCAGTTTTTTTGGATGATGGGAGCTTTTCATTGTTAATTGAGAAGTACAGTAAAATCTTGCTAATTCGCTGATCTCTAAACAGAGCATCTGATAGATTTCTACATCCCTAATGGTCCCTTCCCATCTCCCTGAAATGGTCTAAAAAGTACTGTAGCAAGGTCTCACACAATAATACTGTACTACTTCACCCAAGTATACTACAGCATCTATATTAGTATACTGGGAGGTAGAAGGAGTATTGAAAACTAAATTGCAGTTGTCAAAATAAATGAACAAAGTACTTTTTGTGATGTGACATCCTTGCTTTTGTTGCCTGCTTCTTCACTATTTTCAGAATTGTAATTTGTAACGGGTTTCTAAGGCATTGCTGCGAATTATTTGGGTTCTACTGTAATTTTGGAGTTTATTCTGAAGTATTCATGTTCTCTTATGAAAACTTTCCACCTGAACAGATACATTATATTCCATGCTTGATCAGAATATTTTTATAGTATTTGTATCACACGTAGTAACTATTTGAAATGAACCAGAATATTTGGATGAATTCACTCTGAATTTTGCAGCATTGGATTACATTATGTATGTATATTTGCTAACTAAATTTTCTTGGCTTTGAGAGCTTTGATTTTTATTCTTCTTTGTTTGCTTTTAACACCATTACAAATCGCAGGGAAAATCCTAGTACTCCTGGGAATCCGTTTGGAAATGTTGACAGGCAGAAATATGTTTATGCAGTCGGTACCAGTACACATGTGAACTTTCAAATTACATGGTTGGTACTGAAACAAATGAATAATGTTACAGTTTCCTACAGTTAAATGTTTTACTAAAATGAAGCCTTGTAACTTTGAAAGTTCATTCGACTTATGGTAATGCATGTTTATGTTAGGCATGTAATGCATTTAGCTGCAACTCACTTTGCAAAGGACAAGCACTAAGAAAGTATTACTGCTAATGAAAAGATACGTCTTTAATTTGAAATTTAAACTTCTGTTCAAGTACAATTTGCTTCGTGTCAGGGAAATAAATTTATAGTCGCTTTTGCTCTACTCAACATATAAAACCTTCTGTTTCCTTTTTAAAATTACATCTTTTGGTAGGAAACACAAACTGAGGCAAGCAAACATTTCTAAGAGTTGTTTCTTGCTTTCCTTAATCCAATGGATGGAAAGGTAATATTGTGTAAACAACATTATTTTATTTTTTTATGCAATATCATGCTGTAAATATGATTTATCAAATAAGGATGTACCTATGATTGAATCTTTGATTCTGCACAGCTAGAGTTTATATATAAATATAAATGTGTCTTGACAATCAAGGACTTATGTCAGTCTTCCTTTATGACATTTCTTATTGTTATGCATTCCATTTGTTTGACCTGGGTATTTGTATTGTCTGTAAAGTATGTAATGTTTTTATAGCTTGTTTAAAAACAAACAAAAAAGCCTGTAAATATGAACTGATCACAGTACTGCTCTGTTAGAAGGCATATGATGATGTACTGTTTGTAAGCAATAATACATGACAGTGCTAACTTGACAAGTAGCATAAGGATAAGTTCCAAAAATACCTTTGGGAGTTAATAGCCTTGTTTGAGTTAATGATTATTCTTAATCATTTTTTTATAAATAAATTCAGATGTCCTCCTGCTGGAATGTATAACATTGTTTACAGAGCACAATTTCAGTCACAGAGAGGACAGTCTTTAGATCTATGGCTTCATCCACTTTTGAGTGAGAAATGAATGGCTTGGCTGCACTTCTGCGAGATGAGGAAGACTGCTAAGGTTGAATAGCTGTGTCTCTGAAGGATCAGAGATACTATTCTGCTTCTGTGCTGATTCCTGACAGTTCCTCTACAGAAATTCGGAGTCTTTAAGTCCTGATACTGAACTGATGAGACTTGGGTCACCCATAGAAATAAGTAGTTCTCTTCTTATTTCATATGCAGATAAACAGTGAACTTTTGAGTCACCTCTTCCTTTGAGTTGCATATTTTTCAAATTATGAGCTATGAGATGATGAGATGGGTTTATTCTGATAAACTAGGTGTCAGACTTACAGTTTGAATTGAATAGGTATTAGACTGTACAGAGCAGCATATCTATTTGAACAGTCATCACTGCTTTAGAACCTCCCCCCCCAATTTATAAATGTATATGACCTACATTTTATAGAAAAAGAAATGTTTTTAAATGCTAGTCATTTATATAATATGTGCTTTGAAGGATTTGCTAGTCCACTTCTGTCACTTTTAGTACACTGGTATCTTTTATATGTAATGTATGCTTTTTATTATTATAATTATTATTATTATTGTAGACATTTCAGTAGGAGGAATTTTGCAACAGTATGAGGGGTTGAAATTTTCATTGTCAGAAATGAATTATACTGGACTTTGTCTGTGTAGTCTTGTCTTTCTTTAAATACTGTCTGGAAGGGAACTTGGTATTCAATAAAGCAAGTGACTTCCTTTTATTTTGAAGGCATAGTATATAGTGCTGAATTGGATCTGAAAATGTGATGGATTTGAAGACAGATAAATCAGTACAAAATCTAGTGTACAGAAGAAATTGTGTAATGAAAAACCTGATGATATATATAGTGAAACACTGTTACAGTGAATTTCTGATATAGTGCTATTTTCCTGAAGTCAATATGCCTTCTTTGTATTTCAGTTAATAAAAAAAAGGATAATTTGTATAGATAAATTTAGGATAATAGGTTTATTTCAATTATTATACAGTATTTCTTTATCCTACAACATCTATTCCGTCCCTTTATTATCAGACAAAAGACAGTAACCTGAATTCCATCAGTTAAAGTATGTATATATAGGTGAGAGATGGTTTTATAGGAACCTGGAAAGTATGAATTTGCATATTCCTTATGTTTCTGACAGAAATCAGTATGTGAGTCTTTCATTATTCCTGTGAAAAGAGGAATTTCCTGATACCAAGAAGAGAGAGAGAGAGAGAGAGAGTGTGTGTGTGTGTGTGTGTGTGTGTGGTGTGTAGGTCCATGGAAGATGTTTGGGTCTCAAGGCCAAAATGATAAAAGTATAAAAGGTTTTAATGTAGCTCAACACGTGACTTACATTTAATATGTAAAAGAAATTTTAAATTTCATAATTCAAAAAAAGACAAAAATAGTTTTGCAGGAAACAAAACTATTTGGATAGCAGGCTTGACCAAATGAATTTTTTTGGTTAAACTTGATATATTTTAAATGATTCTATTTCTGCCTTTATTTCTGCCCTAAAAGCATCTTAAAATATTTTGGGAGTTACTCTTCCTGTTCATTTGACTGTGAGTGTAATTTATATCATGGTTTACAAAATGTGGCATGAAGGATTGGATTGTTTTATCTGTATAATACATTGAAAGATTTTTTTTTTTTACATAATCATGGTGAATGGTATTGTATTCTTAGGACTGATTTATTCATTAAGTGACTTAATGAGTTTCATCACTTTTGACGTTATTGTTTTCTTATGGTTAACTTAGTCTTTTTGGGTTTATAATACCCTTCTATGTATTGTGATACTAAGGGAAGTTATGTTTTTGCTTTATTTTTAATTAAACTAATAGTTTGATAATTTATATTTGCAAATGATGCATTTTAAATGTGGTCACTTGCTGTTTGAAAAATAAAAATATAGAATACTGTTTTATGAATAGACTTAGCAGTATTTTTCATGTTAGATAATTTCAAACAAAATCTGCTTTCTTAATGAGACAGATGAAGGCATGTAAAGATACATATTGTTGTGCAAGAACTGAAGTGGATACTTTTCAACAATTAAATGAAATATTTAAATATTTGATTTGAAACATACAGAACTGATTTGGGTTTTCTTCTCCTTTGGATCTCCTAGCCTCCTTTGATTATAGAAAACCGAATATCTGACCTTAACTTTAATCCTTGTTGTCTGAGAAGATATCATTGGAATCACTTTAATAGAAACACCTAGTGTTAGACCAGCTTTCCTTTTGTGGTTTTTTTTTGCGCTGGAGCGAGTTTGTTCAGTGCCAGCAGCTCCTCATGCAAAGGAGAATTAGGACTTTCTTTTAATCTCAGTTATAAGAAAGGTGAACTTGATTACTCAAGATTTCAAGTGTGTTGGATAACAGTATGCCATGTGTGTGCTACAGCATTTTGTAGCATGTGTAGTATATGGAGTATTTGTTACATAGATTTTTTTTCTATTGTTAAAGCAGATATTTTAAAAAACTGAAGATCATAGCATTTATGCACCTGCAAGACCAGAAATATGCCCCATAGTATTTATGACTGATAATTCCGTTTTCTCACCTTTATTTGTTCATGTGTATAAGGCTTAATGTTTCCCTGAATCTTTTGGTAGGGTCCATCCTGGTAAATACTTGATTTTTGTGAAATGCTTGGCTCTGTTGATTTTACTTCATGTAAGAACAAGTTTTATGTAAGAAAGTGTTAAAGTGGCACCACACCTTTCAAAAAGGGAAAACCGTAGTGAAGCAGTGTGTGAAGACTGGAGCTGTGATCAGATGAGCGCGGCAGGAAGAGCTGGTGGGTCTGGGGTGTTACCAGCCCTTCACCTGGTGGGTGCAGCAGGGCTGGGTGTGCACCAGCCACCTCGGGAATCTCCTCTGGGCAGTGGTGGCTGCATGAGAGGCGCTTCTGTCTGGCCTTAGCCTGCACGCTACTGAGGATGTTGGCTCAGCTGGCTGAGTTTGGCCCTAGCAGAGAAAGGCGCGCAGGAGATTTGCTCTGGTGTCTCACCTGGGGACAGCAGCCCTGGCAGGGTTGGCCACGCACAGCCCAAGGTAGTCACTGCCTGCAGCAGCACAGGCTCAGCCTGGCTGGAGGAAATGCCCCTGCTCAGTCCCTCTGAGATGTGGGAAGCACTACCTGTCTCCATGTACCCTGGAGCAGGATGTGAACACAGCTCTGGCACTGGATAGGACTTGGTTTCCATCTTATTCCAGCATGCATGATATGGTATTGTCATTTTAAAATATATTCGAGAACTTAGCATGGTATGTTAACATCCAGCCAGCATAGTAACTGGTTTAATGATTTCATGTTTAATAGTATTAAGTTTTGGGTGCACTCTGACTCTGCAATGTGCTTGATGATATAGTGTCTGTACTCAGCCACCCTGCTTGTCTTTGTGTTTGCTTACATTAATTATACTGATTTTCATTTGATTTAATTATGCAGTGGAAATAAGAAATCAAAACTAACCACTTCTGCTTATCGACTTATATGATTAATACCATCAAAGAGTAAAGATACTGAAAATATATTTTTCCATGTTTTGATATTGAAAAGAATTATCAGAACCTACTTTTTGTGTTGAATGAGAAAAGTGGTCCCTTTAAATTAGCTTGCTTTGGTTTTTTGCTAGAAGAAGGAAGCCGTTTTCTGTTAAAATAATTGGTTATTTGTTTATTTAGAGGCATTAAATATATATCTCTGAAGTTAATATTTTTCTTGAATTGCACAGGATAAACAATTCTGTGGCTTCAGGATAGACAGCAGGTTATGAAAGTTCCAGGATTTGGAGGTGTGTTGGCTTAGGAAAGTAGTCTCAAAGAGTGTCCCATTTGGTGGTTGTCTTCTGCATTGCACTTGCCAAATCAACAGAAGTTAGTCTTCTGTAGAATATTGTTTGCTTTTTTGTCTGCTTTAGTTGCCAAGACACGAAGTTTCAAGAAGAGAGCTGTTCACTGGAACAGGGGGTTAGAAAGGAGCCCATCTGTGCTGTCCTTTCCGAAGCCAACAGCCCTGCTCTGGTTGCTCAGGTAAGTTGCCTCCTCCGCAGCACCCTTCCCCTTTCACACCAGGGCTGGTCTTCAAGTTCCTGACATCCCTGCTGCACCATCTGCTTCAAATGCATACGTGTACAAGTCACTGGTAGAGATTAAATAGGATGATTTGCTGAGGTTCCATTTTAAAATGTGTGCACGTGTCTCTTGCAGTCCAGCCAGACTGCATCACTTTTGCCAGTGTCAGTGGCCATGCACATCATGCAGAAAGTTTGGAATCCAGTTCCTACCTCTGTTAGTTAAACTCACTTCTGGATGTTTGCTGGGTGTACAAGTCACTGTTGTTTTTTCCACTCGAAGTCCATCTTCCTGGGCAGCTCTGCCTGTCTTCCACAGGAGAGCCAAAACATGTTGCTGTGTGATCTCTGCTTGTGTGATTTCGTTGGTCCAGCGGCTGTGTCTTCCAAGCCTCTTGGCTAGTCCCAGACCAGGCTTTGTGCTGACATCTTTTTGAGATAGATCAGTGCCTTGGCAGTAGCTTAAATGTAGCTGCTTTCATTTAGAGGAGGTGATACCTTCTCAGCTGCACAGCCTGAGAGAGGTAAGCTGGCCCAGCTTGTGGAAATAGAAGTAGTGCCACTGAACACGTTACCATTCACATAAAATCTTTGTTTGTTTTCATGGTCAGATGTGATCATTAGTGCCATTTCAGAGAGGCAGAAGTAACAGCTTTTGTTAGATCAAAAGTGCTAGTGTGGCCCAGATGAAACCAAAAGGATTCATTACTTTAGCAGTGTAATTTATAAAAATATATTTCTCTGTTGTAATATGAATAATGATTGTTCAGAATGTGTGTTATACTCTGAAAGCTCTTCAGGAGCAGCACATCCTTTATCAGTCTTCTCACAAGATAAACTGAGTCATGAGAGATGATAAAGCAACAACTGCGAGTGCTGGGAATGTTAAGGGTAATTGCAAGGTAATCTTGATCATGCGGTGATGTGCAAGAACAAAACAGAGTATGACATCAGAAGCTGAAAGGATGACTTGTTAGTTTTCTCTCAAGTCCTGTCTTCCATTTCTCTTGCCAGTTCCTGAAATAATCTTTTTTACAAAGCTAATTATAGACAGAACAGCCTAAGAAAGATACAGCTCAGAAAGACAGATAAGCAAGTGCAAGGGTACCAGTGAGACTGTGATCTTTTCCTGCAAACCAGAACTCTTGAAAGGAGGTTTTTCTTTTAGAAAACATCTGTTACCTTAGAGGAAGTGAGCAGGATGATTGATCTGTCTCCAAGTCAAACACGTAGCTAGAGTGATGGATGTTGCAGCTACTTGAAAATGAGCCATAAGGACAGCGTGAGTCCCCACTGTGGGTGTGGAAATGCACTTTGGCAGTATTGGCTCTCACAGAGTTGTTGCCTGGAAATCCATTTTAAGGAATTGAAACAATATTGTTTGTAGTGATGCTCAGGTATTATGTTGATAACTGCTATTACACACACTGAACAGCACCAGGTAAAAATCCAATTTAAAGGCAGAGTATTTTACAGTTTGCAGCTGTGAGTGAACTTGGAAAAGATTGTCTCTTCATTTAGTCTAAGAACATACTCTATGTGTCACAGCCCATTTTATTGTCAGTCTAGGGTTTGTAATCAAATTATGTGATTAGCTAAATTGGGTATTTTATTCACAGTGTGTGCTGTGTGTGTGCATGGAAATCACACTTTGCTGTGTTGTAAAGCATGTATGTCTAGCAGCTGAAGATGGTGATGAAGTATGTGAGAATTAATATCCATCCTATTAGGAATCAATCCTTTCCACATTTCACAGGATGGCTCAGACTTGTGGATGTTTCAAATTCACATCTCTTGCTGACCGATCTCTGTGCTGCTGCTTTCCCTGTTTCTGGGGTCCCGTTTATATCTTTGACACCTCTATTGTTCCCGTACCTGTTTTATCCCACATAACCTTTTGTCACCCTCTTTACTTTCTTAAATCCATTTCCAGGCTCCATTCCCTGGAGCGATTTCCAGTGAGTGACACCAAATGGACCATCAAACGTCTTCTCAAATCACACTTCAGGATGTCCAGTACATGGGTCTGCCAGGCTTTGGCATTTCCCATCTGCCAGTCCCCAGGACCCACGTAACTTGAAGGAGGGGGTTCTAGCTGGTCTGTGGAACTCACAGTGTCCTTTGCTAGTCATAAAAGCACTCAAGAACTGGACTTTGAGAAAAAAATGTTAACTCTTAGTTTCATTCCCCCCCCTTTTATTCCCAGTAGATGTAAGGTACTCAGCATAATGAGAGAGAATTTTAATTAGAATCTTAATTAGGACTTTCAGAAAACTTTCGCAAATAGTTTGTGATGGTTTTCCTGGAAGGCCTCAAAGTGTCATGGAGGAAGACTCGCATGAAGACACTGGTTCTGAAATGCATGCAGCTCCCCTGAAGGAGTGCTGCTGCTCTTGGAAGGATTCTCTTGCCAAGAAGGAAAATGTTGAAAATTGCCATGTCTTAAATAGGAGCAGACGGAGATCAACATTGTGCAATCCTGCAAGTGCTTCTTAGCAGCAGTGCTTGGTGATTTGAATGTGTCAATATGGTCCCTGAAAAAACACCTTTTACTGATTTTCTCCTGTGGTTCTTTCCAGTGAGGCAGGATTTCCCAACAGGAGTGTTCAGCAGTGGCGAGTGGCAGTAGCAGCTGGCCCAAGAAACTTCTTTAGCAGTTGCCTGGTGTGCATGTTATGTGTGTGTGCTGGGGGGGTAGCAGGGCACAGAAGTGCCTGCAGGTAGGCTGCAGGGCTTGGTCCTTGGGGAATTAGTGACTCTTCAGTAGTTCTGCAGCTAATTCAAGATACTTATTTCAGGTTTTTCACTGGCCCTCAAGATGGGAGAATCTGGCAGAACCTGTTCAATGGTAGTTGTAGAGTGTAAAGAGAAGGGAGTGGAAGAGAGATTCCAAAATATTCCAGGAATGGGGTATCCATAGAACTGAGATTGTTCAGCCTGGAAAAAAAAGGCTTAGGGGTGACCTAATTGCAGCCTTCCAGCACCTGAAGGGAGCTTAAAAGAAACACTGAGAGACTATTGACAAGAGCATGTAGTGACAGCACAAAGGGGAGTGGCTTCAAACAGAATGAGAGCAGGTTTAGATGAGACACTGTGAAGAAATTCTTTACTGTGAGGCTAGTGAAGCATTGGCACAGGTTGCCCAGGGAAGCCCCATCCCTTCAAGGCCAGGTTGGACAGGGCTTTGAGCAACCTGCTGTGGTGAAAGGCGTCTCTGCCCACAGTACAGTTGGAGTGAAGTGATCTTTAAGGTCATTTTTAAGGTCCCTTTGAACCCCAGCCATTCTGTGATTTCTGCAGGCTTCATCCTCCTTCAAGAATTCATGTGTCTTCTCTGAACTCTTGCTTTCCTTTTCTGCCTGTTGCAGAAATTTGCTGTTTCTATCCAAGAGTAAAGGCTTCTTTACACTTTGCCCCTGCAGGGAAATCAAAAGAGGTTCACTGGATTACATGTACATCTTGTATGGAACCTTTATCGAAAACTGCTGCCTGAGCAGCTGCCTGAGCTCTAAGGAAGGGTGGCTGGCTCTAGATTCGATCCTGTTTACACTGAGACTATCCAAAATTCGTGCCGTTAATTCAGATGGAGCTTTGTCTGTACAGGGTGACAGGATTGCTTTTTTGTCAGCCCAGGGCTGGGAAGTTGCGCTGAAGTGAGTCCCTGTTGTCGCTGCAGCCGCTCCCGTGCAGAACCAGAGCCCCCTTTCCCCTGGCCAGCGTTTCCTCGAGCAGCTGTGAATTTCCTTATTTATTCACTTATTTTGTCAGCCTCCCGAGAACTGCAGGTTGAGCGGCAATCTGCTCCCACCCCTTAAGGAGTTCGGTTCCCCGCCCGGCGCTGCGGGAAGCTGCGTGTGCCGGGCACGGCTGTGACCACCCCGAGCGGGCAGATGCGGATGCCGCCGGGGGCGGGCAGTGCCCGGGCAGACGTGGCAGAGNGGCTTGGCTTGGCTTGGCTTGGCTTTGCTGCTCCCTCCGGCGCTGCGGAGGCTCGGCCGGGGCGCAGGCGGCGGAGGGAGGGAGGGAGGGAGGGAGGTGAACGGGGGAGAGGAAAGCTAAAAAATGAACAAATGGTGGGGCGAAAAGAAGGTGAAAAAGAGGCCCTCAAAAAAAAAAGGTAAAAGTAAAAAGAAAGGCAAAAAAAAAAGGGCGAGGGGAGGAAGTAAAAAAAAAAAAAAAGAAAAAGAAAACCAGAAAAAAGGAAAAGAAAAGAAGAAGAAGAAAAAAAACCAGGAAAACAAAAATAAAAAATAAAAAAGGGGGAGTGGAATGGAAAAATTGAGAAAAAAAGAATTTAAAAAAGGAATTAAACCAACAGAGGGAAGAGCAGCGAAAAAAGGAAAAGACTGCCCGGGCAGGGGTGGCAGCCCGGGGTGGCGATGGCCGCAGCGATGGCACGAAGATGTTGGCAGCGCCGTGGCCTCTGTAAAACTGAGCTGTCCGGCCGCACCGGGAAACTGAAGCTGCTAGGGAGAGCCCGGGCTCGTTTCCTACCTCTGGTGTTCCGCAGTCCTCGTTACACTGCGGAGATATGTGAAAACAAAACGAGCTGGGTAATTGTCCGGGCTGGCGCAGTAAATGAGTAACTGGGAATAGCCAAGCGCTGCTCTGTGCGGCTTTACCTTTGTTGCACTGAGGGCTGCTTCATTTCCTTTTAATCCCGCCTTCCTAAAATTCACCTAAATTAGGTGTTTTTAAGAACTTGACCCGGAGAGGAGTTGAAGGTATTTATTAAAACTAAAATGCTGTTGGCTGCTGGGTCCCTTGGGGGAGGGAGGCTTTGGAAGCACCTCCTCTGGCAAGGACGGAGGCTTCGGAGGTCGTGGGACCACACGAAGTTGTGCTTGGGAAGGCGTTAACCTCTCCTCTTCAAAATCAGCCAGCTGTTGAGTAGCTCGGAGCAGCGACGCTTAGCTCAGAAGTAGCTTTAATGTGATGATTAATAAAATAGTGCTTTGAAAGGATATGGAGGGCACAGAAATTTAATCTATAGGAATCTGGTTTTGCAATTAAATATAGAAGTGTTGCAGGAAAAGGAGATGGGCCTTTGTAATGTTTCTGCGAGGATTGCTAATGCTCTTCTGCTCTCTCGAGTGCTAAATGGTATGGAAAGATTAAAACAGACATTCTCCTTTAATTTATAGACTGGCTGGTTCATTTGGCAGAAACTTTAGGAAAAATAACATCAATTTACTTTCAAGTTCGAGGCTCACTTCTATTAGAGGAAAATTGTGCCTGTTTAGCTTATTTAACCTGCTGCTTTGTATAGCAGAAAAAGCTTCCTCACCTTTGGTGACCTAGATACAAAATAGCACCCCAAAATATTACTGTGCCGATAGAATGCTGCATGGGGCAAGAGGAGGGCTCCAGCCCCAAGGACTTTGCCCTTGCAGACCCTAAATTGCAGAAATAATTGCATGCTCATGAATTGGGATGTGGCTGTGTGTGCAGCTCTTGCTTCTGTGCTTTAACACCCCCTCCTGTGTTTGCTTTGGTTATCTCGTAGGGACCAGTGAATCCATGAGTTGTGGTGGGATGTAAATAATTACAGAATTGGGTAATAAGATTTTAGGCAGTTGGAAATGCCACAGAGGAGCAGTAGTGCAGAGGCAATTTCCTGTGTTTGGAAGGAAGAAGATCTTACACCAAGGTGAGCAGGAGCTGAGCGGAAAGGGCTCTGGAGCACAAGGCAGGAGAAGGGTTTTAAAGCAGAGAAAAATGAAGGAAATGGTGAGACAAGAGCATTTAAATATCTAGGCAGGTAACATTCCTTGCAAGATGTGCTTCAGGTCTAAAATCCATGTGTGCAGCCCTTCTTCCTGCATTTTGCAAGTTTCAGATAGGTAATATGGGTATATCAAAGTTATCCATGTGATGTTACACACCAGACACACTGAGCAAGTGGCTTCAGCCCTGAGCTGCTGCAAGGGGTTGGGGCCATCTCCTACTGGCTCCCTTGGTGGAGTAGCAGGAGTCCCTAGGAGAGCAGGAGGCTGCAGAGCTGCAGCCTCCCTTTTTGTCTACATCCAGACGGGACTGCTGTGGCAGACTGGAGTTTGGATGGCCCCAGTGAATGCTTTACTGAGTGAAGTCCCAGTTGAAGGGAGTTCTTAGGAGACTGTAGCTATTCAATTGTAATCTTTTTTCACATTGTGTATTTTCTTCCCGTTTTTATTACTGTGGCTATTTGAATTAAAAACATGAGCTTTGTTTCTTTAGAGTTCATCTGCTCCTGCTGCTTCTGCCCTGCTTGAAGCCCCAATCTCCCTGTAACAGCAACCATTTGTGATATTGTGAAGGGTTATTTGCTTCAAAAAACTTAGAAGCAGCAGCAGGGTATCAATGAACTCTTACGGCTTTGGTGCTGCTTAACTGGCCATGTGGGCAGGGCAAAGGAAAACCTCCTGTGCTGGTCATTGTACCCCAACTGCAGGAGACCTTCTGCAGCTGAAACACCATGGTGGAGCAGCATCTGCTTTGGTTATTTATTATTGGGTATTTCAAAGTAGAGTAAAGGGGGCAGGATGGTGAAAGGCAGTCAGATCCTGGTGCAGAAATCCTGAGTGACACAAACTAGTTTCTGTGTGTCTCTGTCCCTGGGCAATAGGCAAAGCACATTTCTGTTGGTTGCATTGTCTCCACAGTTTGCAGGCTTGAGGAGTCAGAGATTCCTGCCCTGTGCCTGTGATTAATTTGGTCTATGGTCTCAGGTAAAGTGTCCAGCCATTGGTACAAGCCTTGTGTGATCATGGGTGGTTCTTGTAAGCATGTGGGCTCAACTGGCCAGAAAATTACCAGTCCCTTGAGAGCCAATGATCCAGACACACTGCCCTCTGCACATTTGGGCTGCTGGCTGCAGCCCTCTTTGTCTTACGTTACGTAGGCATGGTGTACTGTACTGACCAATAGCCAAAAAGTCTATTTTGGCAACTGGTGTGGGAGTCTGTGGGTAACTGGTTACACTGGCAGGACTCTAGTCTGCAAAAGGTACAGCTGAAGGAGATGTGATCAAGGCTGTGAAGCGATGAGTGGTGCTGGGAAGTGAATAATCCATGTGTCCTAAGTCACCAGAGCACAGGAGCATGCAATGACATTACCAGGCAGCAGACTTAAAACCAATGAGAGGAAATGCATTTTGCAGACAACACTGTGAAGCTGTGGAGTCATTGCTACAGGATGCTGGGGGCACCAGGGACGTGGATAGATTTGGAAAAGGGCACCAAGGGCTGTTAAATGTAGGGCTGATGGTGGAGCCTGTGCTGGGAGCAGGGCCTGGGAGGGTGCTGGAGGAGCATTGCTCTCTGCTGACTGTGGGGTCACTCTGGTTCAGCATCTGCCACGAGCTGCCATTGGCTGTGTGGACAATGGCCTTGTGCTTTGGCAGACTGAGAAAGCAGCAGTCTTGTCTTTCATCTTTCCTGCTTTCACAGTAAAGCTGGGATAAAACCATGAATCTTCTACAACGGAGGACCCAGCACTGCAGGAATTTGACTGAGCTGACCTTCCACTCAGAGCAGCTTTGCCTGTGGTTGTGTTAGAGCTGTGCTTGGGCAGGCAGAGGAAACACAGAGGACACGATGTTCAGCCGGGATGGTGCCCGAAGTGAGGGATATGTCCAAGAGCTCTTCCATGAGGAAGCACAGCAGGTATGTCAGAGAGCCATTTCCTTTCCCAAATTCTCATCTCCATGGTCTCTGCACTCCTCGTGGTCACCTCTGTGGCAAGTGAACAGGACTAAAGTAACAAAACTGCCCTTCACTTTGCTATGTAAATCTAAGGTGTACTAGAAAGGGAAAGAGGAGACTTGATTTCCACAGGGCAGGAGGCAGCAGTTGCCATAGAAAACCAGCAGTTTCCCTGGAGTTTCAGGTCTTGATTCCAGCAAGTCTGAAATTCGCTGGCCCAAATACCAGAGTCCTGTATCTCCTCTAGAAACAAAGGGTCGCCATCAGACATGACTGGGATGGGAAGACTATCTTAACCTACTGTGTTGGTCCAAGCTGGTCCGGCCTGGTTTGTCATATCCTCTGAGGGACTTCTCCTGTGCACCAAGCACCCTACTTGGCGTGGTGGGGTGTTTGGTAGGGACAGGAGGAGAAACAAAGTGTGTAGCTGCAGGCTCTGTGAAGGACCCTTGAATGGTGTTTTTGGTTCGTGCACTGGGGTTAATTCACTGAGGCTGAGTAGGGTTCTAGTGGTGCTTATCCTACAAGAATATAAACAGGGTATTGCAAGGAGCCCTCTCTTTCAGGGTCCAGGGATCCCAACAGCCTGACTGCCCCTTCATCTTGGGGACAATTTGCAGCAAAGGGATGCCTTAGCAGCTGTTGGTGGCCACCCACTGTTGGTGGCAGGCTGTGGCACCTCTTGTACCGCCTGTCCATAAAACATCAGAGGTGAACCCAAGGCTTTGCTTTTCTCTAGGTGTCTCAAACACAGACCAAGCCCTGGTGGAAGATCCAGCTGTTTGTATGGGAGCCAGTGCTTTTTGGAACATGGGATGGCGTCTTCACCTCCTGTATGATCAACATTTTTGGGGTGGTTCTTTTCCTGAGGACAGGATGGCTCGTGGTGAGTGAGTGCTGACTTGGTTGAAGTTTGAATAGACATTTTCCTCTGCCTCTCCATCCCCACCCAAGTGTTTTGGATTCTGTGGTCTTCCTTATAGATATTGCTCATGCCCTCTGGTATCTTGTAATATTTCAAAAAGTTCCACTAAAATGTGTACCTGAAGTGGTCTTTGTGAGCACTTTCCTCTTTTAGCTTTCAGAAAGAAAAAGAAAAACACAACAACCAACCTTGACAATGAACAGGGGCAGCCTTGTGTTGTACTGTTGAGGCAAAATAACCACTTTTCAGGTAGTTACAGCCGCTTGTCCATCTTCCCAACATCATGGAACAAGGTCTCTTCTAAACATGTCAGTTTGGATCAGGAGTCCCTGATGTTTTAAATGGGGAATCCTCAGTCAGGTGAATAGATTTTCATTGCTATCAAAGGTACTTCCACTGCTGAGTCCATAATAATAACTCACTGAGGGGCAGAGCCTGGAATAGTGTCCCCTCCTGATGCAAAACATTGTATTATGCCTCAAAATTTCCCCTTAGAAGGAATGCTTCCCCAGGGATGGGTGGGATTTGAGCTTCAGGCAGAGTTCTTGCATGGTGGACACCTTCCAAAAGGAGCAGGAAGATACTTGCACTCTGTACTGAAAATTGCTTTGTTGGAGGCGTTGCGAGGAGCTGCAGTTGTCGTGCGGGAGAAGTTGGGATGATTTTCTAGCTTCCTCTTCCTTCTGATTTTATTTCCTCTGCATCTCCTTTGAAAGCAAGTTACTGCTGGAGCAAACACAAATATAAATAAAGCCAGTAAATAAAAGAAAAACTGAACCAGCTGGAAGCTAGCATGAAAGGGAAGGGAGGAGAAGTCGGGGCTGGCAGAGAGCTCCCCTGGCAGAGGACAGTCATATGCCGAGCTATTCCCAGAGTCAGGCTTTTGCTATAAATTTCCAGAGCTGGAGCTGGGGCTGGTGAAGCTCTGCAGTTCCAGGGGACCTAATCTTGCTGAAATGTTCAACAGGGATTGTTGCTGCGCTAGCCCCTTCCAGCATGCATGCATAAATAAGCACCCGTGTTTAATGGGGGATTTTTTTTCCCACTTTCCCTGCTTGCTATTGTTGCTGTGAGTTCAGCATTCCCCCTTGGTCTTAGTGTTAACCCCTTAGTGTTAACCCTTTCTTCTGTGGGATCCATTGGATTGCCCATTAACTACTGCCATAGCCTGGTACCACCTTTCTGGAAAAGCCCAAGGCTAAGTGAATGTTTGCAANTTTTTTTTTTTTTTAACTGAAGCATATCACTTTTATTAACCATTTAATGTGGGGTAAGCAGTTGAAGAAAAAGAACAATTGACCTTTTAAAAAGAAAGTATGGGGTTGGAGTGGGCTGTGGTGCTGACCCAACCACAGCTGTGTTTATAGCAAGCCTTGGCTCTGTTCCCCACTGACCAGATAACACTCCTGTCAAAGGCAGCAGGATGCTGAACCAAAATAGGATTTTGTGATGATAGCAACATCCTGGATATGTTTCTGTTTTTTCACAAAAAAATGAAAAGGAAAAAAAAAAAGGGATTTCAACCAACCCCAGAGCAGGGAAGCAGCCTTTGAGTGCTGGTGATAAAAACCCCATCACAGCTAGTGTGACCTCAGAGATGAGTATTGCTGGAGCAAGGTTGGAAAGAGGGGATGTGGACATGGCCTGGAGTATGAGTAAAAGGAAGGGAAACCAGATGTTAATGAAGCACTGGGCACTGGAGGAGATTTTTGATTGCTGTGCACCGGCCTGAGCGATTTGTCAGCAGGGGAAGGTGGGCTGGAGCACAAGGGAAAACTCCTGACCCTGGAAAATAAATTACAGCCATGTGCGAGAGAGTGGGAAGGTCCCGAGCTCAGAAGGGGTTCTTCAATGCGTTTGGAGGTACTAAGCACCTTTTCTTTCTGAAAATCCAACCCTAAATGGCAAACTGAACCCCCCAAAAAGGGGTTGTGCTGGCCCTTAAAGCTGCCGACAGTGACCTACAGCTGTGTTTGTTCAGAAGCTTTTGCTCTTCGCCCCACAGTGAGACCATGGCGGATGCAGCAGCTCCTCCTGGGGCCCTCCCTCTGCCACAAGCAGGAAGGGCTGGATTTTTTTCTGTGGGGCTGAATCCTCTGCAGAAAACTCCCCCGAGCCCAGGCAGGGCGAGAGCCACCTGCCACTGAGTAGACCCCGCAGATAAGGGCAGCGCACTCTGGTTTGTGAGAGTGTTATTTATCTTCCACGCTGTGTTGCCTTTGGGGTTTTGTTCTTTGGGATCTCATTGTTTGGAAGGATCAGAGCTTTCAGAGGTAAATATTCTGAAAAATTAAAATGCGAGCTTGATGCTGTTAATAAATCAGTTGTTGCAAATCCCCAGGGTTCAATTTTGAAACTACTTTCTGTTATGAAAGTGTTTTGGGTTTTTTTTAAGCATGTCATTCTAAACTATGCAGACAGGCACTGATCCCCTGACTATGGTGGCTGAATCATTGTTTGACCTCATTCCTTTTAAACCAGAGGACAAAGTCAGTAATTCATGGAGAAGCCCATTGACAGAGCAGAACCTGCTCTTGTGAAGGTCTGCCCAGCCCCAGGCTCAAGGATGAGACAGGTTCTCTTCAAAGGGGTCCTAGTAAGGGCTGTAAATTTGGTGATCAATTACATTAATTAGACAAGTAGGGGTGTCTGTGTGTGCTTCTTTTAATCTGTAATGACTCCAGATTCATAGATCACTAGGGAAGAAACATAGAAGAAAGTAGGTAGATGCTTTTTCTGTCCCAGCAGATTGGTGTGAATTAATCTTTATTTGATTATTTTTTTTCATTCCAGGGAAACACTGGCATTGTAATGGGCATGTTTCTGGTGTCCTTTGTCATTCTGGTTGCCCTGGTGACAGTCTTGTCTGGAATTGGGGTGTGTGAGAAGTGCAGCATTGGAAGTGGAGGAGTCTACTCCATGATTTCTACTGTCCTTGGAGGTCAAGTAGGGGGCACCATTGGCCTCCTTTACATTTTTGGCCAGGTAATTTTAAAAAGTAATTCGAAGAAAATTTGGAAACTTTTCAATGCAGATATTAATCTTGTGCTGTCCCACTTCAGAAAGTAAGGTTTCAAGTAAAATCTGAGTAATGCTCCTGTGTGCTGGACAACATGGGAGAGCACCATGGGCAGCACTCAGCCCCACTCTGCTCCCCAGGAGCTTGGCATGGATCACTCTGGTGGAAAAGCTGAGTGTCTGGACAAGCCATGCAGGACATGTCCTCCCATCCCAAATTACCCCCATTGCCAGGACATGCCCTTGCTGGCGGGAGACTGAAATGAAACAAAGCAGAAGAGGTCGGGGTGGCCAAAGCTCAGTGAGTGGCTGTGGATGGGCAGGTTGGCCTTGGCGTGCTCCCCATACCCTTAGGGATCAGGCAAGCCTTGGCTGCTTCTCTCTGGGAGCCAGCAGAAGCAGAGCTGGTGTGGGAGGAGAGCTGGGCAGGGGCAAGGGCCACAGCTAATTGACTTCTTGTGAGCCAAGAGTCACAGTTCTGGATTTTCTGAAAGATCCCAAGGAGCTGTTGTGGTGGTGAAGCACAAAAATACACAAGTAGTATGCATGAAGAATGGAAAATAATCACTTAAATCTGCAGTAACTTAACCCTCTCCCCCCATAAAGATGTTATGAACAGTAAAATGTGGTGAGCAGAGAAGCATTTTTATGGAGGTTTGTTTTTAACTGACTGGCTTACAGCAATCTCCAAAACCCCTTAACAGCCCCCAAACCAAAAATAATCCCCTCTTCTCCTTTCACTCCAGATTAAAAGCAAGTGTCCATAAAATACAAACTGAATCCAGTTACAAGCCAAGATATGGAAATGGGCCACACATGAGAATCCTTCCTGTCATATTTTCCACTCCTGCTCTCCGAGAGGACCCCGTCTGGGAAAGCAATCAGGTTGCAGCCTGTCCTGAGGGTCGTAAAAGCTGGGCTGCAGCAGCCCTGGCCCCTGGCTTGGCATCCTGTGTGCACAGGGGCTGCGAGCTGGGAGCTGGCAACTCACTTAAAATCGCTTTGCCTGCTCCTGAAAGCTTCTGATGCCTTTCCCTTCTCGGCCGTGCTTTCTGCCCAACGTGCTCTGCACCAGCTGCAGGCTGATCCCCTGTACAGGATGCTCAGGGAGTGCTGTTACCTCTATCAGAAGGCAAATCCTGTCGTAAGTGTGGTATTCCCTGTTCCCTGCTTTGACTGGGGCAAGTGGGGAATGACTGGCCACATGCTGCAGAGAAGGACTCTGAGGGTGTATTTACCCCGATCTAGGTGTCTGCCTGTGATGGAAGTGAATCCTCCAGTATCTCCAGTTTGTAGATGTCTGAGTGTGAACAGATGAATGCCATGCACCTTCCTGAAAACCACACAAATCCTGCAGCTCCTGAGTAGAGCCAGGTTGTCCTGGAACCCTCAGTGGAGCAGCGCTGGGTCTGTCCAAGGTGGGGGATCTGCAGTGGATGAGGGCTCTGCTCTTGCTGGCTTGGGTGGGAGTTTTCTCCCTTCCACTCATGTGGGGGCTGCACATCCCTCATCCGTGGGCAGAGATGGTGAGGTTGCAGCACACAAAGTCATGCCAGCCATGCCAGATGCCACTGTCTGCCCTGACCTGGTTTTCCAGGGATGCCATGCACTGGAAAGGGTTGCTGAAATGTCAGCTAGTGGGCATTCCTGGAGGAAAACGTCCTGGTGTTTGGGATTGTTGCCCTGCAGTGGGGTTTGAGGCCTGAGCCTGTGCTGCAGCTGTGCTGTCCTGCAGGCTCTCAGCCACCCGGGGCAGAGCACATGTCCTGTCCTGCTGCAAGGCAAACAGGCAGCTTTCCTGGGAGCTCAGGGGGGCATGGATCACACAATGTGCTCTCCTCAAAAGTGCAGGCTCCGTTCCAGCAGCAAGATAGGGAGCCGGAGAAACGTCAGAGTTTGCATCCAAACTAAACACTGAGTTAAAAATAACCCCTGGGAGGCAATGAAGGGGAAACAAAGTGCTGTTCTTCAGGCAGGTGTTGAACTGGGACTCTTTCCTCCAGAGAAACAGAAGAAGCGAAGAAACAGAGATGTTGACTGATCCTTTTCTCTCTCAGAGAAGGCAGTGTGGTGTCTCCTGGAGTGTTAATAGGGGGTAGATATTACAGTGGAACGTGGCTGGGCTGCTGGCCCTAGCACCCAGCCTTCCCTCAGTGGTGACTTACAGCCACGACGTTCAGTCCCTCTAGGCCAGAGTAACATTTAACGTTGTGCTGTGACAGCAAATGTCTGTCTGAACAGAGTCCCCCCAGCCCGGCATGGGGGCTGTGGTTGGGGATCCCTTTTTCTCCTGTGGGCACTCACAGAGCTGTGCCCTCAGTGTGTTGCAGGTGCCATGTACATCACTGGCTTTGCAGAGTCCATTGCAGGTGTCCTGAGCCTCAGCAACATCTGGGCAGTGCGTGGCATCTCCCTGGCTGTCCTGCTCGGCCTGCTGGGGATCAACCTGGCCGGGGTGAAGTGGATCATCAGGCTGCAGCTCCTGCTGCTCTTCCTGCTGGCTGTCTCAACACTGGACTTCGTCATTGGGTCCTTTACGCACCTTGATCCAGGTAAAACTGGGGGTTCATTGTATTGGGGTCAGGAGGCATTAATTCCCTGGGGTTTTCTCCTTAGGTGTGTTTGGGAAGTGACACTCACTTGGGCAGAGGCAGAGCTCAGAGCTTTCCCTGTCCTTTGGTACTAACCTTTTTGAGACAACCCATAATTTTGCAAGGAGTGTTTCCAGACCATGACTGAAGATGCCTTATTAATTTAGGTGTTTAACCCCAGGCATTGAGCTCTCAATCTGTGCTTGTTATACTCACATTGCACTCAGAGATAGTCTAACAACACAGAGCATCTGTGTTTGCAGAGTTCTTCATAGCCTTCTGCTGCCTAACTCGGCATTAAGCACTGTGCTCATGAAAATGGAGGATTGTGACTTTGAGTTATGGAGATCTTGTCCTGGAGAACTCTGAGGTCACTTAGACCCTGGCTGTGCTGAGCTGTGCCATTCACTCTGCTGGATCTGCTGCCTGGGGCTGTGCTGGGGATCTGAGGAGGGAGCTGGGTGAGGCCAGGTGACTGCTGGGGTTTCAAGGAGCCACGAGTGGGAGTTCTCCCGTTAACGTTTCCCAGACTGAGTTCAGCCTGCAACGACAGCTCCAGCTCAGGCAGCGTGGAGGTTCAGGGCTCCCACCTGCAGCCCTGCTCACGCCTCAAGTCTTGTTCCTTTCCCTCCATGTGTTTGCTGGGAAACACGTCAGGCCGTGGGTTGCCGTGGTGGAAGGAGCTCATGAGTGCTGCAGTGGCCACTCCAGCACCAGTGAAGTGTAATTAGCTGAGTAAACAGAAGGTGTCACCTTTTTCTTGGCTTCCTCTGTGTCCAGCAGCACCTCGCGGGGGGGTTGCAAGTGACTTAGTAAAGTGAGTTTAAGGAAAGATCTTCAGTTTTCAGTGACAGCTGTGATTCAGCTGCTGGGCTGGGTGGCAGGAGGTGCCCTGTGGGTACTCCTAGTGCTGATGGCACAAATGTCATTCATGCTGCTGTTTCATTTTGTGCTGCCGCTGTGATGTGCGAGGACGGTGGCATGGGGACAGAAGCAGCTGCTCCCCTGTCAGACAGAGCCTTATGGAAAGGCATTTGCACTTTATATATAAAGTGTGTAGGAAATGCCCCAAATGAGAGCCTGTGAAAGTTTCAGCAGATACTTGTAAATGAGAATGAAGCAAGGACAGTTGTGTTTCTGTGGCATGGTGTTTTGAAGAGAAAGAGAGTGACCTGCTCCAAACAGCTGTGTTTCATAGGAAGTTGTTTTCTAAAGGAAATGGGACTGGGGGGATGTGTTGTATTTTGGTTGTGCTCGTAGGAGACATTTCTAATAGTAGAGAAAAAGGAATCCTTGAGGTTAGTCCTGATGGTAGGAAAGTGAATATGGGACCAGGAGGCAAGGATTAGAGGAATAAAAACATCAGCAGGAAACATGCCCAAGTTGAGGCCAACATTTTTGATTTCCTCCTGTGCCGAGCACTGTCATTTTGTTCTGACAGAAAATAGAGAAAGGAAGGGAAATGAGGTGGCTGAGCATGGCAGATGCTGCAGTTTAGCCATGGCTAACTAAAAACAGGAGGGCTTCTAGTGGGTGGAAGGACATGGGGCTGGTGGTGACCAGATCCAAGCCCCAAACGCCAGAGCAGCGCTGCTCTAGGGTGGGACGAGTGGCCATACAGCTGGTGGGGAGAGCTGTGGGTTTCTCTGCTTTCACAGACGCTTCCCTGTGAGTTTGGTTTCCCTCTGGGCTGGGTGGGGGGATCCTCCCGCGTCCTGCATTTCCCCAGAAGGCCTCTGAGTGGTGTGTCAGCACCAAGGGTGAGCGCTGGGCTCCACGGAGCCTCCTCACGCTGGGCTTTCTGCGCAGCATGGATGGAGGGATGCCTGTCTCTAGGGGTTGCAGCCACCAGCAAAGCATCCCTCCTGCGAGGAGCCTGCAGGTGGGACGTGTAGGTGGTGGTGCAGCTCCAGCCTCCATAGCCAGCTGGTGACAATGACAGGGTGCATCAAAGCCCAGCACCTGGGAAGCATTTGAGACCCCTTTGGGGTGGGCATTCCACTGATCAGCTCTCCACAGCCCTCAGGAGCATGCAGTTGTTTTCAGTTTGGTTCTGTGGCTGCAGCAGGGACCGAGATGCAAAGGCAGCGTGCAGGGAGAGGTGGTTTTCGAGGCTGGACCTGTGAGTTGGATTTTAGCTGACAGCTTGTCTGGGTTGTGTCCTTGTTTTATGGCAGGTTTATGGGGTTTCAGTTCACAGCCTCGGGTCTCAGTCTCTGACCCTATAAAACAGGCCTTGTGCAGCCATCCTGCCTTTTCTGCTGCTGCCATGGCAGCCTTTTCCCTCACTTAACATTTGCAAGTGCTGCGCACATACCAAAGGACTGCACATCTGCCAAGCAGCAGTTACTTGGATTTAAATAATCTCCAGGAATGCCTGTCCATCTTGAAGGTCTTAACCGGCTGCCTTTGTGTGGTTGTGCTGGGTGGAGTCCCCTGCTCTTCTCCCCGTTCCCGTGGCTCACACCCAGGCACACACCAAATCGGATATTGTCCAAGCACTCACTCCCTTCCTGTGGTTTGCCTTTATTTTTAGTCTGAGGACGGAGCATGTTTACACAAAAGGGGGCTTCTCAGCAGGGCTTCCTGCTGCTCTTTCTCCTTTTTTTTTCCCTCTCCCTTGCTGTGGCTCGCTCCTGCTCCAAGAGCCAGCTGGGCTCCTGCAGCCTGGAGCTGGGACTGGAGGAGCTGAGTGGCTGCAGCAGACAGAGAGTGCTCTGGGTCACTTGTCCAGATGCTGCTGACCCCAGTGGCCATGTCTGCCTGCTCACTGCCAGGCCACCCTGTCCCTCTGCCTGGCCCCCAGGGCTTTTGCTTTTTTCCACAGGCTGCCAGAAGGGTGGGGTGGGACTCGCTGATTTTTTGGAGTTAATCCTAAATCCTCCCTTGGCTTCAGCTGGCACTTCCCCTGGGGCTTGGTCACGGTCCCAGGCTGGGATCTCTGCCAAGGGTGGGTAGTAGGGAGAGGGGCTAACTGTTCTGTCTGAGAACCAGCCTCGCTGAGCTGTCTCTGCCCACTGACCTTAAAGTTCAGTCCCTCCTCCAGAAACAGAGACCCTCATGCTCTTTCCTTCACACAGAAGACATCCCTGTTCCCTGTCTCCCTAGGCACAGGTTAGTGTTTTTACCAAAGCAAACACAGGTGAATTGAAATCGGTCACGGCTCTACTTCTCAATCCGTAACCAAGGCCCAGCACTTGCCACAAATTTTCATATTAGCAATGCAGGGCTGTTTTGGCTTGTGTATGTCTATTTTAATGGTGGAGGTCCATACCTCAAAACCAGCCTGAGTTATTTTGGGAGGAGCAGTGAAAGTAGAGGAGAGGATGCTTCTCTCCCTGACTAGCTCCTCAGAACAGCATGTGAAACATTTTGGCCTTTTCATGTCCTGAACATTACAGTCACGGAAAAAAAGAAGATAAGCCGTCCGTTAATGCCCACTCTTTTATTTTCCTAGCATATCTCTGCTAATTTTTGTGTAGGGTGACTCCCAAATACTCCCTTTCAATTAGGCGCCTGCTTTCCTGTTTTGGCAGTGGCTCCCAGGTGCCCTGTTAAAGCAGAGAGGCTGTGGGAGCTCCTGGGAGGGCGATCACTGGGAGGAGGGCTGGTGTTAATTTGGCTGTGCTTTGATGGAGAGATGAAAGGAATCACAACATGAGCAAAAGGGGCCCAACAACAGCCTCTTAAATGCCTGGCAGGGGAAAAAAATAAATTATCTTGTTGCTTAATTCAGTAATTGTGTCCCCTTGGGCTGGGATTCCCCTGTCCTGCAGCAGATGGTATCATGTGGCTGGGGTGAGCGTGCAGCTTGGCTGTGTGGGGCTAAGCCCCTCTCCTCAGGCTGGGAAATCTGGGTAGTTCATTTCTCAGGGAAGCAGAGAGGTTTGAAATGCATGTTGCTGTCAGGGTGCTTCTGCTTGGGATTATTTTCCATGCAAACCACATCCTTCATGTCACCCACTTGGGTTTTAGCTTCCCAAAGTTGCTCACTCAGAGCCCAGAAAGCTCATTTATCATCTTCATTTATTCCTCTGAGGGCAAGTGCTTTGGAGGATTCATCCCCCTCCAATGTTCCATGGCCGAGCTGGGGAGCTGATGCTCTCCTATGGGTACCACTGGTGAGGAGCTGTGGGAGATGAGCTTTGCCTGGAGCTGCTCCAGTGGACAGGGAACCTACAATTGTTGAAGTGATTTATGTATATAGATGCTCTGGTGTCATAAAGAGCCCTCAAATGCTGCCTCTAGGGCTTTGATGGACTGAATTAATTAAAAATATTCCCTCAGATTGGTTATGAAAGTGATCAAAGCATCCTAACCAGGGGCTTTTGCTTGGCTCTGGCTTGTTTTATTTTATTTTTGGGCACAAGGGGTGTGCCCCAATATCATAGGATAGGGTGCAGGAAGGATGTGTGTGTCAGAAGATGATCTCCAGCAAATCCCAGAGGTTTTATCCAGGCTGATTGCTGACTTCCTGGCCTGAGACACATCTGGAAACTGGCATCAAATTCCAAGTAGAAATCACCGTGCAAGCTGCAGCAGAAAAAAAAAAACCCACTTTGCTACCGAGCAAGGTACTCACCGTGGTGAATAAAAGGAGGAGCTAATACACTCTTTATTTATTAAAAAACACGGGATTGCTTTTCCCAGGTTTTTCCAATTATAGTGCATTGAATGGCCCTGACATCACTCTTGAGCTGGGGCCAGCCTATTCAACAGTCTGGCGAAGACATTTATTAACTGGTTACCTGCCAATTGTCTGGGCTAGGAGCTGCGGGACAGATGTGTTTTGGAAAGTGATAACATTGTTAGAGGCCTTATTTAGATAGTGAGAGGAAAGCTACCCCACACTGTCCAGGTCCTCTGAAGTAGGTATTTAGCACAGCTTATTTAAAAGAAAAAAAACCCACAAGCAGTTAGGTTGAGATGTAACTCTGGCGCCCTGTTTTAGGTAGTTTTTCATGGTGTTTCCTTGCTGGAGGACATCCAGCAGTGGGACTGTGTTGTGGAGCAGCAGTCTCACTGCCGGCAGATGCTCAGGTGTCAGCACAGCTGCTGCTCCCCGGGGCTGGCACTGGCATCCCTGTGTCCCTGAGAGCAGGCAGGATTCCTGAGCCTGCTGCCCCGAGGCATCTCCCAGGAGGTGGGTAGAGAGGGGAGGAGGGCTCAGGGTCTGCGGGTCCCACAGGCTGGGCTCCACTGGGGGTGGATGCCACGTGCATCCAATCTGCTCCTAAAAATTTCCAGTGGTGGATCCGTTGCTGCATCCTTGGGGATCCTCTTGCTCTAGTCACAGCTACCTGAGGCTAACCCCCTCTTCCTGCAGCCTAAACCCCCTGTTTTGTGTCTCTTGAGGACGTGGCACAGTCTGGTGTCCTTCCTTTTTGCATTAAACCACCTTGCTTGGAAGACCCCTGGTGCTCTTTTTCAGTCTTCTCTTCTCAAGGCTGCTCCATCTGGGTGGCTGTGGGAGCAACAGCCCTCTGCCATGTGCTGCTGAGGATGAGGAGGGTCCTGGCCTCCCCTGAAACCCTAAAGTGTGCCACTGAATGTTGCTGTCAGGGACTGGCTGGGCCAGGTCCATTCGGAGGGTTTGCTGAGGTTGTTAGAAGTTTAAACTTGCTCAGTAGGTAATCCAGCTCCTGTTGTACCCAGGAGGTTTTGAACACATTGATTTAACCTTTAATTTCTTCGCTGTTTCTCTGTGAAGCAATGCTAAGCTCATCTTCCTAGAGCTTGTAAATAAATCCTGGAATACCTCGGCAGGCTTTGTTCCCTGCTAGAGTTTGCCCTTCATGTGGGCTTTCCCTGTCCATTCCTCCCATAAAACCTCCTGTGCAGGCTCTCCTTCAGCAGCAGCTTGTTTAATGCTGGAGAACTAATAAAACTGACTGCTTTGAGGAAGATATATATCATCCCACAATCTCTCCCTCTCTCCCCATTTCTGTGTTTAGATGGGACAGCTTTATTTAATTGCATTGATCCTTTTTCTCTTTTTTTGGTGCCACCACATAATTGTTTTCAAATGATGGAGATATTTTACCTCCTCTTTTTTCATCCCCCCAGTGTTTAATTCCAGTTACAGTTCAGCTGTGCCCTGAATGAGTTTTCCTTAGTTAGGGATTTAATTTATTAAGATAATTTCTAGATATTAGGTTCTTCCTCAAGCCACTTCACTTCTAGTTTGCATCCTCTCCCAGGCTAAAGAGAAAACTTTGTGTGGGAAATAGGTCCTTATCTTCTGTTTGTCATCTTCTCTCCTGGCGTGTGTTAACCATTTTTGGCCTATTTTGGCTGTAGATACAGGATTTTATCCTGGTTGTACCTTCACTAACCTGGATGGTGGCTCAAATGGTTCTTTCTGGTTTTCCTTTCTACATGAAGGGGGAAATGTATCCATTGAAAAATTGATTTTCAAAGGGAAAACGTATTCTGTGACTTACACATAATTCAATCAGCAATTTCAAACAAACAAACAAATCCTTTTAGGTAACATCATGCTCAACCTTTCCAAAATCAAACACTGTTTGGTTTGATTTGCATTCTGAAGGCAGACTTAAAGCTGTAGCTCTGTGTGTGTGTGTTGTATAGAGGATAATGAAAATCTTCCAAAATCAAGAACAAACTGTCATTTTAAATACAAAATCAAAAAGTCAACAAAAGGAATAGTTTCCTTTTGAAGTACCATTGTCATATGGATAATATATCCAGAATTTAGTATGGGAAGCCAGGAGTGTAGGATGCTGTAGTCATGAGTATGGCAGAAGACACATGGCAGGATCCAGTGGATTAAGATACATCATCTTTCTTTGGAAAGATGGGGATTTCAGCAGCATGGATTGGACTTTGTCCCAAACAATACATGGAGCAGCTCCGAGATGGAGGGGAGGTCACTCTGGAGAGCCCAAAGGATGTGTGTCATCACCGCTGCCACTCAGCTGCCACTAATTTTCCTCCAATTGTTGTGCCTTGACTTAGCCTAAATTCTGATTTCCCCAGCCTAGGACTTTCCACTGGAGAAGTTCTTCAGAGCCTCCCACAGGTGGGCACTCAGGGCATGACTTTCAAAAAATACCATTCTATAATTGATAATGATACCCCATTGATGAAAACTATTTTCCTAGGGGAAGGATGGAGCAAGGGGTGTTTTACTTCTTGTCCTCTTTGCAATGAATAAAATGATTTTCGCCAGCTGGTTTGAATACCATTGAACAAGCCAGGCTGCAAATACCATATCAAAAAATCAAATAGTAATGGAAGGATTTATATATTACAGCAAGTCTAGTGCTTAACATTAAATAATGTAAAACATAAGTGGAATTTATGAAGTTGAAACACCTGTGTTAAAATCTCTTCCTTTTTTTCTCCTAACCAGAATTTTAGAGTTTCTACCTGCAGAAAATATTCATTTTTTGGCTTTTTTTGGAAAAAAATACTAAACCCCACCAAACTGTAGAGACAGAGTAAGTGCCAAACAGTTCTACTAGGTACTTCCACAGGCACATTCCTAAGTTTTCGTTTATTTAAGCAGTGCTTTTGTGACGAGGAGCTGCCCATGCAGGCTCTCAGTGTGCTCTTGTGTACGTTAGTGGTTTTCCACTTTCCTGAGAAGCTGAGGCAGAGATAAAGCAGGCGCATGGGGAGTTGGGCAGAAGTGAGCATTTCCTCCCACCCAGTCCAGTCCTGCAGGAGATGTGGTGTGGCTGGGGGGAGTGTAGGCTACCTCCTGATCTGAGAGAGGTGACAGCATCCTGCAAACGAAAATTGTTCCATTAGCTAAAGACAAACATCAGAGACAGATTTAAGCAGCTCTATTTATCCTGCCTCTTGTGCTATTTTTAGCTGTAGGCCAGCTCCCTGTATTGCAGGTCCACTGGCTTTAGGGAGAAGAGGTGCTCATGATCTGGTGGCTCTCAAGGTTGGGATGCTCTGCGAGGAGATTGGGGGTGCCTTTACCAGAGAGGGTAAATATGCAAAGGGATGATGACCCTGAGCAGGTTTTTTTCAGGTTTCCTCAAACAGATCAGCCCCAGCACTTCTGCTCCAGTCTTTCCTACTTGCTCGAGGGTATTCATTGCACAGATTCCATCACTCCTCCATGCCTCCTCTAAGACCATTGCACTGGCTCATGCTAAACCTCTTTCCAAGAGCATCCCGCAGCAGGCTGATCTGCAGGATGTGCTGCTGAAACCCTGAGCAGCTCAAGGAGAGGTCACCCGGAGTTCTTTCCCTCGACAGCGCTGTCAGTCTCCACGCCTGCTAATTTGTCTGCTCGGCAGAGCAGTTTATGCACGGGGCTGATTCATCGCCCTGCAGCGAGATCGCTGGCAGCAGCAGCGTGACAGTCCCTGTGCTGCTCCTGCTCCAGTGAGAGCTAAATAACCCAGATTTGTCTCTGCCACTGCTGGTGGGGATACACCGGCATGGTGGAGGGTGGTTTTTGGGAGAGGGTTAATGTGGGATCCCCCAGAGCCCATGGCAGCAGGAAGCCGTATTGTGTGTTGACTTTAAACAGGAGGTTTGGGCGATCAGCTCTGGAGCAGAAAACAGGGACTCAGGAGGAACAAACACTCGCTGCTTCAGAAGGGCGGCGATTTCCTTTTGGGTAAACACGTCATTAATCTCAGGGAGCACATTCTTTTCCATCAAAAGATAAGGGATTCGAGTTGCCTTTCTCAGGGCTTGGCCTTTTTAGATTGTTTTAACTGTGGCTTTCGCTCCTTCAATTACAGACTGTGCATACTCTCTCTTTTTAGGTTTGCTGGGTTTATTGTGGGTGCAGAGAAAGTCTTGGGCAAGAGAACTCCTTCCTTGCTTTCTTTAAATTTGCTCTGATCCTTCCTCCCCACCACCCTCTTGCCAAATTTTTTTCCCACTAAAACTAATCTATTTTTTGCTACTTGCAGCTCTGACGAATTTGAAACGTAAGTGCGGTATTTTTCCTGATTCATGAAACAATCTCCCTACTCCTGATGATAAAATAGGAACTTATTTGTTCACAAGTGGAAAAATAGCAATGAGCTCCTCACCCCACCCTGGGCTGCCTCTTGCTGCTCAGCTTTGGTTTGGCCTTTTCTAGGATGTCACTTGCTGTGGGGCGTGGGGCGATGCCGGCTGTGGCATTTTTCAGCTGGCACTGTCCTGACACATGGGGTCACAGCAGTTGCAGAAGCGCTGCTTTTGCTTCGGCTCCCTGTGGCTTGGGGTCTGTGGCCACTCTGAGCTCTTTTGAGAGTAAATGTATTTAACTGTCATTTAGGGATGAAATTACAGAGGGAATTGAGTCCCTTTGCATTTTTACCTCCTCTTCTTCCCTGTGCTTTCTGCTAAGGGCTGCCAACGGCGACATGGGGTGGGGTGGGGTAGAGCAGGAGCTGAGGAGTTCCCACATCCTGCATCTCTCAGTGCCCTGGCAGCTCGGGCAGATGCTCTGCAGCCCTTCTGTGCTGATCTGTCAGTGTGGCCACATGCTGATGTGTTAATTGCGTAAGAGCTTCGTTTATATCACTGCATAATCATTGACCTGCATGTATTTGACACAAAACTTCCTCTCTGTTATTTCCCTCGCCTAGTTTAAGATTCTTAAAGAAGAAATGCTGAGACTGTGGGAGCTGCCAGCAGGCAGGATGTGGCCCTGAGGACTGAGATGAACCCAAGTCATGACATCATTAGTGACATATGGAGAGGGAATGATCCTGTATTTGGTCTTCTCCATCTGGGCTGGGCTGCACATGCCCCATCTCCAGCTATGGAGCTGTGCTGCTGCCCACAAGTCCAACATGGAGCTGACATGCTCCTGGCTTGCAGAAAATGTGCACTGATCCATGCTGACTCCCATGGCACAGGCACAGCACTAAAGTTGCAGTAAAGGCCAGCCTTGGTTTGGTGCATGTTGTCCCCTGGGTTGGTGAGTCCAGCGGTAGCTGACAAAAGACAGGGGCATCAGTCCCTTCAGGCTGTCCCATCCTCCTCAAGCTTTGCTCCCCTGCAGCTGTTCTCTTTTCTTTCTGTTTCTTCACAGCCTTTCAGCCCAAACCTTTCTACCCAAAGGTGAAGCAAGAGATGTCCTGGAAGATGTTAAAACATTTTTGTATTCCTGTACAAGTTCAGCAAAGGTCGTTTTTATTCTCTGTTCTTGTCAGCGCAGCTCTGCCGCTCAACACCCTCTGCTTCCATGACTCATCAGTTCCCTCACCATTCTCTTAGAGAACTGGGACTTTTCTGCTGGAAATCTGTTCATGCATCCCGCAGGTCGAGTGTCAGCCCACAGCAAGCGGAGCAGTGGTAGCATGCAAAAACCACCACGCTGTCCTCTGGCCACCTCCGGTGCTGCTTCCCTCTCCCTGTTTTCCCTCCAAGCCTTTCCACATTTTTCTCATCCTGTACCAGGCTGGCAGCAGTAGGGCGGTGCCTGGGAGTAGCAGTGGTAGTGTTGGACTTACCTGGGAAAAAATATTGGTAGGACCTCGGGAGTTGGAGCTGGGTAGTTGTGAAGGCATGGCTGCAGAAACAGCCCAACCTTGGAAGAGCTTGGGAATATGATTGTTAATGCTGGTGTTAAATGAGCCCAAACACAGGAAGCCAGGTGTGTTCATGGAGGGATGTGGAGGCTTGTGACTGCACTGCTTTGATTGATTTATTTCTCATTCTGTTGGGAAAGGTGATTCCAGTGTTATTCATGACCTTGGTACCCTCTTCATGCTTCTTTGATTATGCCAATCCACTGGAGACATGCACCATTTTCAGTGCCCATTACTGGGTGTGCTGCATGGCATTGCAGGGCTGTGGTTGTGGTCAGCTGAGCCCATGTCATTCTCTGGCACATCCAGCACTTCACTGAGGAAATCCAGAGCCATCCAGAATGTGGCTGTGTTGGTAGAGCTTGGCACCCAGAATGTGCCAGAGCCTCTTTCAGAGCTGTTGCATCAAATGACCCTGTGCTGTTTATTACCTGAAGCTGAATTCCAGCATTTGCATAGAGTGGGAGGGGAAACACAAAGATAAAGTCCTTGGGGTTTTGACAGCATTCATGGCGTTGCATCCTCTCTGCACATCCACAGTTTCTGTGTGGATGGTAAATCCTGTGAATCTGCAGTGCACACTGAGATGCTGAGGAACCTATTGCTAGTGGTGCTTTGGCATCCAAATTTTACTTCATTTAAGCTAGGCATGCCTGACCTTCGTCTGACAAGTGAAGATGCTGGTCTCATGTGATAAAGTATGGGTAATATTTATGTTTGGGGGAGTTTGGTGATCACCAGACCACGGGTGAGCTTATTCTGCAGGCAGGAAAAGATTTCATATTTCAAGGGCTTTTGGAGGGAGAATTTCACCCCTTCCCTGCTGTAGAGCATTCCAACCTATGTAGGAATTAATTTGATTTAGGCCACCCAGCAGTCATCTGATAGACCACAACTTCTGAGAGTTACAAGCCTGACAGGGCTTGACTTGCCCACGGGGGAGTCAACAGCTCAGGAGTTCCAGGTCTGTACCTTGCCCTTGGCCAAGAGTTTGGAGGAGGAAAATGCAAGCATGTGGTTGGTGAGGGGTGAAACTTTATCTCACTGCAGAGGTGTGTGTTCAGATGAGGATGGCAGCTGTGGGACCAGGCTGTGAGGACCATTCCTGTTTTCTCCACAGTGATGTGCTCTGTTCTCCAGCACCTGCACCAGGACCTCGGTCTGGGTGTGCTCTTGGACTTGAATCCAAGGGGAACAACATCCAAAGGATTTCAGAATTTATGCCAGAAGGGTTTAGTGGTGGAAGAAGAAATGGGAAAAAGATAGAGAGCAGAAATAATTATGCCAAGGATATATAATTACTCTTTGGCACTCCATGTCTTACATCACACAGGATTCTGAAAATGCTGAGGTCAGACCTGGGAAATGTGCTGCAAGACAAACACTTCCAGCTGTTCCTCTGAAAGCAAATCTCAGCAAGTACCTTCCAGGAAGGAATGTGTGGGCTCACTTATTTTGGAAAAGAAAAAAATCTCACCATTTCAACCCTTCAGCATTCACCTTTGTAATTAAAATCTCTAATCACAAGCAGAGTGCAATATATGACTGTCTTCAGGGAGCTGTTTCTTAAGGTGGTTTTCCATTTTTGCACTATTAAGCCCCTGCCTCGGTGCCAGGCTTTACTTAACCTTAAGCTTGTGAACAGGCTTATTGAATTTGGCCAAGACTTAACTAATCTGTAATGAGCTCCAGGTTGCCTGGAACTTGGCAGCACCGCTGTGCTCTGTGCTGTTGCATAATGGGCTGACCCTGTGTAATCACAGCTTCGCCTTGTGTCCCTTCTCCAACCTCTCTGAGTTCCCGTTCTGGAACCCTGGGCTTCATGGAGGGGCTGCCCTCGTAAGGGGAGTCCTGAGGGAAAAACTCTCCTGCTTTCATGCTCTTCTACAGGGTGAGAGGTGGGAGAAAGTACAAGAAAAGGCCAAATGTGGAAACCCACTGGGGCAGAGAGGGGATGCAGCAGTCACAGCATGATGAAAGCTGGTTCTTCCTCCCAGGCATCTGGGGTGGCTGGAGAGACCTGACCTGACCATGGCTGAGAATCCTGACCATCTTCTTCCTCCTCCTCTGGCTACATCAGGCTGCTGTGCAACCTCCTGTGGTCCCTTTGCATGTGTGAGTGGAGGATGCTCATCCCGAAAACTCTTCCATTTCAAACTTGCTAGGTTGTTTTTACTGTTTATTACATCATTTTAGTAAGAGTGACTGGAAGGACTTGATTTGTGAAAAATCACAGGAATAATTCAGATGTTGCTCTAAGTCAATTTGTTCCCCATTGTTTATTTAGATCAGCTCAACCACTTGAGAAACGCATTATTTGCTTTCTCCTTTTTGAGTATCCAGTGATGAAAATAAATTGTTACTGCTCTTTATTGTGCATTTCCCATAAGGCTGACACGGCACAGAGAAGGAACTGGATTCTTTTCTTCTAGCATGACACAGGCAAGAGTGTTTATAGCACTTCAGCTCCAGCCCTCTGCAAGCCAGCTGGGAGCAAGATCATTAAAGGCAGGATTTAGAGGCTGTGGGGTTGCATAAATTGATTGAGAGCAAAATTTTTCAGACAAATATTTTGTAATGAGCAAGGAGGGAGGAATCTGGTTTGGATCTCATGTACCCAGCAGTAAGCTGGAGAAAAAGACCTCCTTACAGAAAAAATGTATAAAACGATCTTGCCATGTTTGAAGATCAGAGTGCCAAATATAGACCCTATCGCATTTCCTTCCCTCCTCCTTCCGAAGCTCATCCTTTTGAAGTGCACTTTCAATGGGATGTGGATAATTGACTCTGCGAACAACTGACCGAGCGCTCTGTTGGTTTAACTGATTGGTCTCAGTTGCTGATTCCTGTTTTGTTTTGGATGATTTTCAGCCCAATTGCCCCATCAGCTACAATTAGTCGCATTAATATGACAGCTGAAAGGTCACAGAAGACTCGTGCCGGTCGCAGGCACGAGGGAAGGCAGGAGATGCTGCTAGCATGTTGTCCTCAGCCCTGTGCTCGTGTGCCCCTAAATTGATGGTGATTGCAAATCCTAGTCCGATCAAAAGGGATGTGAGGTTTGTTTCACAGGAGGGTGATTGAGAAATGAGGTTGTGAATGACAACTAACATTTGGATGAACTTCTCTTTAATTAGTCGGGAAGGTTCCTGGTTCTGTATACAGGGGAAATGTGGAATGGCCTCTCACCTGCCAGAGCTGTGAGGAGAGGAAGCAGAAGTGGGATGGAGTTGTAGGTACATCCTGTGGCCCTTTCAACAAATCCACAGCTGTCATTTTCTGTGGTTCCAGTGACATCTGCCATGGCTTTGGGCTTTTGTCTCTTACACAGAGGATTTCCACTTAGGGGAATTCCACTAGAAATTAAGTAGGAAAGGGAACAACATATGAATGAATGGAGCACAAGGGGATAATTTAATTTCTAAAGATTAATAGGGGTCAGATACACACAGGTGCCGATCAGTCATTGGACTCATGGGTCTCATGGTCAGTCTGTGACCATAATATGGCCAAAGTGGTACCACAGAAAATATAGACTGGTTGTACACTGGTCTGTACACTTGGCCTTTTGTACGAGGAAGGAAACAGAAGCCACCCAGAGTGCCTCCTTTGAATTATATAGCCCCAAAACACCACTGGAAGACCCCAATTGGAGATGGTTTACTTACAAAGCAGGATGCTGTGCCTGGTGAGGTTCTGCAACAATCTGGTTTTGGCTTGGTGTTATTTGGCATTTTTCTTAACTTCCTGGATGATGGAAAAGGGAATGTGTGGATTCAATTTGAAGATGACCCCAAGCTGGGAAAGGCTCACAGCAGCCTGGCAGAGAGAGGGCCAGGCTCTCAGATGACCTCCACAAACTGGGCAAGTGGTGTGAAAAGGACAATTTGTGATTAGGGAAAACCTGAATGATAGGAATATGTGAGAGCAAACCATCAAGAGCGGCTAGAATTCACTTCACAGGAGATTTTTATGAATCAGTGGGGCAAATTTCTGTCAAGTTTGTCAAGATGTATTTGATGTTGCTGCTTCAAAGCACTGGTTGGAGAAGGTCTGCAGATCTTCTTCGGGTGAGATGAATACTTTGTCCAATTTTTTAATGAAACATCAACATATCTATGAGGAGCACATACCTGGTGAAAAATCCCTTGGCCAAGGACCAACATTTCCCTCGAGCAGTTTGGTGGGAGCTCTGCAGCCAGGCCATGTGCTGTGCTGTCATGAGCATCAATTCTGGTTGAAGCCACACAGGCCTGGACTTACAGGAACATACAGCCTACACAAATTCCCCCTCTATTTCTCCAGAAACTGTACTTTCTGCAGACATCTGTGAGGTGCAGAGATCAGTGTGTTGTGCAGAGCTTATTCCCTGTAAATCTCATCTGGAACTTGTTCCTAGGGAAAATAGTGCTTTTAAACAGCCTAGCAGCAGGAGACCTCTTCTATCTCTGTGTTCCCATCCATGTTTGGGCAACACAATGAATGCAGATGTAGTAGGAAACTTTTGATTATCTATAGGGTTTTTCTGTGAAAACTTCAAAGCTCTGTGGTTAGTTATATTCTGAGACTTTAAATGGATATGTCTTGTGCTCAGAACTCTGATTTAATGTTCTGGTTTAATCTATTGTCCAAACATCATTAATGTTGTCTTTGAGGCATGGGACAGCTTTGATGGAGTCTTTTTTTAATTTCTGGCCATCACCCTGTGCAGCCATAAACAACATCCTGCCTGCTAATGAGAAAATTCAAGTTACTGCAGTCACATGTCTTGTGGAAATAGATTGTAGTGGCAGGAGAAGAAAAGGAACCAACTTTGCTCACTTTCCACTCCGAGCTGGCATGAGCATTTGGATTTCTGACAGGGAGGAGAAGTTTCCATGGATTAAGATACTTCATTAAAAAGCAGTGTTGCCTGTTAAAAATGAAATTATTAATTTCATAATCATACCAAGTAATTCCTTAACCTGCTTTTGTGAGTTTTCTTCTCTGTCTGTAAGCATCTAAAACCTTTCCTGATTAATGCCTTGTGTGTCAGCTGTCAGGCTTAGCTCTTCCTAACAAATTCAGGTTTGTGAAAGAACTTGACCCATCCTTCAAGTGTGCAGTGAGGGAGTAGGATCCTCCATTATGTACCCAGTAAACCAGGTGCATGACACTGGTATCCTACCCATCGCTTTCCCTTCTCCCCCATCTTCTGTAAAACTTGTCTGGAAAGCAAAACTTGTGTGTGTGTGTGACCTTAGAAAGATGGGGCAGGAGTGGCAGCTCTGGTTTGTGCCTTCTCCCCCACCATGTAAGTTGACATCCATCCTTTCAGAAGGTCCTTGGAAGCAGCCCCTGCAGCTGTGTGTGTTTAGAGGGTGGGTGGTCGCTGAGAGCAGCTGGAGGGGCTCCTGTAGCCCTGGTGGTTCCTGAGGTTCTCCTCTCACCCTCCATGTCTCCGCAGAGCACGGCTTCGTTGGCTACTCGGAGGAGCTGATGTTCAACAACACACTGCCAGACTACAGCCAGGGGGAGTCCTTCTTCACTGTTTTTGGAGTGTTTTTCCCAGCTGCCACAGGTACAGTTAAGTTTTATCCTCACCCCTTTTTCCTCCACAGGAACATTTCGGAGATGGGCAGAAGCAAGGAGAGCTCCTCTGGGCTGCAAGGCAAAGCAAGCAGGACTGTGCTTGGCCATAGCAGAGTAGACCCAAGTGATCAGTTCAAATGTTCAGACTTCCCTCCAGCATCTCAAATTTTTCACTCTTGTTCACTTGAACAAACTCTTCTGTCTCTGTGGTTAGAAGCTGCTGGTGAACTCTAGGGGGTTGATGTGGTGGAGTAAATCCTTCCCTGCCAAGGACAAGGCTGAGGCACGGATCTTGGCCAATGCTGTCAGGGCCGGAGGTATTGAGCCTATTTAAAAGGGCTGATGATGATTTCTCATGTCAGATAAGCCTTATGACTTGATTGCATTGGGAGAGTGGGAAGACCACAGGAGGACTTTCCCTCCATCCTCACCTCAGCAGGTGGCTGAGCTGTGCTGATGCCATCGCCCATGCTGGACCCACCATGATGTCACAGGTTCATCTTTGTGTGTCTGCAGAGCTCATATTTATGAGCTTAATTAAATACCTGCGTATTATTCATTCCCTAAATTACCAGGAAGGTGCATGTCCCCTTTCCAGAGCTGACAATCTCCAGGGGGAATGCAGTAACTATCAGTTGAAGTTACAATACCTTTTGTTGACGCTGGGTGTTTTTACTTATAAAAAGTACTGATTATAAGCAGTTTCCATAGAGATGAATCCTTGGATTACACAGTGAATTTTCAGAGGATTAGCTCTAAGCAACTCATGGGAAGTTGCAGCATTGCTGCGGTAGAAGGAGACAAATGAAAGGGTTTTGTGGAACAGACAGGTTGGAGGAATGGTCTGGTAGCAGAAGTCACTTTGGCAGGTGCACCTAGTGCAGGACGTCAAGGTTTTCTTTGAAATCCTCTCTCCCACCTTATCAGGCTGGCTATTGCCTCTGTGTAGACTTCCTCCTGGAAAACTCACCTTCCTGAACTATTGGCACTATGGAGAAAATGGCTTTTGGCCTCTTTTTTGTTGTCATTTTTGACTGGCCCCAGTGAGTCCCCAAGAGAAAAAGACCTCCCTCATGAACTCTTCCAATGGTGCAGGAAAGCAGGCTTTTTTTCCAGTTCCTTGGTTATGGAAGAAGGAGCAGTTATGACAAAACTGCAGAAAATTACCGTGATTAGCCATATTAAATGATTCTTCATCACTGCTAATGCTTGGCTGCTAGGAAGAATGCCAAAGCTAATAGATACAATTTGTTTAATGCCCTGGCAGCCTGTTGCTCTGTTCAGTTAGCAGTAGTAATACCAGTAATAATGTCAAACATTCTCTGAAAATACAGTTTGAGATGATGTATAATTACTCCAGTAGTTAACATAGGTTTTTTTATATGTTTTTTTTAATTGCTTGGTTGTTTACAGGATTTAAATTATTCCTTCAGAGTAGCAGTGCCAGTGGTACCATATAACATCACTATAGCTCTTGTCATTGCTGTTAGGAGCACTGTGGAGTTCAGGAGCCTCATAAAACGCAGGCTGTGTTTGATGCTCTACACAGAAGAGCTTGTGGTCTGATTGAGAAATTTCCAGGATGGGAGTCAAGACTTCTCTGCTGCAGACTCTTCCCTGCTGCAGACTGCAACCAAGTGGCACTGAGGAATGACAGGGACAGGTTAGCACTGCTCCCAGGCTGTCCCCTCCAGCCTGTGGTCCTCCCCACCACCATCCCCAAGTGGTACCCACCTCTGCTGGAACCCCCACAGTGACCCAGCTGAAGCACTGGAAAGAAAATCCTTTGCCTTAAAATACAACAGAAATTTGGGGAGAGGTTTGGCCAAACAACATGCTGTTTAGTTTTGGGTTACACAGAGCCAGTTCTTTGATCCAGAGCAATGTTCTGTTTATCTTTAATTGTTAAATGTTGTGTTTACTCTTCTTAATTTTTAGCATATGCTAGTTTACAATTTAAGATGCTATTTTGATAGCAAAGTTTTTTTAAAAAAATGTTTCGGAAATTGTGAAACAAATTGTTTGGGCCTTTCTGAGATGAAATGTTCCTCTTTGAAGTGAAACTATTTCGATCTCTTCAGGATAGGCTTTTTCCTCTCTCTCTGAAATGGCTATCTGAATTGAACCAGTTTAAGTTTGGTCTCTGGGATAAACAGAAAAGTGGTTGTAAGTTGCCTATTACCACCAGACATAGTAATGAAACAGAAATGTCTGAAATGCAGGCTGGTAGCTGTAAAAGCAAAGGGCAGCCACCTCAGGAAGGGGAGCAGGGCCTGTGGGGAGACCCTTGCCAGGGCCAAACAGGGAGGAGGTGCAGCTGGGGATACAGGATGGTCATCCCAGCCTTTGGCAGACCAGTAGCAACGTGCTGCTTCCTACGAGCATACTCCTTGGATTGTTTTGCTCCAGGTCAGGTTGTTTTCTCTACTCCTCTGTGTTTTATTGGTATGACTCCAGCAATGTGAGTAAAGTTATCCCAGTTTTACGGTTGAGCGCTGGTAAGCAGGGGCTGCTCTGTTTGCTCCCTGTGCAATAGCTGCTTTCAGCATTTCAGCTGGATGTTCAGTGCAGCTGGCTTTATTCCCCCAAGTTTGCCATTTAATCATAGGGAAGTAGCGGAGCGATCCACAACATAAAGTAGCTGAGCGATCCACAACATACATCCAGAGCTGGCCTAGATGGGAGAGCATGGGCAAGGAAGACTCGGATTTGCTGGCTTCAGTCAAAAGCCTGAAACTTTGGAAGATGTGAATGTGCCCCTGTAGAGATGCTGTGCATTAACCAGATGTTTTTCTACATGTTTGTAAATACCTTCTTAAAGTACACATTTTGCTGCTGTGCTGTGATAGGTGAACACTTGGCTACTCACCCAGCCAGGGCTTTTCAACAGGAAGGGAGTCTCAGGAGCTGCCTGCCCACAGTCAGCTCCCAGCAGCAGCCACACAGCCGTCAGTGCATTTTCAAAATGAAGATAAATGCCCTTTCTGTTGTGCAAAAAGTGTTTTTCTACCAAATCCCCGAGGTTTTCTGTCTAATGAAAGAAGTGTGTTGTCTTGTGATACAAGAAAGTAAGATGTCGTTTGAAGCGGTGTTAGTGGAAAATATCATCACACAGAAACCAGTTCTGAAACAAACCATATTTGGCACTTGCAAAATGACAACAAATAGACTTAGAAGTTTTGGGCTAAGTTATCAGATGATGTAAACTGGCACAACTCCATTGAAGTCTATGGCGAGGTGCCAGCTTACATAAGTGGAGAAGCTGGCCCTTTTGAAAAATTAGCTACAATTCTTAGATAAGATTTTCCATTCTTCCTCTCCTGGGTGAAGGAAAAAACCCACCTTTTCTATTTTATAGTATGCTCACTGAAAAATGCACTGGGCGTTCGCAAGAGCGATGATATCTGCAGTTCCAAACCATGGCTGGTGGAGCTGATGGTTTGTCTAAAACACAGTGTAGGTGGTCCCTCAATGCACGTATCCACTGCCTGGATGATGCCCAGGACCAGATTACCCTGGGAATAGCAGCAATGTACAGACTGTCTCAGCCATAATTTCCTGGCTGGGTTGACTGTGTTTTCATGGTTCTTTGTCCAGGAGCTTTGTCACTATCTGCTGCTCTCTAAGATAATAGCCAGTGTGGAAAATCCAGCCTGCTATCTCATTGAAACAGAGAGGTGGATCATTTTCTCCATGGACAATCTGCAGATATGATTGCTTGAGTTCAGAAGGGATTGGCCATTTCCCTAGGGACAGGCCTTGTGGCTGAAGGAAGGAACATCCCGATTTCTCTGTGTTGCTGAGTTTTAAATGCAACTGTGGGGTTTTTCCTCTGTCGAGCAGCCAGAATCTCTGACAAGGCTTTTTGTGGCTTCTTGCAAGTCAGATCACCTCTCTGGCAGGGGGTGACCGAGGCTATGGATGGTGGAGATTGTTTTGGATTTTTTTTTTTAAATTAGTCAGGTTGTCCTTTCATTGAAAAGTGGGTTGCTTAGTCAGCTGTTTGCAAAAGACCCTCTCAGAACTGGTCTTTGGCAGCTGTCATCCTGTCTGGAAAATTGCTTTTTGGGTGGTGGTTCAGAGGTGGCTTTGGCATTGTCCATACATCTGTACTTCCAGATTGTCCACACTTCTGCACTGATCAGAGTCATAATTGCAACACAGAGGAGATGGCTTTGGCCTGAGTGGCTGAGAATATCTGAGTTGGTTCCCTCTTTGGTGGCCTTGACCTTTGGTCGTGGAACCCATGAGACTCTGGTGACCTCCTGGGGACCCTGGCAGAAGCTAATGGCGTGCAGTGGCCTGGGTGTGACCCCTGGTCACTGCAGGGCAGGAGGTCAACCATCAGTCTCGAGATCCTCTTTATGTGGGCTCTGGGAAGTCATCTCCTGGCTGCTCCTGAGCGTGTGTGGGTCTGTGGGAGGGAGGCAGAGAGGCAGCCCAGGCTGTGCAGTCATTGCTGGGCTGATGACTCACGTCTTCAACTTTTTATGTTTGGTCCAGAAAATGCCATTTTGGTGTTTCCCCAGTGCTTTGCTGAGGCAGGACTTTGGATGAGAAAGAGGTGACTCAAGCTGGAAGATTTAAAGGTGGTGCCAGATGTTTGGGAAACTTGGCCAAGAAGCACACGAGATTAACAGCTGTCCTCCTGACAACAGTTTGTTCCCTTTGGAAGAAAAATTCAGAGTATTCTGAGTTTTCTGCATTGTCTCTGAATTGCAAAGTAGTATGTCATCAAAGAGTGGTCCACAGAGACTTTATTTAGCATATTTGTGACCATTTCCATGGACTTCTGTCTTCCTAACTTTTCTCACCTCCAGCTAAGCCTATTGTGTAGCTGTTTGAAAGGAGCAGGGCTTGAACACTGCGTGGAAGCTTTATCTAGAGAAAACCAGAGCACTTGACAGGCTTTTAGCTGTGCTGTTCAGAAGTACATCCACAAAATAGTCTTCCAGGAGAAAATTAAGAGCTTGATTCGTAATGCTTTCAGTATGGTGTCAAGGATTCAAATCTGGTCTGAATCTGGAAGAAAAGCTTTTCCAGGAGCTGAGGAATGCCAGGACTCTGTGGGGACCAGGAGCTGTTGTTGGGGCCCTGGCTTCAGGGTGGAGATGACAGAAAAAAGATGGCTGGTGACTGGATGGATCAAGGGGGAAAAAGAGATGATCAAGAAAAAAGCATTAGTAATAAATAAATAAAACCCTGGACGTGTTTGGCAGCGTTTGAGTGCCTTGTGCCCATTTACATGCTCTCCTCATGGCAGGGCAGTGAGGAGAGGAGGTGTCACAATTCCCTGTGAGCAGATGTGGAGATGGTGCTGTGAAGATGCACAGCAGAGCCTGGGACAGAGCAGAGCAGAATTCACGTTCCATGATTAGCAGCACAGCCAGTGCTGACAGCCCATCAGCAGCCCTGTGAGGTCTGTAGGGAATAAGGAGGCATCCATCTGGCTGATTTGGGTTTGTCCCCTTTACCCTGAGATTGGTCCCATGGCTCTTGTCCATCCTTCATCTTGGGAAAAAACCCTTCCAAGCAGCAATCAATGTTGGAGTTTTAAAATGCAGTGGGCTGTTGCTGATTTAGAGCTGTAGTCACTCATATTTGCAGCTGCAGAGACTGACTTTGTCATTCTTCTGCCCTCTGAGCATGAGGAATGGCTGCTGGGCTTGGCAGCGTGGTGGGCTGGTGTGCGGTCAGTCCCCTGCTGCTGGGGCTGCCAGATGCTGGGAGTGCCATGGCACTGGCATCCTCCTTCCCATTGTTCTGTGGTGATCTCACCCTGGCCCCAGGGACCATGCCATCAGCACTGCTGGCTGGCTCCTGGCCCACGTGTCCTTATGAAGACGTCAGCCTGACATCCCAGGGGTGGGACGGTGACAGGCAGAAGGTTGGCGTCTTAAAGTCTTTGGTCCTGCCTTCAAATTGTCCAAATTCTCATGAGGATTCCAAATCGCAGATTTCTATTTATTTATTTTTATTTATGGCAGATACCTGAAGTGTTCTGGAAAAACTTCTGTCCTAATGCAACAGGGGAAGCTGTGTTTTCTTGACAGGTCTGGTATGACTCCTCCTTCAGCTATGGACAAAGCCCCTTAACCAATCTGTACCTGGGCTTTCTAGCCTTCATGAGGAGACTGTAATCCTCTGCTTCATCCTGTTTCCCTTTCTTGCGTCTTTAGATGGTAATTTTTTAGGCTAAGGACTGTCCCTGATTGTATAATACTCTGTACTCTGGCCTAAAATAACAGTTTAGTATTTTATTCTTAGTCCTACCATGTGTTTTCTACGTGACACTGGGACAATTGCTTGCCCTCTCAGTGTTTCTTTTCCTATCTGCAAGGCAGAGATAATGCCTACTTCCAAAGCAGATCCCTTGGCTGGAAGGTGCCACCTACGTGCCGAGAGCACTGTTATTCCCTCTGCTAATGTGATCATCATTTAATATGGACAGGACAGGCTGTTTTGTAGCTGTGGCTGTCCCCTGTGAATGCAGGGACCTGTAATGCATCTGGTCTGGGGGTTGTGCCACCTGCTGCATGTGCTACCATGATGAACAGTGGCATTTCTCTTTTCAACAATTGGGCAGCATTGTCTTCTGTTAGGTTTGTATGGAGATAAGATGGGTTTTGTTCACATTCTGTTTCTTTTCCTCCCCCAGCACTGTTCAAACTGGACAAAGGGCTTGTTGACATGTTAGTGGTGACTTGCTTCTGTTAAAGACATGAACAGCTTTTACCAAGCAATTGATGGGAGCCAGTACTCATCTGTGTGGCCGTGCAATTAAGTGATATAGTTACTGTTCTGAAGCAATCAATGAACTGATTGATTAAATTATATTACATATTGCAGTGTGTATTATGTATACCATAACTTACATCGACTCTAAATTGCACTTGTGTCTGCAAAACACAGGTGTGATGGCCGGGTTCAATATGAGTGGAGATCTCCAGAAGCCTGCAACCAACATCCCTCTGGGCTCTCTGGCTGCTATTGGCACCTCGTAAGTCATCAACTGGGGAAAATTTGCTCTGGAGACTGCCCTGAGTATGACCAATCCATTTCATATTCCCATCAACCTTTTATTACTCAGCCATCTGGAAAATTAACGCATGGCTCTCATTCAAATGGTCATCCATTACCACCACGCACTCTGGGTGGGTTAGAGGAGACGTCTGTTAGTGTGGATGTGCTCAGTCCTTCCGCTGCTGGGTGGGACCTGTGCTGCTGCTGGGATGCTTGTGCTGCTGCAGAGTGGGATGCAGAGTTCCCCAAGGCTTGGGAGGGGGTGATTTTGTTGTTCATTGCTGTTTTATTTCTCTTTTTTCCCCCTTGCTTTCTTTTTCTATGTAAATAGAAAAGAAATATCAAAATTTTGTATTTTTTATTACTAAGAAAATGAGGCCAAGAGGGGTGAGACGACCTACCCACCTGCAAGAGCAGGAAAGCAGAGAAGTCCTGCATCACCAAATAGTGCTCTTCCCAAGGAAATGCTACTTTCCAGGAGAACTTTCCACTGTTACATATTTTAAAAAAACCAACCCCAAAAACCCCTCAGTAGGTTTTTCTGCCTGCTTTCATTGCCATCTAAATTGCCTTTGAAATTATTACTTTTAATCGTGTACCGAGGTTCAGTCAGGAAGGAAGGGTCTTCATAATCTGGAGAGATTCCTGCTGAAATTGGGATTCCACAGGACACAGAAGTACCACATGTACCCATCTGTCCAAGGCTGTGCACATTCCCTTCTCTGCTCCCTGGGCTTTACCGACAAAATCGTCGCCCATCCTGAGTGCTGGGAAGGCCAGAACACCAGCAGAGGATCCTGGCTGAGGATGCAGAGCAGGCTGGCTGTGCTGTTAGTGTTACTGCCAGATGGGGGGACCTGTGTACCTGCAGAAGCACAGAATCACAGAATGGGTTGGACTGGATGGCCTTTAAATGTCCCTTCCAGGTCCCTTAAAGGTCCCTGCAAAGAACAGGGACTTCTTCCACCAAATCAGGCTGCTCAGAGCTCTGTCCATCCTGACATTGAATGTTTCCAGAGATGGGGCATCCACCACCTCTCTGGGCGACCTATTCTCATGTTTTACCACCTTCATCATGGAAAATTTGTTTCTTAAGACAGTCTGAACTGACCCTCTTTTAGCTTAAAGCCATTACCCTTTGGACTATTGCTACAGGCCCTACTTAAAGGTCTGTCCCCAGATTGGGATATTTCCCCCATTGCCCACCTCAGGAGTGCTGGTAGCTTCCCCTTGGGGTACCTGCAGCCATGCTGCAGCTGTCCTGGCACATTGTAGTGGGTAAGTATTTATCCAAAATAAATAAATTTCAAATTTCTCCTTGGAGCTAAATCATGCAGGAACCTTGCAGAATGACTGAAGACCCAACTTGTGGGTTCTTGACTCTCTCCTGGCTCTCCTAATGGCAGAATTCTCAGTGGTCTTGTCTTGCTGTGAAGAAATTGGTTTATTTTTATTGTTTGCAGGTGGTTTCTGTACATGGTCTTCGTTTTTTTGCTGGGAGCCATTTGTACTCGTCAGTCACTCCGCTATGACTTCATGATAGCAGAGAAGGTAGCTTGTGGTTTTATATAATGGTGCTTTCAAGTTGCTATCTGCCTTACTGAATGCTCGAGTTTTCCAAAAGCCTAAGGAATTTGGGTACGCATCCCTCATTAAAATTCAGGGGGATTTCCCCGTTGCAAATCCCAGTGTACAATTGATTTGAATAGCTTTGCATTCACCAGCAATATCCAGCAATGCCGAAGCTTGGCATAATCACCCAGCAATAGCTTTAAGAGCTAAAGTATGCTAATGTGGTCTAATGATAAATGCTGTATTTTATTCAGTGTATCCTTTCTCGTTGGTGAAAGCTTAGACCAAATTGAAATCTCTAAAGAACCCCCCTGCTTATCTTTACTAAGTCAAGCGAAGCTCACATTTCCATATCAGACTGGCTGTAATTGCAGGGCAAGCAATAGGATTATTAAACTCGAGACATTCCACACAGAGTATTTACACGAGGGGGGTTTGAGGGGCAACACACAATGAACCTTACTCCTGCAGGCCTCTAAAAAGAGAGCAAGAGATTTTGGTGTGTGCCATTGTCTTGAAGGGCTAATTTTCTGTTATTAAGTGTTATCCAAAAGCATGGGTTCACTGTGTTTGACACTATTTCTTGTGATTTGTTTGGAGTTGAGAAGTTTACGTAGTTTGATTTGTAACATGGTTTTGATCTAAAATGTCAGCTTGAAATTCTGGCTTTGTTTCTTAAGTAATTGCAGCTCTAAACCTCTTCCACCCCCCAAATAAACTCCCAATTATTGGTAGGGCTCTGCCACTTCCTGCTGAGGTAAAAAAACCCACCTCTGTTTCAGGTAAAAAAGGGAATGAGCCTGCCTTCTGTAAGGCAACCTCTTTGTATGTCAGTGGCTTAATGGGCAAAAAGTGCAGTAACCAAAAGAATCAGCTCTAAATGAATCTGCTGAAGGGAAAGAGATTGTTAAAGCTGTGTTTTAACTTCAAAACCTTCAGGGGGGAAATGAAAAATCTCCTAGTAAAGAATGAGAAGATATTAAAAAATGTCAAATATAAAAAATAAACAAGCAAATAAACAACCCCCCCAAAAAAAGCAAATTCAATTTTCTTTCCCCTAATACCGAAAAAACAAATGGTGCAATCCCAATATTCATATTTCTTCTTTGAGTTATTACAAACTGCTTTAGATTTTAATGACTTTGGAGAGAAGGAGGGGGGAGAGATCATTACTTCTCCAAACTCTCCCTTTCTATAACAGGTGAGCAAGTGCTTGGCTGCTTCTCTCTGTTACAATATTTGTTTGGCTCTTTAAACATAGAAATGAGATTCAGTAATTTCACTTCTAAATGAGCTCCAACTGCCAATTCCTTGCAATGTATTCACACTCTCTGTGTTCAAAACCCACAGCAAAATCTTTCATCAGCCTTGGTGAAAGGGACTCTTCCCCTCTAACCCTGATTTGAATGTCAAGTAGCACATTTAAATGCAAGCATTTTTGGCAGCTAAAATAATATATGATGTCTGGCACAACTGTTTGTTTCTTCCGAGTATTTCTCAGAGCAGGATAGGATTAGAGGAGAGGGAAGGGAGGATTCCCCACTGAGTGTCTGTCTGTTGGTCTAATCAGAGCTGGTATCTGCTCATCTTTGCCTCAGGTTCCTTCTGTCCCACAAGATACAATTCACAAGGCCAAGTGGATTTTCATGGGGAAAAGAAATTTTGTGGTAGGAAGTTTGAACTGTTCTGGATCATGGCATTAATTTTACATGCCTTCCCCAACATCAAGCTCTTTATGGCTTTTTACACAATCTCCTTTTTTGCTGCCTGCAGATTTCATAGAGAAGAAAAAGTCTGATGTAGCTTGAATCATGTTTAGCCATGTAAAATTTTATAATTCCTTCTGATAAAGCATGTGCCACCTGACTTCAACAGGGGCAGAAGCTGGGAAGACCCATGTTCATTTAGACCTTATTTTCCACAGGAGGAGTGGTGGGAGCAAAGGACAGGTGGGATGCAGGGGACTTGCACTCGGTGACATCTTCTGCCCCAGATGTCTGTCTGCACCTCCAGCACTGCTCCAGAGGAGTACGGGCATGTTGGATCTGGGCCAAAATGTGGGGTTTTTCTCTCTGCCTGGCCTCTGTGCTGGTGTTACCCCCATGCCTTGCCATTCTCTGTGCCTGGCTGCTGGGGGTGGCTCAGGTGCCCCTAGACCTTGGTTTCCTCCGTTTTTTCTGTCCATATCCTTACACTGTGGTGCCAGGAACTCTCCCATTTGAAAGCTTTCTTGCACAACGTTTATATTGTGGGGTTTTGTGTATTTGGGTGGGGTTTTTTAGATATGCTGTCTGTGCCTGCAGCTCTTGACAGAAGGGTCCTGCTTAGGGGGACCCCAGTCCTCACTTCTGTGTGACAGAGCAGGAGCTGCTCTTCCTTTCCCTCCACACCTGCAGGAGATGCTCCCAGCTTGAAAGGGTTTACAAAAAAACAGTTCTAAAACCAGCCTTGTTAGCACTATGGCTTTAATTTTTTTGTATTTTTTTTAAAGTTTCATGTTGTCCAAAGGAAATTCTTGTCTCATTGAAGACAGGAAAATAAGGTCATTGTATTATATCCTTTGGAGCGTGTTTTGTGAGATGCCATTTACTTAAGTGGCAATTTTGATTTGGTTTTACTGTGGGTTTTCTTTCAGGATTGGTTTTCCCCTCTGAGACACAGGGGTTTGTCTTCCTGTTTTGGATGGTGGGAAGCCTGGGCAGCTTTTCCTGTATGATGTGCTCTGTATATAAGTGATCTCGCCTGAAATAAACTCACTTCCAGTTACTTAAGGGGAATCTAATAGCTGCTGCTTTGCTGCAATTGCTCCAAGTGACAAAGAATTTCTTGGATATGAGCTTGTAAAATGGTTCTGTCGGTACAGGATGTTCAGTATTAAATTGCTTTTATGGGATAATTTTCCTGTATTAATTGCTTGTACTTTATACCACAGACCAATTAAATTGCTGCTTTCCCAGGGCTCTCTCTGTTCATTTGACAATGTTACAAAATATATGTGATCTCTTAAAACACATGTATTTAAGGTTGCTTGGGTGTCTTTAAGGCCCAATATAATGAAATTTGCATTCTTTTTGCTTCCTCCAGGTATCTTTGGTGGGTTTTTTGTTTTTGCTAGGGCTGTACATCTCATCCCTGGCCTCCTGCATGGGAGGGCTGTATGGAGCACCCAGGATCCTGCAGTGCATCGCCCAGGAGAATGTGATCCCCATGCTTGCCTTCCTTGGACGTGGGGTTAGTCATCCTTTCCCTGGGATTGCTGTCAAACCTTCACCTGGATTGAAGAAGCCAGGGATTTCTGTGTGTCTGTAGAGTGAGATGGAGGATGCATGAAATGCAAGAAGGGGAAGGCTCAGGATCTGGTATCCCATGCATAGGCAGAAAAGCCAGGAAATGGGTGGTTTTATTAAAAAAAACAAGTGTCCAATTGCCTGTGATCCTTTCCCTGCCTGTCCCCTGTGTGCATTGCCCCTGTTCTGAGCCCTTGGTGACATGGATGATAACTGTCTCTTTATCTTTTGTCTGTTTTCTTTTTTCCTCTTCTTTCCTGCACATTTTCTTTGATCTGTCCCTATACTCTATGGTAACCTCATAGCTGAGTTCATGAGCATTCTTGATGCTGTGGATTCAGTCTGTGTGTGCTGGAGAAGAGGACATTTCTTTGTGAGATAAGGTGCCTTTTGGACACTATTAAATAAAAACAAAGAATAAATTTGAAAGGTTAAGTTAGGGGGCTTCTAAGCTTTAGATGTGCCTTGAAACAAAGTCTTGCTTGGAATGTGACAAGAAGATTTTTCTTTGCTTCGTGAATAATCAATATCAGTAGATATCAGTCAAAGTATCAGTCACCAAGGACTCTGTAGTCTTGGGCTAAACATCTATTCCCATTTTCTGAATTGGTAGAAAATAATTCCATCACTCTCAGTAACCTGCAGTATCTAACTGTCTGTACAGAGTGGCTGAAAAAGCCTTATGATGCTTTGCTCCAACAGAGCAGCTTGTAAATACAGAAATATATTTTTCAATATTGGTATTTACGAAGGTTTTAAAATATTTAAATGTTTTAGAAGTATAATAATTTTATCTCCATAGTTTTCTGTTTCTCAAAGTAATTTTCTAAACTAAAAGTTATAATAATAGCAAAAATAATAGTAATAATTGTAGGGAAAGCAGGAACAATAATGATTGCAAAAACTTTCAGCTCCTGAAGGCAGTTTTTAGGTGGTCCCAGAATAGGCCATTCTCCCCTTAGCAAGCCTTGTGAAATTCTCAGTGGTTTAGCAAAGTTGATTCCCTCTCTTTGATATTTTTCTGTCTTCCTGTCAGATTTTCTGCTCTGAACTCCAGGTAGAGTGCCATGATGGGAAGGGCTCAGAAGGAGGTGAGAAATCGAAGGCAGATCACTTTTCCCTCTTCTTTCTCTCTGCCACCTTGGAAGTTTTTTAGATTTGGTTTATGGAAAGTAAATACATTGAATTTCTCCTTACCAATCTATTTCATATCAGATCTTCTTTTCCATGGTTGAAGACGGTGGTGTGGCCACCAGAACCCCAGCTGATTGGAAGGACACAAATGTTTTCTGTAGAGTTAAACCCAAGCCAGATGCATCCTGAGATCATCCCATCTGTTCCCCATCTCAGTACATCCTTCTGAAACAAAAGATGCCTTCTGAGATCTGTGTTCCTTTGTCCCTGAGATGTATTTCTATTCATTCTGAAAAGATCCAATGGTCCAGAACTGGTCCCTTTTTCTACTAATAAATACGAGTGGAGGAAACAGAAAGAGTTTCCGTTCGAGCTGTGCATTTCTTAAAGAAGCAAATGCAATTAAGTGAAAACGTAAGATATTTTGTGAGATGTCTTGTATAATATTTTCCAGCAAGGTCTTGCGCAGGTTTCTCAGGTGACAAAATGGCAAGATGGTGCCTGATCCCAGGAAGGGCATATTAGACCTGGGATTAAAGTTCATGAGCCAAATGCTCAAGTATTTCCACCCCGATGCTCTTTGTTTTGTCTCTCTTTTCCTTCTCCTTTCCCTGCCTTCACCCCACCCCAAAGGAGAGGAGCAGTTTCTCCTGGCTGCCTGCCCTCCTGACACATACCCACCATTGCTGGGGGCTGAATCCCACCTCCAGCCTCCTCACCAGGGCCAGAAGCTGCTGATGTGAAAGTGGCACTGCTCCATGCAGAGCTCTTCCAAGGGCAGCATGGGGAGCCTTTTCGGTAGGCAGTGATGCAGAGTCCTGTAGAATAATTAGAGATGAACAGTTAACTCTAATTAACACGTTTTATTGCCAGACTTCCCACAAGCCCCACAAATCTCTCTGAAAGTTTATTGCTGCTTTAATGACATTGTTTCACCATGGAGATATGAGTGAGAGTGGATGAATTTACCGAAGACAAAGCTTGAGTAAGGCTCAGGAATGAGGTGGGAGCTCAACAGCATTTGGCTTCCAGCCTGTTCTTTAATTTATTAAGCCTGTGAGCCTCTGTTTGCACATGCATGCGTGTATTTCATGACTGAGGGGGTGCTGCAGACAACCCAGGTAATCACATATGGCAGCTGAGCAAGTGGGGAATCCTGATGGCAAGGTCCATGGTTATTAATTTAAATGTAATTTTGTTTTATTTATGAACTAGAAAGGCCCCAACAAGACTCCAGTGGCTGCGATTTGCTTAACAAGCCTCATCACCATGGCTTTTGTCTTCATTGGGCAAGTGAACGTTCTTGCTCCCATAGTCACCATCCAATTCATGTTGACTTACATTGCTGTGGACTATTCCTATTTCTCAGTATCCTTAAGCTACCACATTCGGCAGAGACCTGATGACACCCAGATGGGAACTGCTAGACCTGCTCACTCTTCCCAGCCTTTAATTTTCAACAAGCCTCCCAGCCGTGCAGCAGATGGGGTAATTCAAAGCAGGTCAATTGGCACCTTGCTGGAATTCAAAAAAGACATGGACCAGATTTTTAAACCATTTTTTAGTGAGCCAGGTACTTGCAAAAGAGAAGGAGCTGAGAATTTAACCCAGAAGGTCAAACGAGAAAAGGCAAAGAAGCCAGCCAAGCAGACATTGCAAGACAGCTTTCTCCTGGATCTCCATCACGATGCTCCCCTGGCTCAGTATGGCTGGGATGAGACCACAGAGCCCCACGAGAGCCAGCAGGAGGTGGATGAGCAGGGCAGTCAGTGGGATGCAGCTCTGTGCTCATCACCTGCTGCAGACGCCCAGCACATGCCCACGACACTGGAGCAGGGGGAACAGTTCTGCAGGGAAGTGATGATGCTTCCTGACCCGAGGGGAGAAGGTAAGGGCTGCAGGAGATGAACATCTCCATGCTCAGAGGAAATTGTTTATAAGCTTGGTCCTCCTGGTGCTTTCCTGAAGGCGGGCGTGAAACGAGCTTTATATGGGGCTGTCATTCAGTGATTCATAGCAATAATATCATTTATTCCAGGTGAGGGTAGAGTTCATTGCAATGCATCACAGGAGAAGTTCCAATGCAATTTCCTACAGAAGATTAATCACAGGAAAGCAGGCAGGACTAAATTTAGTGTTGGGTTGTTTACGATATGCTCATAATTCTTCACAGACATGCTGAATGCTGTACATTAATAAGGGTTTGGGTTTATCTTGGGATTTACTTCATCCTGGTGTGGGGTAGGATGGATGGAGCTGTGTGAGTCTAAAGCTCAGGCTACCAAAATGCAGTGGTGCCCACAGCATAGGTGGAGCCTGAAACTCAGCATCCACAGGAGAGGGTCTGAATTTGTGCTGTTGGTGATGTGGGTATTTGATGCACTGGGTGTGCATGGAGTTTGGCATTCCCAGTGCTGGAGTGTTTCATCAGCATCAGTCAGTTAAGCTTCCTAAACCACTCTGAGGGAGAAAAGTATTTTTCTCATTTCGCAAATTGTGAAATTGAGGCAGAGATAGACAGATGTGGCCTTCAAATGGACTTAGTACCAGAGCTGGCAACTTTTTGGGTTTTTTCTTGCACTTCTTTTCAGTTTTCATTTAGAGGTTTTGGTTTAACTCTGTCGTACACATCTATCAGCTAAAATTTTTGCTTTGGTTCCTGGAATCTGGTAATGTAAAGTAGAGGAAAAAAACCCACATTATAACTCCTTTCTAATGTATCTTTTTTTTTTCTTTTCTGAAGAAACATCTATAAAGCAACAAAATCCAGAACTGGGAATTCAGCAAATACCAGAGTCCTTCTACTCCAGATTTTTCAGTCACTGGATTTCCTTTGCTGGTGTGAGTAATTTTCTTTTATTTTGAGCAGTGGTTTGTGATTGTAGAAAACAGAAGGAAATTCATCACATACTGCAATGTAAATACTTCAATATTTTAAAAAATGGCTTTTGATTCTAGTATTCCAGGTCACCTGAATTAAATACTAAAGGTACCATGCATCCAGCAGTTCAAATTCAGGGAAAGCCTGATGGCAAATTGAATAATAACAGGAAAAAATCCAAACAAACAAACAAAAAAGTCCCAACCCAAAAGTACAAATTCAAAGTCCGGAATCTAAGGTCTTTAAAGATGCATGGCTGCATGGGGGGAAAAAAAATCAGTGTCCCTCTTTTCACCTTTATTTGTTCTCTTGCTGTGGGATGGACTGAGACACCATCTTCAAAGCTGTCTTGCTTTTATTCACCAGCCAGGTTCTGCAAGCTTGGGGTGGGGTTGGTTTCATTAGTGCTGACCTCCTGATACCAGCAGCCTGGCTGTGAAATTCCATCTTTTGAGGGAGGAAAGGAGAGCATTCCTGCAGCATGTTACTTTAAATAACTTTTAAATAGCTTCTGCCTCAAGCTGCTGAGAAGTTTAAGACACTTAAATTCGTCTTGGGAAGATGGATTATTGGGCAAATGACAGGAAAAGGGTCAGATATGCATAATGAATGAGCCATATGGCTTTGCTGCATGGATGAGGATTTCATAGCTGTGCATAAAATGTAACAAACCCACTCAAACCACCACCAAACCCCGTTATTTTAATCCTCAGATGGAGTTTGACACCTACTTTTCAAATTCACTGCTGCTGCTGAAAGCAGCCAGCTCCTGGTGAGGGATCCCACTGGGCTACAGCGCCAGGGGTGGGCTGGCAGTGGTGGCCCCTCTTTAGGATGATATTTCAGGAGGTTGTGTGCTGATGCCATCCCTGGGCTTGTATCTAAGGTGGCTTCCACGTGCACGTTATGGCAGAGCCATCAGCTCTCTGCCTTCTCAGGGGAATTTGCTTACAGAGGTGACTGATGTGTTCATTAAAGCAGATTTGGTTTCCTGTCAATAATCAGCCTTGGGAGGAGATGGCAACAGAGCTGGGATGGGATTGATGATGCAAAATGAAACCACAAAAGCAAAAAATTGATGTGTTTATACATCCTGACTCGTCTCCCCTCTGCCCTCTCTCTTTGAGTTTCACTGATTGTGTCAGCTGGGACCCTTTTAGCTCTTTCTTTGTAGCTGTCCCTTGCTGTTCCTAGCCTCTCCCGTGGAGATGCTGCCTCTGCCCCTGTTCATATGCAACTTGAGCCAAATCTCCTCCTGAGCTGGTGAGCCTCTGGATACTTCTCTTGGAGGAGCCCAAGCAGAGACACACACTGCCTCTGGGACTCAGGGTAGCTCACTGGAGCTACCTCCATGCTGCTGAAGGTGACACTGTAAACCTGCACTGTCCATCCTTTTAAGAGTGAGACCAAACCGGGCTCCTGGTAACATGGGAAACTGGGCTTTGCTGAGAAATGACTGTCAGGTTGTCAGCGTGGTCTTACCTCCCAGACTCTGGGGTAACCCCAAACTGTGTCTTTCAAACAGGCAATTGTATCTCTCATCATCATGTTTGTCATTCAGTGGATCTACACACTTGTCAGCCTGGGAGCAGCGGTTATTCTGTATTTCTACATTGGCCAAGTGAGCCCAGGACTCCCTCTTGGTGAGTTTTTATTAAACCTACTTAAAAATTCATTAAAATTTAATTTAACTTAATTAGGAATTGAGACTCTTGTGTTTAATATGCAGGTGACACAGTGAACTATGAGGTTTTGTTTCATTGCTAATTTTAATACATTTTCTCTCTGAGTCTTTAATTTTCTATTGAATTCTAACTGTAACTAGCATTGGTTTGATAGTTTGAGCATTGTGCTTATTGCTTTATTAAATTCTACTTTGAATGGAAAAACCAGATGCTAAGACTTGATGGGGTGGCAGTTTGTAAATGTATTACAGCAATGAGAAAAATCTGCTGTAAATAAGTTTTTATAAACTTAATCAATCTAAACCCACCTGAGAGGACTTTATGGAAAATGGGAATTATGATGAGTGTTTCATCAAATCTCAGCATTCATAACTGTGGAACAAGAGAGCCTTTTGATTTCAGAGCTAAACATGTTGAATATGTTGGGAATGTAATCTGGGAAAATACTTTTAGGCAGAGGGCATTAGAAAGATCTGTGCATGTGATCGGCTTGAACAAGTTCAAAATTGAACAGTGAAGCACATTCAGCGAGCAGCTCTTGAGAGCCTACAGCTGCTTGGCAAGGCCAGGGGGGTTTGCATTGCTCTGTGTCTCTGCAGGGACATGGTGTGGACATCCTCACTGCTCATGAGTATATACATCCATCCATACATGTATACACAGGTAGGTGTGTGCCTACAGAACTGAGTGCATGCCTGCATGTGCAGTTTGCTGTCCAGGATGAGAAAACTGAAGAGCCTGAGTTCATGTGCAATGCAGAAATAGCTACCTGGGTTTATTTAGGTGAAATATTATTAGACAGTAGGTAAGTAAGTACTAGATTTCAGAAGCACAGGTGATGAGAAACCAAAAACTAACCACCAGCAGCCAAACATTGCTAAACTGTTCTTTTTCTACTCTCAAATTACTTCCTTTTTATGTATCTGTAGGGGATAGTAGAAAAGAACTGAGACTGTGGATAGTAGTTGCTAATTTTTTATCTTTTGAAATATATATTTAAGTTTTAACAAATTTGTTTATGGCCCCCATATATTAAACAAAACATAATGTTTTCAGGTGTTGGAATCTTTCTTGCCTTTGTATACTCACTGTATTATATCTCTGTAATCTGCTTTTGAAATATTTACCAAAAATTAATAAGAATTTCTGTGTCAGTGTGTAGAGGATTTTGGAAGCTGATCTGAGAAATAGCAGCATGATGACATTTTTTTCTTGGTTGCTTTTGCACGTGCATTCTCATGCATACAGCAAAACAATGCATGGCATTGAAAGCGTTAGAAGTGAATGCTCAAAATTCAGCCTGATTTTTACTTGGCTGTGAGGGAATGTTATCTTGTAGTCACAAGGCTTCCGATGATCTGCGAGTTTGTTCTTCAAAGGATCAAACAGCCCTTCTGTCTAGAAAGGTTGGGAGACACAGGCATGAGAGATGCTCTGGATTAGGGGCTAGATGAAGACCTTGGGAGGAGAAATGCCCTGGGATTGACACATCCCTTCTCCTCTCTCTTTCTCCCCAGCAGCCTAAACCAAATCCAGCAGGCTGAGACAGATCTTGGTTCTCCCTGTCCCTCACCATAAACTTCTCCTGCTGCTTTTGCTTCCAGCCCTGGCACTTCCCTGCCCCTGCAGAGAGCCAGTGCAGGAAACTAACTCTACTGAGAAATCAGAAAAGAAATAAGTGTTGGTGTAATAAGCTAAGCCAGCTCTCTGTGGGGTCAGACAAGTGGGAATGAATGGTGAGACCACAGCCACCCTGGCTGAGGTTGGCTGAATGGCTCCTCCCATCTCCCCAGCCCTGCAGTGGGAATGGTTTTTGCAGCCCAGGGAGTAAAAGGTACTGCAGTGGGTGTCTGTGCTTTGCTCATGTTTACTGGGGTTTAACAAGCTGTCGGGCTGGGAACAGATACCTGCTCTCCATAGGAAATTTGGGTTCATTTCTTGACAGTTGTTTAAAAGCCACAGCATGTAGGCAGACTGCAGGAATGTTCTCACTATCACAAAATCTTTAACTACCACAGGCTAATAACAAGCATGCTGGTTTGAGATTTTATGCAAAAATTCAGTAGTGTAATGCTATTATGAGAGAATTAGCAGCATACTGACTTCTTGTGCCTTTTCTCCATAGGAGCAGCAGCAAATTTCAGTTTCTTTGGCTGGATTAAGTCAGTTTTGATCACTTCATGCAGGTTGGTACCAGTCACTTGGCAGTGACCAACATGATGCCCATTGTTCCCATGACCTACTAATGTGCACAGAGAGGGCTGGAAGAATTGACTTATTACCTTAAGCAGTCTTTCTGCCCCTTCTTGCATACTCAGAGTTATTCTCACTTAAGGGTAAAAAGATCTGCTTGCTCCCATTAGCCTGGCATGTGCATGTGGGGAAGCAGGAGTTTCCTCTGCTTTGTATGTGGGAATGTCAGCTGAAAACCATATCTTGGTGCCTGAAGCTTTATCTTACAGCCAAAGGTCTGTGCTAAACCTTTATGGCTCAGGTTGAACTGGAAAATCTGAAAGGAAATGACAACCTGGAGACTCCTTCTCTTCAACCCACCATTCACTGAAAGCAAATTCCTCAGGTAGACGTGGAATAGGCACACATGGCAGCTGTGTTCAGGTTTCAGAGAGAAAATCTGGGGTGGGGGAGCTGCAATAACTGCAGGGCAAATACAATAAACAGGGTCTTTGGTGAGGGAACCGTTCAGCATTGAGTTTGTATGGGACTGCAGTAGCATTGTCTTGGGGTTTTGATTCACAGAAAACTTTGAAGGTTTTGTTTGGTTGGTTATTAACTAGTTTTTTAAATCTTATTTGATGCTATTAATTATTAATTCCATCATGTTGGTTTCCTGTAGCAGCTTATGACCACCTCTGCCTCTGAGCAGTGGGCCTTGAATTTCTCAGTCTGTTGGGTTGCTTTTTTTGCCTTTTTGTTGGAACAAGGGGACGCTGTAGCAAGGACTGGGAAAAACGAGCTGCCATGCATTATATGTGCTGATTTGGTGGTTCCTTTAAAATAAATGAAAGTCCATGCAATTAAGCACATTGGTCTGTCCTGCTAGGTCCTGCCTCTGCCCACAGTTCCTATAACACAACCACCTGCTTTTGGTAGCAGAGTTGCTCAGGGAGAAGAGCCAGGGGTGAGGGACTTCTCTGAGGTCCCCAAAGCAGATCTTAGACATAACAGCATTTAATTTATGGCTTAAACAATTCAACAGAAGATTCTTATGGAATTTTCTACAGCACAACAGCAGCTCACTTACAAGCCTAACTTACAGATCCAAAGTACTTAAGAATCTAGGAGAACAGTATTCATAGTAAGTTTGCTACAGGATGTTCACGCTCACACGCACACAGACCTAAAGAGTCGGCACAAGGTATGAACCTGTGAAAAATTCCCCAAGTTCAGTGAAGTATTCATGTTGGATGCCTTGCATCTTCTCAACAGGTGAAGGGCTGAGCCTCGAGGAGGAGGGTATCAGGCCAGGCTCTGTCATCAGCAGATTTGTGACTGGTCATTTTAGCTCGGAGCATCTATGATGACAGAATAGCATTTTCCTCCCAGCTGTCCTTTGGTGCATCTCAGTCCGGTCTCCTGCCCGTTGACAGGAATCCCCATGGGAGGCTCATTGAAATGTGAGGCTTCATGGGGAATTACCATGTGTGGAAAGGAGAAAACATCCCTCCCAGGGAGGCAGCCCCACCTCTTGTGTGGAGAGGTGCTGTTGCCACTGGAGGATTTTATCTTTGGGCTCCCAAACAGAGTCCTTGCTGCTTTGATCAGTGCACTTGATGAGCAAAGACCCTGCCAAGGAGGGCTGAGAGGGCTCTGGCAAATGCCTAAGGCAGATTTCTCCTCAAAGAGTGCAATCTCTGGGTCAGCTTGGTCACCTTATCCTATGCCAGGGGTCCTGCTCATACTGGCACAAGGACAGCTTGGGCTCAGTTTGGGAGTCAAGTGGGACATGTTGAAGTCCATCTATGTTGTGCTGCAAGAAATTGCATTGAAGTAATTGACAGTTTTTTTCTAAGCCCTGTTTTCCTGAAATCCAGTCAAGATATTTTAATGAATTGGAGAAAAATAATAAATCCCATTAGACTGCAAGGGAGTTGGAGGCAGCCAAGGGTTCTTGACACCTCTAAGGCTCTTATGTGCTTGATGAGGTCTTAGTCAGTGCTATATTTGTCTTGCAGTTTTGATTTAAAAATGTCAATAAGGTTTTCTTAAAAGCAGCTTCTGGGATGAAGAGATGGTAGAAAAATCTCCCTTTTTATTTAAAAGTTACCAAAATGATTGTAATTTTTTTCTTGCTTAGGAAGCTATAAGAAGGATGTTTTTCATTATAAATAGTTTGTGCTCCTTCTTCTCCTGCACAGTGTGGAAGGTGTTTGCCATAGTCAACATCCAAAGAGGAAACCCATTTGTTGAGAAAATGTATATTTTGCCGTGTTTATTGGGGAAAGGGAGAACATTTTTTGTGTGCCTTCTAAGCAAATTGCTTTCAGGTTAGCTCTGTGCCTCCAAAGGGCACCGAGGAGGATTTAGTCTCTTCTGGAATCACCCTGCCTGTTTGCACAGCTGAGCATGGCTGGTGATGGATAACAAACAGGGGTGATGCAGGCACCTCTGCTTCTCTGTTTGCAGGAGAAGGCCATCTCCCAAGGAGCAGATCGTGGTGACTCCATCCTTTGCAACAGTTGGCATGGAGACCAGGCAGCTCACCGAGGAGAACGCAGACTTTGCCTCACGGGATCGCTATCACCAGTCCTCCCTCATCAGCAGAGAGGAATTTGGGAGCCAGTTCCAGTGAAGGACACACGCAGAAAAAAGAAAATCAATCCGTTACTTCAAAAAGCATTTAAAGTGCTAATGGCTGCCACGGGTGCCTTATGAAACACTTGAATGTACGCACAAAGGATGTGAATAGCTATTTATGTATTTGAGGCTTGTTTGTTTATGCAAACTACAGCATTGATGGGTTTCAAATCTTACCCAAAATGAGGGGAAAAAATGGAAATGAAAGGACCAGTCCAGGGAAGTGATGAGTTACTGAGGACAGTATAACCCTTTTAAAGAATTCAATTATAAGCCCTATTGAGTTCTAAAAGCGGTTGCCGCTCTAAAAGCTTACAACACCCCATTTCAGATGTCCTCTGGGTGACTGGGGACACTCTGCCTGGGAGCAGTGACGCTGACAGCAGGAGCTGGTGCCCCACTCCCAGCTGTGCCATGGATGGATGCGACCTTCCAGGTATATTCACTTCTCCTCTCGCCATGAATTTCCCTGCTTGTAATACAGTAATTTTCTACCTCAGCATTTCAATTACCAAGGTCTTAGAAAGTACTTTAAGGCGTTAGACAATAGGCCAGAATCAGTGGCAAGTACGAGAAGATTATGAAGTATATTCACAACTGAAATTGCACATTTGAATGCAGTAATGCAGAATAATGACCTCTTCTGTAAAACTGTGAAATTATGTCTTAGAAGCTGTTCATAGTTATTTCCCACATCCTTTCTGGTGTGAGACCTGAGAGCTGACAAAATAGCTGGGCCCACTAAGAGCGTCTCCTGGCTTAAGGGACAAATGATTCAGAATTGCTTTAGCAAATTGAGTTTAGCCTCAGCACCACACATCAGTTCTGACATAACGGGTAGGGGGAAATCACTGCCTTTCACTTTGTTTCATCTCTGATAATTTCAGCCTTTTGATTATTTATTTCTCCTTCTGTGCAATAAAAGCCTGAGACACCAGGAACTCCTCTCCATCCTTTCTGAGGGCACACTCAATGCCTTTGAGCACCATTCCACTTGACAGTGCTCAGTGCCCAGTTGTTAGTGGGTGGGGTGGGACCCTTCATCCCATTCCATGGTCTGGCCAGCTGCAGCTTCAGCTCTTTCAGTTTTATTCCAGAAGGAAGCACAGGAGGCTTTCTGCTGACATGGAGAAAAGAGCCACCTTGGCGCACTGCAGAAAGTGTATTCATTTTTCAAGGTTGCAGGTCTTTTACTAAGTGCTTTTAACCTTGATTATCTCAATAGAGGCAAGAGGAAAGTTGTGTTTGTGTGACCAGCTCAGAGCCATCTCATATTGGTCATTCAGCGTTGGAAACACTTCTTTCAGGATTTCTTCCTGCCTGCCTCTTGATGTTGCTTTCCAAAGAGTCTGAATCTGTTGTGTGGTCCATGTTGAAGCTTTCCCTGGGGCCAGTGGCTCCAGAGAGCCCTCCGTGTGCTTGTAGCATGCTTAACCTTGGCAGATGCCCCTGCTGTGCAAACTCCAAACACTCCTCGATGCTGCCCCACTGCTGGCAAGCCCTTGGTGCTATGTTACACTTCCACACCCAACCATAATGTCATTCCTGTAAAATCTCGTATTTCATAAAGTCCAGCCACATGCACGGTCTCTTTCCTCCCAAGTCGAGGATTGCCCAGCTCTGTATTTCTCTGTATCTTGAACAAAAGAAAACCCCAGAGTGTGGCATGAAGAGATTAATAGGCAGAAATTCCTAGGTAGCTTCTTTGTTAGCTACTAAACAATTTAATTGCCTTGTTAAAATAAGACATGAGTCAGGAGATCCAGAGAGGGAGGGTGGGAGGTCCCTTGGCTGTGTACCTTGCTCGCTGGGGAGATGCACTGGTTGAAACCAGATGATGTGGTGGAGTGTTTTCCTCTCCAAGACTGCAGCCCCTGCTCATCCCCAAAACTGGGATGTGATGGGCCAGACATACAAACAGTATCCCTTGGCCTAGCAGTACTGGGAGGGGTCCCACAGCTTTGCTTTCAGCTGAGTGTGCAGGAGTTGTCCCCTCTCCTGCCACCACTGTCCAGCAGCCCTTTGCACCTGAGCATCCTCCGGAAGCATTCCAGTGGTGTTTGTGTGCTGGTGAAGCCTTTGCAGGCTGCCAGGGAAAGGCACCGTGCTGTGCCGTGCAGGGGCCCGGTGAGTGACCATCCCAAGGGCTCTGGGGTGCCTTGGTATTCCTGGAAAAAGGCAGTGCTGGCATCAGCACTGGATGGCTATTGCTGCTCTTGAGACCTGGCAGTGCAGGAAATGCTCTGCACAGCACACTGTTCCAGGGCTTTCTGGCCTTCGGGCTCCATGTGCTGCTGCTGGAGGAGCTCTGCACCTCCTGCACTGACACCTCCCTCCAGCACCTGGCAAGCACAGGCACCTGGTCCTTCCCTTGTGTCTGCAAGGGAGAAATGCATCGCACAAGGCTGATTTCCTTGCTCCATTACAGGTTATGAGTACAACAACCTTCCTGGGTAATGCTTGGAAAGGGACGTGCTGATCTTCCCGGCAGCATTAGCTCTGGTGTAGCTGATAGTAAGAGTGGCAGGAAGCCTTGTTTTAGCACCAGTTATCCTGCAGTCTGGGCAACATTGGAGACTCCGTAAGTCCAGGCCCTATGGGCATGCAGGGCTTTGCACATCAAGAAAACTTTTCCTGCAGGAAAGAAAGAAATGATGATGATGCAAGAAATGAAAATGTTCTGTAATGTGTCAAGGTGTGCAAACATTTTTTTCGAGAGAGCTGTGGATATGGCACATGGTTTTGTTCCTTTTGAAGACTCCAACGGTAAATTGATGATTCTACTTTTGATGGTTTCCTTTGCAGAGCATGCAAGCACAGAAGGCCATTGAAGATAAATATTTTATTACTTGCCTTGAAGTATTGCCTGGAAGCTCATGCTGCATTTGTGATCCCTTAGCACTAAGTGGGTCCAGGAATTAGAATTTTCTGCCTCAAAAAACTAGCAGCATAAATAGTTAGGACTAAGAATGGGCAGAAGAAAAGTGAAGTTTTGTTGTGATATTGGCATTAAGAGACAGTTTCTCAGTTGGTATAAATTGTCATCCACCTGGATCTGTTTCCCATTAGGTATCTGCACAGAGAGAATCAAGGGTATCAGCAAGGCTGAATTTAGGCACAGGGGGCTCTCTGTACCTCATGAGCTGGTTTGCTCTCACCCACGTGCCTCTGATTTCAATTCAGACAGGCAGAGTTTCTTAAACAGCATCATACTCATACCTGCAAGGTCAGAAGAGATTTGCTGAAGCACAGGAGCCAGCCTAGGATTAACATTTAGTTTAGTGGGAAATGGAGGTTATTTGAATTATTGCCCTTGCCTGGTGAATTTTAGAGAAGGTAATTGCAGGGATGAAAGAGAGAAGGTTTTGTAGACAACCTATAAATTTGTTAGCTGTGTATGGAAGTGGAATATAATGCACTTGTTATGTTCCGCAGTGGTGTCTTGCTGCAACCCAGATTTGGCACAGCATCCCTTAAACCTAAGACAAGGTGAGACCTCAGCAGTAACAGCCTTAAAAGCTACGGATGAGAGGCCCTAGCAGCAAACTGCAGGCTAAGAATAAATCACTTTAAAGCCCATACGGGACAGGAGAGGCTCCTTTCTGCCTTCTGCTCCTTGTGGCTTTTTTCATGTTATTTTTATGCTCACATCCCCCAATACCTGGGATTGCCCCCCTTGTGCAAGAGCAAACAGAAGCACAGGTGTTCCCAGAACCTTAGTGGTCAAGGAGCACACCTGTAACTTTATTTGATCCAAGTGTCACTTTTAAATTTCACTGGGGGCCTCTTTCCAGATTTAAGGGCACTGCTCCGAAGTGTTTAGCTCAGCTCCAATATGTCTGGGTGCACTCCAAACCAGAGCTGGCTGAAAAAGGTCCTGAAAAAAATAAATAAGAAATTTAGAATTGCTTCTTCCCAGATAGATTCGGATGGCTGATTTATTTATTTTTCCCCCAGAAAATGAGGGATTTTTTTCCAGTGACAGGATTCAAAATGCGACATCATTTTAAGTTGTGCGTTTTTCTGTGAGGAATGAAGAGAGATCACAAGACCTGTATCCATCCTGACCTCCAAATGTCAAATATCTGGAACAAGCTGCTTCCAACGGAGGTACAAGGCAAGCAGTTCTTGTTAAAATAAATCAATAAAATACCACCACCCCCAAAATTTCAAGAAAAATGGTCAGGTATTAAGTGCCTTTTGGATGATTGGTATCCATTAATGGATGGCTTGCGGCATCAAGAGGAGATGGGAAGGTAATTAATTACTCAGTTAGGAACTATTTGTCCACTTTGGAAACTCAGGGCTTTTAATAACAAATTCCAGGAGGAGAAAATATTCACTTTGTACCTTAATTCATCATCAGCTGAAAACTTGTCTGAGGTTTATGAGCCCAATCCAAGTTTTGGACAGATCTGGGATGAGTTTAAAGGGAGCTGCAGGAGTTTCATGACATTGGCTGTGCCGTGACAGGCTCCTATGGACCCAGAGAGCAGGGACAGGTCACTGTAATCCTCACAAAGTGCTACAGAGATGCCTCTTCTGTACAGACTCCTGTGGTTTTTAGTAATTTCAGACCAAAACAATGTAGAACCCAGCAAATTTGGTCACATGTCTCTAGCCCCTCAATCTGGAGAGTGTAAATCAAGGTGAAATAAAAATACACTGTGTTTTTACTCCCCCAAAACAAGGTGATGGGTGGGTTTCAATCAACCAATATCAATCATGTTTTATATAAAGCTATAAAGCTTTGTTGGGAGCTTCCTGTGTTGATGAGGTTGTTTGTTTGTTTGTTTGTTTGTTTTTAACTCCTTTGCTGTGTGTGAAATGTGCTGGTTGCTTTCAGATGCAAGTGTTAAATGTGTTTGTACAAAATTCGGAGAGACGTCATAATTCGGTCGCAGCCTCTTCCAGGAGGATGCTGTGGCATTACCTGACATCAGGCTTTGCCTGGCCCATCTGGCTCCTCAGACATGACTCCATACATTTAAATCTCCTATTAGCTTGTGCTCCCGAGGAGGGAGGGGAGCAGCCCTGGGCCTGGAGCTGCCCTGGAATGAGTATCAGCGGGATGTGGCAGCGGAGTGAGCAGTTGTGCCACGGGGATAGACAACTCCAGCACCACGTGGGGGAAAGACAAGTGCTGGTGGCCTTCACTGAGTGCTTGTGCTCCACACAGCCACTTTCATCCTGCTGCAGTGCTTCCTTCTGCCACCACTGAAGCTTCTTTCCCAGCCTCCCAGGAAGGTGTCAAATGCAGAACATGAGGGGCAGGGTTGGCAAACCCTCCACACTCCCCTCTGCAGCTCCCATGGGTAAAACAGCATTTTTTGAAAAAAAACCCACAACAAAGTGAGATTTTTTTTCTCTGTTGTTTTCACATGGCTGTTGAAACTGGAGCTCAAAAATATCAGTCATAAATTGACTCCTTCAGTGCAGTGATATTCCTTATGAAGCCATGAAGGTAGGAATAAAAAATAAGATGGCAGGAAAACACAGTAGCTTTAAATTTACAGGCACTAAACCTTGGCAAGTCAGGCACCTGAGGGGGAAGGGACTGCATTTGGGAAGCCTGAAACTGCCTGAGTATTGGTGTTTCCTTTCCAGGTGCTTGTAAATAATGTGTTGCTCGTGACTGGAACCATGATGGAGAGAGGAGAGAGGAGAGAGATTATTTTCTGATGGTAAATACTGGTTTAGGTTCCCACTTGTGTGGCTTTTGCTGGGGCTGATGAAGGCAGCAGCCTCACCCCTGCCATGGACTTCAGAGGCTGCAATGGCATTCCCAACCTGGTGCTGCTTTCCCAACCACCTAGATTAAACTCTGCCAGGATGTGGCTCATTCAAGGGCAGCACAGAGCCTTTGGCCAGCATTTTCTGCTGCACTCGGGCATACACTCCTCGTGGTCACCCCCGTCATGGTCACAAGGGCCCTGCTTAGCTCAGAAATGCAGCAGGACAGGCAGATTTAATGGCAGTTTTGGGGAGGACATGATCTTCCCCCTACTCCCAGAGGGGATTCATCAAGCCTTCCCTGCTTTCCCAGCTAGTGGCACTGCTGGTGGGTCCTGCTATGGGGGGACCAAGGGGGGAATGGTGAGACGGAGCCATTTGATACAGACATGGGTTGTTCTTCCAGCGGTGTTGGTTTTGCATTTGCCTGGGTCTGCTATTGCTCTCGATGGGCCTGTTGAGTGAAACAGTAGGAAGAATTTATTGAGACCTTTTTGGAACAGCATTTGATACCGTGCTTCCTGCTTGCTGGATTTACAGCTTGGAAGGATGCACTGAGAGTGGGGAGCTGCTGTGTGGCTTAGATGTTGGGGAAGTCTCTTGGTAAAGGCAGGGGGAAAGGGTGTGAGCTCCAGACTTGGTATCAGGGCCTTCAGGCTTGAGAGTGAGTGGACAGGAGAGCATCCATTTCACATCAGGGAGAGGTTAGGCTTTAATTTGCCCCCTGCAGCCCTGAGGGTGCATCATTGGCCTCAGAGAGGCTTCTGTGCCCCTGCTGCCTTACTTGCATTGCACAGTTAAAAGTGTCAGATTTGCTGGTTGGCAAGGCTTTCTTTCCAGGGACTAACAAAACTTCCGGAAGAACCGTATTTATTATGGACATTACTTACTATCTTAGGAATTGGTAGCGTGGAGTCCTGCATCTCACATGTAAAGATATCCCCAAGTGTTTGAGCTGCTGCATTGCACTCCCTGCACCATCTCCCAAAGTATCAAAATACTTCACAGCTCTTCTCCTGAGCTTTAGTTGTGTATTGGTCTCTCTGTCTTATCAAGAAGGAAACTTTTTTTGGCACAACTACTCCACATAGAATGTGTAAATACCTGGACATAGAATGAAGGCGCCTCGGCAGATCAGGCACCTTGGTGCTGACTGCCTGTGGCTTCTGGGTCACTCAGGTCACCTCATTTGCCAGGACTGGGGTGCTTACTTGTGTGATTGAAGCATAATCCATGATTGGTTTGTGTTTCATGTCCCAAACTGACATGGTTTGACTTGTTCCTTGGGTTTAGGCAAATTTGAAGCAAGAAGATGCCAAAAGCCGTCGGGAGTAGACTAGAGCATGGATTGACAGAGCAATGCCTCAGAGGTGGCCTTTCCCAGGGCTTTCATCTGTGATTATTCAAGAACTAGAGTGAGGATTTCTGAGTGTGCTTCATGGTGAAGTGCTGTGGGAAGGTGCAGGAAAAAACACTCACACGTGGAGAGAAAAGCCCAGGAGCAATGGAGAGCAAGTCCTGTCAGGGTGAACCCCAGGCTATTAGGGTGCTGCTGTGGGCTCATCAGTGCCACCTCTTGGGTGGACAGAGGCTTTCAGGGCAGTCTGTGTACATCAGCCGCCGAATTCTGCTTTTGGTGACGGGCGAAAGGGGCGGTGGGGGGCTGTGGACCAGACCCCGGGTTTGTCCGAGGCTGCAACTGTCCGGACGTGGCGAGTTGTCACCTGCCACCCTCCCCTTTGGAAGGTCGGATTCCGCTTGGCTTGTGGAAATCAAGTCTGATTCTGAACCAGCTCGAGGGAAAAGCATAGGGCCCAGGAGGTCGAGGGGAGAGGCTGGCCAGGATGGGTTTGTGTTCCCTGGGGAGGGAGAGCTCAGCGGGGACACTAAACCTGGCGCATCGGGATGCCGACAGCTCTGGCAAAGCCCAACCCATTGCTCCGCGGCGTGCTGTCTCCCAGAACCAGGAGCATGAACTTATGAAGGGGAATTTCAGAACAATGAAGGGAAATCCTTTGCCTCCCGTTACAGCCCGACCTGGGAAATTCACCACTGCAAGAAGTTGCAGCCTCAAACGCTGCTGCTGGCGTTTAAAAGGGAGTCAGCTTCATAACCAAGAAACGGGTTGAAGTTATTTATCGAGGACTTGATTTCGATGGGAATTGAGTTCGGGGCTATCCAGTGTGGGAGAGGGAAGTGGGGGTGACGATG